>CM033756.1:24062640-24514523 GCA_019671005.1 Hibiscus mutabilis
ATAAACAATAATAAGAACCAAGAATGAATAAACCTTGAAATAGAAAAGTGCAAACTCTTATTACCTAAACAAAAACCAATAGTTTCTCACAACCACAAAACACAATAACCATAGCCAAGTAGATTTAGTTCATGGCTAGGTTCCAAAGAAACACAAGATAATTAATCCCTAGCATGAACCCAATCGAACAAGGAAGAACAGATGAAGCTTGTCAAAATCCCTTGCCCTAGAAGCTTGCCGAAAATTTCCCTTGCTTCCTCTCTTGGACTTGTCGAATTCTGCCCTCTTGCCCTCTCTCGGACTTGTCGAATTTTGCCCTCTTGCTCTAGAAGCTTGCCAAAAATTCCCCTTGCTTCCTCTCTTGGACTTGTCGAAATTCCCTCTTGCTCTCCCCCTCCATCTTGTCGAAATTCCCTTGATATTTATAGGGCTAGGCCAAAGTCCTTCTTTGAGGAGGAGTTTGAGTTGGAATTAAATTATCTTTAAAGAATATAATTCTTTATTATAATTTTATTCCTATTAGAACTTCTCCTATCTCCTTGGAATTTAATTCTTCTTTAATCTCTGCATGGCAATCAAATTCCTTTGGGCTTGGGCCTTGCTCCATGTCATCTTGGGCTTGTAAAATCATGGATTTCGACATCCCTATTGCATTTAGTTTTTGTCGACAAATGCCATGGCAACTGGCTCGGCGTCTCCTTCATGCATTGCCCTGGCAACTAGCTCGGCATTGCTTTGGCAAGTGATCCTGCACATACACACACAAAGCACACCAAAGCAGCATCTTTTCCACAAAAACTACCAATTTATGTAATCAAGCTCAACGATGGAAGGAAACATGGATTAATGCATGAATGGCTAACTATGCAACTAATATGAGCCTAAGTCTAACAATAATATGAGTAAAAAGGGAAAGAAAAATAGTACTTTTGAACACTTATCACGACCCATAGTAAAATTTCAAGTAAACAAAATTGTCAAACATTTAATATCATAAAACAAATTCTGAATTTAAAACATAAGTTTCAAAAATCATTCGAACAATAAAAAAAATCATGGTTCAAGATACAATACAAATTTTTGACTCTGATATAGAAACAAGACATGACATACATGCCCCTAATTATACGAGTATCGTACTCTGCAAGCAGTGCCGAAGGAACTTTTAACACTGATGTTGATCACTGAACCATGATAAAAAACTTTTAACATGCGATGGTAAAAACAACGTGAGCTTCGAAAAACTCAGTATTACAAAACTACTAGGAATTTCTTCATGCAACGTGCAAATATTAGAAAAGCGTAACACTGTCATGATATTCCGGCAACAACAGACTCCAATTGCGATTCATTATTCTAGTGAAACGGTACATGATAAGTGTTCAAAAGTACAATTTTTCTTACCCTTTTACTCATATTATTGTTAGACTTAGGCTCATATTAGTTGCATAATTAGCTATTCATGCATTAATCCATGTTTCCTTCCATCGTTGAACTTGATTACATAACTTGGTAGTTTTTGTGGAAAAGATGCTGCTTTGGTGTGCTTTGTGTGTGTATGTGCAGGATCACTTGCCAAAGCAATGCCGAGCTAGTTGCCAGGGCAATGCATGAAGGAGATGCCGAGCTAGTTGCCAGGGCAATGCATGAAGGAGACACGAGGCAGTTGCCATGGCAATTGTCGACAAAGAGAAAATGCAATAGGGATGTCGAAATTAATGACTTTACAAGCCCAAGATGACATGGAGCAAGGCCCAAGCCCAAAGGAATTTGATTGCCATGCAGAGATTAAAGAAGAATTAAATTCCAAGAAGATAGGAGAAATTCTAATAGGAATAAAATTATAATAAAGAATTATATTCTTTAAAGATAATTTAATTTCAACTCAAACTCCTCCTCAAAAAAGGACTTTGGCCTAGCCCTATAAATAGCAAGGAGATTTCGACAACTTGGAGAGAGAGCAAGAGGGAAATTTCGACAAGTCCAAGGAGGGCAAGAGGAGAGAATTTTCGACAAGCATCAAGGGCAAGGAGGATTTCGACAAGCCTTCTCCTTCATCCTTTTCTTTCTTGTTCGATTGGATTCATGCTAGGGATTGTTTATCTTGTGTTTCTTTGGAACCTAGCCATGAACTAAATCTACTTGGCTATGGTTATTGTGTTTTGTGGTTGTGAGAAACTATTGGTTTTTGTTTAGGTAGTAAGAGTTTGCAATTTTCTATTTCAAGGTTTATTCATTCTTGGTTCTTATTATTGTTTGCGAGTGAATTGGGAGAGGATATCGTGATTTCATCTATTTATCTAATATCGGGAGAGTTAGATTCAAGAAACGAATGAATATGATCTTTATTCAATCTATTGATGGTGAAGATTAATCCGGCTTAGGAATAAGTTAAGGATTTCAACGGCTAAGAGGAGCGCAAGATTGGTTGTTGTTCACCCTTGATTCACGCAGGGATGTATTATCAAGGCATGCACAAGTAGCTAGAGTTTCGACTTAGGGATAAGAAGAAACCATTGAAGAACGCTCTGCCGAACCTTGAAGGTTGCTGCCCAGAAGCCCAAGTAGTTGCCCAGGCAACCATCGATTAGTTACCAAGGCAATCCCGTTGTGCAAGTTGCCATGGCAACTGAGTTGCCCGTGCACTCTTTTACCAAAACGATCCAATCAGCTATCACACCTCAACTCACGATAACCTGCCCTATCTCTCTCTCATTTGAATTCATCTTTTCTTTTACTTTATTGCTTTCTAGATTAGTCATTAGTTAAACTCCTATAATCCTTTACTTGTGTTTTTACTTTTTACAGTGCAAGAGACTAGATCCTTGAAGTGGCACCAATCCCTGTGGAGATGACATCTTTTATACTAAAACTTACGACGTGTATACTTGCACATTTGCGTAGCACTTATTACGCGCAACAAGTTTTTGGCGCCGTTGCCGGTGATCGGCAATAGCGACTTTGTTTTTATTTTCTTGCACTTTCTTTTTATTTTTCTTGTTTAAAATTCAAAGGGCTAACAAACTTTGGTTTTGCATTGGTATATGACCAGGGCGAGACCGACTTCACCAGAATATCCCTTTGATCCAGAAATTGAACGAACCTTACAAAGACTTAGACGAAGGATATGAGAAGCAATGGAAAATCAAGACGACAATATGAATCAAGATGTTCGAGCAGGAGGAGGAGTGATTCTTGCACGAAACAGAACTATTCGAGACTATCTTGAAGAAGATCTTGATGGACTTAACCCAGGAGTTGTCGCACCTGAAATTGAAGCCGACCACTTTGAGTTGAAACCGGTAATGTTTAATATGATCAACACAATAGGTCAATTTGGCGGCTCAACAACTAAAGATGCACGGCAACACCTGAAATCTTTCCTCGAGATTTGCAACTCGTTCAAGATACACGGAGTCACCCCCGATGTCCTACGATTAAGATTATTCCCTATTCTTTGAAGGATAGGCGAAAGCATGGTTGAATAGCATTCTGCCGGATCCATAGCATCTTGGACTGATCTTTGTCGTGATTTCCTTGCTAGATTTAATCCTACAAATTTGGTGATAAGCTTCAGAACGACATTACTTCTTTTCGGCAGCAGCGATGATGAATCCATGTACGAGGCTTGGGAGCGATATAGAGAACTTCTACACAAATGCCCCCTACACGGATTCCCGGTGTGGACTCAAGTAACAATGTTTTACAACGCCGTGAATACACCAACAAGGATGATGCTAGATGCCTCGGCAAACGGCATACTCCTAGATAAGTCGCCGGAGTAAGCGATGCAAATTTTAAACAGGCTGGTCAAGAATGACTATCAATTCCCATCTATTAGAAGAGGAGAAGTTAGACGCCAAGCCACAATACATGAACTAGGATCATCAGATTCAATTTCGGCACAATTGGCCGCTTTAACCAAGATGGTCCAGAACATGCAAAAACCAAACAACACACATGAAGTCAAGGTAATGGATTCTTTTTGTGAGTTATGTGGTGATAACCATAATTCTTCTGAATGTATGCAGAATCTGGAATCCAGCTTCTATGTGGGGAATTACAATCGGAGAAACAACGTGATGTCCAATACATACAATCCAGCTTGGAAGAAGCACCCGAATTTTTCATGGAGTAATCCCAACAATGCTCTAAACCAGAACAATCAGAATGCACAAGCATCGGGATTCCAGCAGAATATGCCACGGTAACAGATGCCGCAGCAACAACCGACAACATCTAGTTCTTTGGAAAATTCTCTAAATGCTTTTATGATGAAAACTGAATCTTATATGGCTGAGAATAGTAATTTCATAAAAAGAACTGATGCTTTTATTAACAGGACCGAGATGAGATTGCAAAACCAAGAGGCGGCAATCAAATCATTGGAAAATCAAGTCGGACAGTTTGCTCAAAATCTGAATACTAGACCACAAGGAGGTTTACCTAGCGATACTGAAGTCGCAAGAGGAACTGGCCATGAGCAATGTAAAGCAATCACCACCAGAAGTGGCCAACAACTTAGAGAGGTTCAAACCCGCTCGTCAAACAAAACTCCACAAAAAGAACAAGACGAACCTAGCGGCAAAGCCTCAGATGCTGAACCAGGAATTGCCATGGCAACCGGCAATAAGCATGCCTCGGCAACCGACGATAAAGACGCCTCGGCAACTTGCGATAAGCATGCCTCGGCAACCCCAATTGATAATGCCTCGGCAACTCCAGATGTCCCGGCAATGCCGTCAATCAGGTTTCAAACCAATGAAAGGATCGAAGATATTCGACTTCCACCACCATTCCCACAAAGGTTGAAGCGACAAAAGCAAGAATACCAATTCAAGAAGTTTCTTGATATCCTAAAGCAAGTCCACATCAACCTGTCATTGGTGGAAGCAATTGAACAAATGCCAATCTATGCCAAGTTTCTTAAAGACATTGTGTCCAAGAGAACAAGTCTAGGAAAGTTTGAAACAGTTGCCGCAACAGAGGGATGCATGGCAATGTTGCACAATCGTATGCCACCCAAGTTGAAGGATCCCGGAAGTTTCACAATACCCTGTTCCATTGAAAATCACTATGTCAGGAAAGCATTATGCGACCTTGGGGCTAGCATAAACTTGATGCCTAAATCGGTTTTCCATAAACTAGGAATCGGGAAGGCAAGACCTACAACAGTTATGCTGCAGCTAGCCGACAGATCCTATGTGCATCCAGAGGGAAAAATCGAGGACATACTGGTAAAAGTTGATAAATTTATTTTTCCCGCTGACTTTATTATTTTGGGTTGTGAAGCAGATGAGCATGCACCTATCATTCTCGGGAGACCATTCCTAGCAACAGGGAGAACCTTGATTGATGTTGAAAAGGGAGAACTCACAATGAGGGTGAATGACCAACAAGTCAAACTAAATGTGTTCCAAACACTAAGGCATGCCGATGATCCAGAAAAATGCCAACTTCTTCATGCCACGGCAGAGTTTAACTTCGATGAGGAATTTAGTTGCCTCATCAACTACATTGCCGATCAAGAGGAACATGAGTAGTATGAAGAACCGGTCGATGAGGAACAACCAGAAGAGGCAAATTGGCTAGTCAATCGACCAGGTACATACTTTGAACCACTGGACTACTCAGGTAAGGAAGGTAATCTCGAAAAACCCTCTATTGAACATCCACCAATTCTTGAGTTGAAACAATTGCCAGAGCAACTAAAATATGTATACTTAGGGACCGATAATACATTGCCTGTAATTATTTCTTCTAAGTTACAGCCTGAGCAGGAAAAGAAGCTGATCAAGATGTTGAAGCTACACAAAAAGGCAATAGGGTGGACAATTGCCGACTTGAAGGGAATAAGCCCGGCGGTGTGCATGCACAAGATCTTGTTGGAAGATGATCACAAACCTTCAATTAAGGCCCAGAGGAGAATGAATCATGCCATGAAAGGGGTTGTAATGGAAGAAATCATCAAGTGGCTTGACGCCGGCATTATATACCCTATCTCCGATAGTACGTGGGTAAGTCCGGTACAATGTGTACCGAAAAAGGGAGGTATAACAGTGATAAGCAATAAAAATAATGAACTTATCCCAACCAGGACTGTGACCGGTTGGAGGGTTTGTATGGACTATCGAAAGCTAAACAAAGCCACTAGGAAAGATCACTTCCCATTACCCTTTATTGATCAAATGCTTGACCTTCTTGCAGGTAAACCCTTTTATTGTTTTCCTGATGGTTATTCAGGTTACAATCATATTGCCATAGCACCAGAAGATCAAGAAAAGACAATCTTCACATGCCCATACGGTACTTATGCCTTCCGAAGGATGCCGTTCGGATTGTTTAACGCCCCGACAACCTTCCAAAGATGTATAATGGCACTCTTTTCAGACATGGTCAAAGACTTCCTTGAGATCTTCATGGATGATTTTTTGGTTTTTGGTAATGACTTCGACAGCTGTCTCGGCAATTTAGAGAGAGTGTTGGCAAGATGTGAAGAAACGGATTTAGTCCTCAATTGGGAGAAATGTCATTTTATGGTAGATGAAGGAATAGTGCTCGACCACAAGATTTCATCCAAGGGAATTGAAGTAGACAAAGCCAAGGTGGACGTGATCGAGAGATTACCCCCACCAAGTTCGGTTAAAGGAATTCGAAGTTTTCTCGGACATGCAGGTTTTTATAGGAAGTTCATTCATAATTTTTCTAAAATCACTAAACCCTTGTGTAATCTGCTTGAACGGGATAAAGTCTTCAATTTTGATGATTCTTGCACCCAAGCATTCGAAACCCTAAAGAAAAAGCTTGCCTCGGCACCCATTGTTGTTCCACCAGATTGGACACTACCTTTTGAGCTCATGTGTGATGCAAGTGATTTCGCGGTAGGAGCAGTCCTAGGCCAACGCACAGGTAAGACCTTCCATGTGATATACTACGCTAGTAAAACTCTTAATGGTGCTCAAGTGAATTACACAACAACGGAGAAAGAGTTACTAGCTGTAGTTTTCGCATTTGACAAATTCCGATCCTATTTAATTGGTACAAAGTTAATTGTTCATACGGACCATTCGGCAATCAAATACTTATTTGCTAAAAAAGATGCTAAACCTCGTTTGATTCATTGGATATTACTTTTACAAGAATTTGATATTGAAATTAAGGACAGGAAAGGAACAGAAAATCAAGTGGCCGATCACTTATCACGTTTGGAACACAATAGGAAGGAGGACGCGGATCTAGAGATATGCGATGCATTCCCGGATGAACAAATTTCAGTTGCCTCGGCAACCCTCGACGCCTCGGCAACCCACGACGCCTCGGCAACCATGGATGCACATGCCTTGGCAACCCTCGATGCCTCGGCAACCCTCGACGCCTCGGTAACCATGGATGTACATGCCTCGGCAATTTTGGGAGCAGTCGCCACGGCAGCACATGCCTCGGCAATACCCTGGTACGCGGATTTAGTTAATTTCCTTGTTTGTGGTATTTTTCCTTATGGCATTACTCACCAAAGGAAGAAGCGGTTCCGCCATGATGCTAAGCATTACTTTTGGGACGAGCCTCTTTTGTTTAAACAATGTGCAGATCAGGTTATACGCCGATGTGTCCCTGAAGAAGAGCAACAGAATGTACTCCGGCAATGCCATTCTTCACCCTATGGAGGAAATTTTGGAGGAACTCGTACCGCGGCCAAAGTTTTGCAATCCGGGTCGTATTGGCCAACATTGTACAAAGATGCCCAAGACTTTTACAAGCAATGTGATCGTTGCCAGAGGACGGGCAATATCTCTAGACGACATGAGATGCCACTCCAGAACATCATTGAGGTGGAATTGTTCGATGTATGGGGGATCGATTTTATGGGACCTTTCCCATCTTCATTCGGCAACCTCTACATCTTACTTGCCGTTGACTACGTGTCTAAATGGGTTGAGGCAGCTGCAGTTCCAACAACGATTCCAAGACCGTGCAACGATTCTTGCAGAAAAACATATTTACATGGTTTGGTATGCCAAGAGCAATTATCAGTGACGGGGGCAAACATTTTGACAACAGACTAATTGCCAAGATGTTGCAACGCTTCGGCATATCACACAAGATCGCCACGACATATCACCCACAAACCAACGGGCAAGCAGAAATTTCCAACCGGGAGTTGAAGGGAATACTCGAGAAAGTTGTAAATCCCTCTAGGAAGGATTGGTCATTAAGACTAGATGACGCACTTTGGGCATATTGCACTGCATTCAAAACACCCTTAGGTATGTCCCCCTTCCGACTTGTCTATGGTAAAACATGTCATCTACCAGTGGAAATCGAGCACAAGGCGTACTGGGCAATCAAGACCGTGAATATGGATTGGGAAAGTGCCAGACAAAAGCGTTTGATGGATCTCAATGAGATAGAAGAATTTCGTGCACTCGCCTATAACAATGCACGAATCTACAAGGAGAAAACAAAACGATGGCACGACAAGAAACTATTGCCACGGCAATTCACGCCAGGGAAACTAGTTCTCCTATTCAATTCTGGGCTAAAACTTTTCCCGGTAAAGCTGAAATCAAGATGGTCGGGACCATTTGAAGTTGTCAAACCATTCTCCCATGGTGCCGTGATAATCAAGTCCATCTCTGACAACCATGAATTCAAAGTTAATGGACAAAGATTGAAGCACTACAATGGTGCCCATGTAGAACGTAACAAAGAAGTGGTCAACTTGGGAGATGCATGAGCATGCTCTCATTTCAATATTTTCTTTTTCTTTTTCTTTTTATTTTCATTCTTTTTAGGAGATATTTTATTTTTTTCATTATCTTTAATTTTTAGGTTTTCTTTGTTTTTCACAACAAGACTCACAACTACTATGCTAAGGAAATTTACCGCCGAGATCCTTGCCCTGGCAACCAATGAAGCAGTCGCCACGGCAACCGCAAAAGATGACGCCACGGCAACCAACCCTGAAGATGCCACGGCAATCAAAGCTAAAGACATCCCGGCAACAAGAAAACAACCATCGCGTTCAAGGAAGAGAATTAAGACACCGACCAAAAGGAAACTAATCATCTACGATGACGAACTCTCAGAGTAAGTCCTCGTATGCATTTTTATTTTTTATTTATTTTTTTCTCATTATTTTATGCATGCATTGAGGACAATTCCTCACTCGAGTTTGGGGGGTTGTTATTAGTAGTTACCATGTTTAATTACATTCATCTTAAGTATTACATTTATGATACATAAATTGCTTGCCATGCCTTTAATTGAAACAAGAATTGCTTATATTTGATGAATATTCGATGATGACTTTGCCAATGCACTTAAATTGATAGAATTTTTATTCTAGGATAACCATGGAAAAACTTAGAATTTTACTATGATGCTAAATTTGATGAAACACTGTTGTGGTTTGATTGATTTAAGGAATTCTAGTGAACTTAGGTTGATAATTAGCAAATTGGGGGATTAGAATAAAAATTGGATGAATGCTAGAGGTGCCCGAAATTGGCTCCAGCATGTGCTAAAAAAATTGATCACTAGAGGTGCCCGAAACTGGCTCTAGGATGTGTTAAAAAAAATTTCTAACTAGAGGTGCCCGAAACCGGCTCTAGTCGATTAAATTAACTTAAGAAAACTAAAAACAAAACACTAGAGGTGCCCAAAACTGGCTCTAGTTAAAACATGTTAAAAAGAACCCAATAAAGTAATTTGAAAACCTATTGTTTGCATAGGATCCGAAAAATCAACTTGCACACAACTCCGCACACACTCACAAGCATTATAGTTTGATTCCGAGTAACTCCTCAGTTTTCCGAAAAATAAAAAGCCAATCATACTTTGTGCCCCGGTTCAGAGAATTGAAATCAAGTTCAAAGCTAAGTTTGTGAAAATTGAAGTCTTGGCAGGTAATTATGAGTTTGCATTGCTTGAGGACAAGCAATAGATCGAGTTTTGGGGTGTGATAAGTGTTCAAAAGTACTATTTTTCTTACCCTTTTTTACTCATATTATTGTTAGACTTAGGCTCATATTAGTTGCATAATTAGCTATTCATGCATTAATCCATGTTTCCTTCCATCGTTGAACTTGATTACATAACTTGGTAGTTTTTATGGAAAAGATGCTGCTTTGGTGTGCTTTGTGTGTGTATGTGCAGGATCACTTGCCAAAGCAATGCCGAGCTAGTTGCCAGGGCAATGCATGAAGGAGATGCCGAGCTAGTTGCCAGGGCAATGCATGAAGGAGACGCCGAGCCAGTTGCCATGGCAATTTTTGACAAAGAGAAAATGCAATAGGGATGTCGAAATTAATGACTTTACAAGCCCAAGATGACATGGAGCAAGGCCCAAGCCCAAAGGAATTTGATTGCCATGCAGAGATTAAAGAAGAATTAAATTCCAAGAAGATAGGAGAAATTCTAATAGGAATAAAATTATAATAAAGAAATATATTCTTTAAAGATAATTTAATTCCAACTCAAACTCCTCCTCAAAGAAAGACTTTGGCCTAGCCCTATAAATAGCAAGGAGATTTCGACAACTTGGAGAGAGAGCAAGAGGGAAATTTCGACAAGTCCAAGGAGGGCAAGAGGAGAGAATTTTCGACAAGCATCAAGGGCAAGGAGGATTTCGACAAGCCTCCTCCTTCATCCTTTTCTTTCTTGTTCGATTGGGTTCATGCTAGGGATTGTTTATCTTGTGTTTCTTTGGAACCTAGCCATGAACTAAATCTACTTGGCTATGGTTATTGTGTTTTGTGGTTGTGAGAAACTATTGGTTTTTGTTTAGGTAATAAGAGTTTGCACTTTTCTATTTCAAGGTTTATTCATTCTTGGTTCTTATTATCGTTTGCGAGTGAATGGGATGAGGATCTCGTGATTTCATCTATTTATCTAATACCGGGAGAGTTAGATTCAAGAAATGAATGAATATGATCTTTATTCAATCTATTGATGGTGAAGATTAATATGGCTTAGGAATAAGTTAAGGATTTCAACGGCTAAGAGGAGCGCAAGATTGGTTGTTGTTCACCCTTGATTCACGCAGAGATGTATTATCAAGGCATGCACAAGTAGCTAGAGTTTCGACTTAGGGATAAGAAGAAACCATTGAAGAACGCTCTGCCGAACCTTGAAGGTTGCTGCCCAGAAGCCCAAGTAGTTGCCCAACTAGTTGCCCAGGCAACCATCGATTAGTTGCCAAGGCAACCCCGTTGTGCAAGTTGCCACGGCAACTGAGTTGCCCGTGCACTCTTTTACCAAAACGATCCAATCAGCTATCACACCTCAACTCACGATAACCTGCCCTATCTCTCTCTCATTTGAATTCATCTTTTCTTTTACTTTATTGCTTTCTAGATTAGTCATTAGTTAAACTCCTATAATCCTTTACTTGTGTTTTTACTTTTTACAGTGCAAGAGACTAGATCCTTGAAGTGGCACCAATCCCTGTGGAGATGATATCTTTTATACTATAACTTGCGACGTGTATACTTGCACATTTGCGTAGCACTTATTACGCGCAACAGTACATCAGAAGGTGATAAAGTTATTCTTTATTCGATCACACGATTATCATACGATACGCCTATAGGTTGAGGTTTAGAATAGATATAGATTACAAAAGTTGAATCTGGGATTTTAGTGTGTTTCATTAAGCGCAGATTAGGAACATACTGAGAGTTTCAGACTTTGGTAAACTAATTACGTAGGGTAGATTTTAGAATGAGACAGACAGTTTAATTTTAATCATCTACTACCCTCAAACGGTACGCCAATATGTAATAACCTATAACAGTATCTAGAAAGACTTACTCTATGCCCATTGGGCGTAGGAGCTTACCTAAGGGGATGCCTTAGGTCCAGAAGAAATCATCATAACTGAAGTATAGATACCTGAATGCAAAATATATTACCCTAGCTGAAGCATAGGAACCTGATACAGAAGCCATGATGTATTACCCTAGCCGAATCATAGGAACCTGATACAGAAGCCAGAAGGTATTACCCTAGCCGAAGCATAAGAACCTGATACAGAAGCCAGAAGGAATTACCCTAGCCGAAGCATAGGAACCTAATATAGAAGCCAAAATGTATTACCCTAGCCGAATCATAGGAACCTGATACATAAACCAGAAGGTATTACCCTAGCCGAAGCATAGGAACCTGATACAGAAGCCAGAAGAAATTACCCTAGCCGAAGCATAGGAACCTGATACATAAGCCATAAGGTATTACCCTAACCGAAGCATAGGAACCTGATACAGAAGCCAAAAGGTATTACCCTAGCCGAAGCATAGGAACCTAATATAGATGCCAGAAGGTATTACCATAGCTAAAGCATAGGAACCTGATACAGAAGCCAGAAGGAATTACCCTAGCCGAAGCATAGGAACCTGATATAGATGCCAGAAGGTATTACCCTAGCTGAAGCATAAGAACCTGATACAGAAGTATTACCAATCAGATCAGGGCTGAACCTGCAGATACTTCATATTATATTCCAAGTACCCTAATATAACAGTCTAAATAATAATAACATCAATAAACAATAACAGTTGTAACAGTAGATATAAAGCAGACATTTATTTTCAGTGAAATAGTAACTAGAGAGCATGTTTTTCAAATCAGATACTGAGGTGTATTTTAGACAGATGAAAGTCATAATTATACTAAAATTCAGATATATTAGGATAGATTTGGGAAGTCGGGTAGATCAGGATTAATCAAGATTTTAGATATATCATGAGGGTTTTAGTAAATTTTGCTTATGAAGGCATATTGGTCCTTTTAATTCTTAGGGCAATTATGTAGTTTAATCCCGATAGTGTAAATCGGTGATTTGTCGTGCTGAAGATTACTGACGGCATGCCAGACTTCCAAGTCCATTCGACCCAAACATATCTCATCTTCGTATTACTTTCCAAGCATTCAAACAGGTACACCGTGCACATGTTAAATACTTAGCACCGCACTGTATTATATTTCTAAATAAATTACCCCCCAAATTATTGTTGAACAAGCTCCGATTGGTTGAACAGGGTTGTATGCAGTTTCCTTCTTAATACTCTAGCTTTTTATCAAGGGCCATCATGATTCAAAAATACCAATTCCTCCAATTTCGAATACTAATGGGGGAAGAATCATGCTTAGATTCTAATAATTTCCTTAAACTCTTGAACCAACTACATTATCAACATAAATATAATTGGAAAACTTTAATTAAAACAGGGCAGTTTCTATAGTTCATTTATGTATTTACCCACTTTTCGATTGAAGTATAAATTAATCATATAGTCTAACAACAGGGCTGGAAACATAAGACTAATGAACAAAATTTAAATATCTTATAAGTTACCAATTACTAGTTCTTACAAGGCCATTTTTTATAACCATTATCAACTATAATTAATTTACTAATCTACTGTATCGAAAACTATAATTGATAGCAGCTAATGGATGATTTAGGTACGAATTAAAGTTTTTTTTAATGAGTTTCTTCCCAAAGCTTAACGTTCTAATACAAGACAGATTATTTAGGCTACAGATTTACATTCTTGTGACCATTATTTGCTGTTAAGCTCAAGCAAATTAAGTTATTATACAAGGTATTTAATTTGTTGTCAGAAATTTATTGCTTACACCCTATACTTTCAATCAAGCTAAGCATAACAATATCAAGCAGAACATGAGTATATTGTTTTTAATTCATTCAATTATCAATTTCATCAACAATTAATCAAAAGGAATATTATAATATACTCAAGATTCACAATTTATGTCATTCATACGTACTCACCTTGTTAATTATTACTTTTGATTATTACTATCGAACTTAAATTTTCAGTCTTGAATCTTCATTGCATAATTGGCCTCTTTAACTCCATAAAGCCTTTCATCCTAACCTGAATCATACTTATCAAAGGCATCTCAATATCGTAAGAATCATAGAATCAAGCAATACATAAGATTTACTATTCTTCATCCATAAATTTTAGTTTCATTGTAACCGACATCACTGATCATACATACCTTATGATCCAAACATAGTTCGATTTAGAGCCGAAGCTCTCGGAGGTGAGCCGTAGCTCCCGGTTTAGCATTTTACCCAATTTCACCTATAAACAAAACATCCAAACATAATCCGGAGGTTCCTTTAAGTACATTATGTATACGGTAAAATTGCAATCAATGATATCAAACCAAAACCAAATAGTAAAATGCCAAACCCACGTCAAAACTATGGAAATGTGAATAAGGAAGAGCAACTACTTGAACAACAAATCTATAATTTACAAACAAACTACCACTCTTTAATCAAATCTACCATATCATCACCCATACAACTAGTAACCCTTTTTCCACTGAAGAGAATGCTAAAAAGACTTAATCAAGTTGATCCCTTAAATCTAAACAGCCTCCATGGCCACACTTGATTAGTAGTACCTTAAAAGATAGTTTGATGTAGCCAAACATACATATCATTTATCCTTAAGTTGTCGTGATTCTTGGGTTAACATATATAAAATCCGACCAAGTGTAAAACTGCACAGAATTACACTTGAATATCTCAATTATAACAATCCTTACCTCAACTCGAATTTACTGACAAATCAAACATCAAAACTAAGGTCTCCAACAGATTTTTCCTTCAACCAAAACAGAAAACATGGATTACAAATCATATCCATATATTCGGTAAAATTCCATGGAAATCTTAAAATTACATAAATTTTAAATTATTTCTAATTTAAGGGGGTTTTACTTACACCTGAATCTAACTAAAATTGACGACCCCGCTGTATGGAGTTCGCCAAAACGAATCCAACGGCATTCTCAGATTGAATTCAGAGTTCTCTAACACTGTGAATCCCTAAATCCCAATTTAAAGCTTTGGATCAACTTTCTCAGAAAAGGAACGGAGGGCACCGTTGGAAAGATTGAATCGTATAGGTTCAAAATATGTATTTACTTTCTATTTTTGGTGACTGATTTGGGGCAAAAATGAGAGAGAGAAAGAGAGTAAGGTTTTCTTTCTCTAGAAATATCTCCACCCAAGGTTGAAGATGATCTTTTTTTTCTCCCCTTTTCTTTTTCCATGTTTGTCCCTCTTACTTATAATAATATCAATAAATATTGAAGGTGTTACAATCATGGGAAAAGTACTTGCCATTAGCAGAATTTGCTTACAATAATAGTTATCAGACAAGTATTCAAATGGCACCTTATGAAGTTCTTTATGGTCGAAAGTGCAGATCACCATTGAACTGGTTTTAGTTGCATGATCGCAAGTTGATTAAGCCAGATATGTTGCAAGAGATGGAGGAAAAGGTTAAGATTGTGCAAGACAATCTTAGAAAGGCCGCTGATCGACAGAAATCTTATGCAGATTTGAAAAGAAAGGACATTAAGTTTGAAGTTGGAGAAAAAGTATTCTTGAAAGTTTCTCCTTGGAAGAAAATAATGAGATTCGGTCATAAAGGTAAGTTAAGTCCCAGATATATTGGGCCGTATGAAATACTGAAAAAGGTTGGTCCTGTGGCATATCAGTTAGCTCTTCCACCGGAGATGAGTAAAATTCATAATGTTTTCCATGATTCGATGCTCCGAAAATATAGATCTGATCTATCACATGTGATTGTACTGGAGGAAATTGAGTTGCAATCAAATTTGACATATGAAGAAGAACCAGTAAAGATACTAGCTTATGGTGTCAAAGAATTAAGCAACAAGAAAATACCATTGGTGAAAGTCCTTTGGCGCAATCAAAAAGTGGAAGAAGCAACATGGGAAACAAAGGATACAATGAAAAAGCAGTATCTGCACTTGTTTAAAACAGGTACGTCTTGAAAATTCGAGGACGAATTTTCTTAAGGGGGAGAATTGTAATGCCCCAATATCTGCGTAGTGACTAAAACGTAAAGATTTAAAGATTGGTGGTTTTAGTTCAGTGACCAAAATGAAAATTTTGAAAGTTTGGTGGTCAAAGTATAAACTTTGGAAAAGTTTAGGGACTAAATTGTAATTTATAAAAGTTATGTAAGTTAACCCGGTAAATGAATAGTTCACCCCCAAGAGTGAAATTTTCAATTTACTCAGATTTTTCATACGAGGCTTATATTAGTGGCTATAAAGCTTTAAAGTTCGTAGGAAGAAAATTTGTAAATCGTATTGAGTGAAATTTGAATATTTGGATCGAATAAATGCCATAAATAAAAATATAAGATATTTTGGGACATGGACGGTTGGATTGGAACCAATTTAGTTCAATTTTAATGGAATGGCAATTTTTAAGTCTTGTTGTAAATAAAGACTAGTTGGAGGGCAAATTGGACATTTTCCATGGATGGCATTTTTTAAATATGTTGAAACTTTGAGGGCAAATTTGGAAGGTGAATAACACATGGAATTAATCATGGCCATTGATTTTTGATGAGATTGAATCTTGGCCATTGGATTAAAAGGGTAAAATAGTAATTTCACTATGTAAAATGAATTAAAATTTCATTTTTACTTTAAAACATATGGATTAATTAAAAAGATGAGAAAATGTCCTCATCTTATTTCCTAGGCCATTCGAAACCAAGAAAGGAAAGGAAAAATGAGAGTTTTCAATCTTTCAAGCCAAAATTAAAGGATCAAAATTTAGATTCAAGCAAAATTGATTGAGGTAAATTATTCTATTTGATAGTATTTTTGCATGATAAAGTCAAGTATGAGTTATGTTCATGGATGAGGTTGGTTATGGAAACTGATAGTAGATGATGAAATTAAGGTTGTTTTGTGTAGAATTAATATTATAAACATGGAATCAAGTTTGAAATTGGATTAATTCCATGTTTGAAGTTATAAACCCTAACCCTAAGATTTGGGGATTTTGATTAAGAAGTTAAATTGAGGATTATATTGAATGAATCATGATATTGGAAGTTTAATTTTGATGTTAGATTAAATAATTTCCCCGTTTGAAGTTATAGGGACCATTTCAAAAATTTTGAGAAATTAGGGGAAATTATTGAAAATTTATTTTAGCACGTGAATTGATGAATTATGATTGAAATATCATGAATTGATGTTTAAGGATCAAAATGGAAATTTTTGGGAGTACAAGGACTAATTCGGCATTTTGAAGAAAATTAAGGATTAGTCTTGAATTTATGAAAAGTTTAGGGATTTGATGTTGAGCTTGTATTTGAGGTATATTATGTTGGAAAAATTAACTCTAGTGATTAAAATGTTGATTTTGAAGTTTAAATCAACATTTTGGGTCAAATTGAATATTCGATTACATAAGGGACCAAAGTGCAAATTTTTAAAGTTTGGGTCCTAAAGTGTAAAGGATGAGAAATGTAAGGTTTAGACTTGAAAATTTATGGTTGGAAGTTTAAAAGAGTCCTTAGGGACTGAAATAGATATTTTGGGAAAAGTTGGTGATTTCAAGAAAAGTATAAAAATTTGTGATTCGAATATAGAAAGTTTTATCGGATCAAGTTTATACATAATGGATAGTTATTTTAATTACTTTCCATTATTGTATATGGTATGAATATGTACTAACATATACTTGAAATGGTATATGTTATTTTAATGTAGATTCTGATATATATATCAAGGTCGTTTCAGCATAAAAGGAAAAGAAAAGGATCATAAGTGAAATCAAGTAGCAAGGTTAATTATTGAGGCTAAGGTGAGTGCATACATATTTTTAAATGTATGTTTATTAACATACTATAGGGAGACTTGTGATAAGTCACCCAAAAAGGTAAAGAATTTTTATAAATAGCATAATATATTTTTGGCATGGTACTTTATTTTATTGATTTAAAGATTGTGGCATGTTTTATGGTCACGTATGGTTTTATAGCATGATATAAACATGACAAAGTTATTTGATATAATTATTTTTTATGGCAGTACACCATGAAAGTTATAGAGCATATTGAAGTATGAACTGCTCTAATATGATATGTTTTACATGATATAAAATGTATTTGGGCTGCTTGCCATTTTGCAAGAATTGTTTTAAGTTTGCCCTTTGTAGTATAATATTAAGTTGGGCAATATTTGTAATATCCCAATTCTTGCTTAGTGACTAAAATGTAATTTTTGAAAGTTTATGGGTTAAAGTGTAAACTTTGGAAAAGTTTAGGGACCAAAGTGTAATTTTAGAAAGTTATGTAATTTAACCCCGTAAATGGATAGTTTACCCCAAAGAGTGGTATTTCTGTGTTGTCGGATTTTTCATACGAGGCTTATAATATTCGAATTTGGATCGAATAAAATTGTTAAGCGTGCTTAGGCCAGGGAAATATTAGGATGGGTGACCTTCGGGAAGGTCCCAAAAAAGTGTTTCTGATCGATATTTTGGACTCGGTAAGAGTAGAGAAAATTCGTATGGATTATCGATAAAGGAATTCTAAGAGAAATTTTATTCTATGAAGATTTTCGATAATTATCGGAATAATAGACTGAGTTAGGAAAAATTAGTCTAAGTCATTGGAAAATGAAGTTTTTATGGGATAATAGAGTTTATTTCCCGAATATGAAAATATAAAGCTTTCGGAATAAATCTAATAGTTCGGAAAAGGTAAAATCGTAGTAGAAGTATTTTATGGATATCGGTGTATCGGGTCTAACTAAAACTTTAAAGACAATTCAAAGATTATGGAAAATTCATAAAATATTATTTTATGAATATTTTGTTAATGTTGGTGAGATTCTAACTAGATTTAGTAAGAATATGATGGAGTGGTTATGAAGCTCAAAGAATGAAAATTTGGAAATCGTATTGAATGAAACTCGAATAATTGGATCGAATAAATATCATAAATTTTAATTTATGATATTTTGGGAAGGAGGCTGGTTATAATGGAACCAATTTGGTTCAATTTTTATGGAATGGCAATTTTAAGTCATGTAAGTAAATAAAGTTTAGTTGGAGGGCAAATTGGACATTTGCCATGGATGGCATTTTTGAAATATTTTAAAACTTTAAGGGCAATTTTGAAAGGTCAAATACACATGGATTAAATCATGGCTATTGATTTTGATGAGATTGAATCTTGGCCATTATAATAAAAGGGCAAATTAGTAATTTCACTAGTTAAATGAATTTAAAATTCATTTAACCTTTACGCGTGGATTAAATGGAATAAAAGATGAACAAAAAATCATCTTATATTCAAAGGGGCTGTTCGAAACCAGGAGGAAACTAGGAGAAAAATAGCAAAAATTTTTGCTAGCCATTTTCAAAGGCTTTTGATCAAGAATTCAAGTAAAGTTGTTTGAGGTAAGGTGATCTACTCTTCATTCTCTATATTTTGATAGTAAAATTACATGGAATTATATATTTTAAGTTAGGGTTTGAAGAGAGAGAAATTAGGGTTTCATGAAATTGTATTAGATTTGATGTAGTAGATGATGAATTAAGCTTAGTTTTGATGAAAACAAGCTTGAAATCAAGTTAATTTCATGTTGGAAGTTATAAACCCTAATCTTGAAATTTAAGGTTTTAATTAGGGTTATGGAATTGATGATGAAATTAAGGTTGTTTTGTGTGGAATTAATGTTATAAACATGGAATCAAGCTTGAAATTGGATTAATTCCATGTTTGAAGTTATAAACCCTAACCATAAAATTTGGGGGGTTTGGTTAGGAAGTTAAATTAAGGATGATATTGAATGAATTATGGTGTTGGAAGTTTAATTTTGATGTTAGAATAAAGAATTTCCCCAATTGAATTTTTGAGGGACCATTTCAAAAAGATTGAGAAATTAGGGGAAATTATTGAAAATTTTATTTAAGCCTTATAATTGATGAATTATGATTGAAAAGGCTTAAATTTGTGATTAGGGATCAAAATGAAAAAATTGGAAGTTGAAGGACCAATTTGACAATTTAGGAAAAATTAGGGATTAGTCTTGAATTTATGAAAAATTGATAGAATTGAAGATTCAAGCATGTTATGAAAGTTAAGGGATTGATATGTCAAGAAAAGGCCTATTCGAAAAGGAAGTATAGTGACGGACTAAATTGAATAAAGTTGAAGGAAAAATTTCAAGAATGTTAGAAAATAAATGAATGGTTTATTTGTACATGAATTTATGTACAAAAGTGAAGTAGTGACTAAAACGTCACTTTTATAAAGTTTAAGGACTAAAAAGGAAATAGTCCAAAATAAGTAATTAATTATGGAAATTGTTCAAAAATGGGTTTGAACAATTGTTTAATGTTCAAAATGGTCACTAAGGACCTAGGGACCAATTCGGCAACTTTGAAGTATATTGGGAAATTTTTTAGAAAAAAATTATATTCGAATAGGTATATTTAAGAATCAAGTTAGCAATGTTAGATTTAAATTTAACGCAAGAGAAATGATGTATATGTTCGATTGGTCTTATACAGTTCTAAAAGAGATCGAAAGAGAACCAATGATAAAAAGAAAGATAAGAACCTCGAGTAAGCTTAGTGGGGCATACTATTCATGGCTCAGGTGAGTGCAATTTTTAAATGTTTGCATTACATTGAAAATGGCATTTCATTTCTCTATGATACATGATATGATACATTGCTCGACATGGCAAGCTTGATGGAATATCAGGTACAAATTAATGTTTTCATAAATGATGATGCATTATGCATACATGAAATATGATTAATTACAAGATTAAAATGAAACAAGATACACCCTGGGGTGCAAATGGCACTAGCAAGGCATTTTAATATAAGGAGCAAAGAGCGTCTTCATATGTGGAGCAAATAGCGTCCTCCCGAGTACGTACTCTACAAGGCACTACGGTGCAGATAGGCTACGGGGTTTCCATGGGCCTCTAGCCAGACACGATGATAATAATAACAGGATGATTACATGGTAGATCATGAGCATGCAAATGACTGCATGATGATACATGATTTATATTATAGAAGTGATATATGATCTACGTGATACAAGTGTTACATAGTTACATGTTACATGACAAAGAAGTACATGACATATGATAAAAATGTGACATGATACATGTTTTACATGAAAAAGATAATACATGACTCATATGTCAATATGACACATGATTTACATGTTCGAGATGGTGCATGATTTATATGATAGCATGATACAAGATTTATATAATAATGATGATACATGAATCACATGATAGTGGTGATATATGATAATGATGATACATGAGTCACATGATAGTGGTGAAACATGATAATGAGGATACATGAATCACATGATAGTGATGATACATGATATTGATGATACACGATCTATATGATACATGATACATGCAGTATATGATAGATGCTACATGAATTATATGAAAATGATGATACATGCTATACTGATGATTACATGATATTAAGAAAGTATGATATATATGATGAAAATCATGAAAATGATATATAAAATTTATGGAATATTAGATACATGATAATTATGATCATTGTGATATACTTGCCTTGTTGTAGAGAAATAAGAAATGCACTCTTATATGAAGTAATAAATATATAGTCACTTCATGTGTAAGCAAATAAGTTTAATTGCCTCACTGAGTTCGTACTTAGAGTGTATTATTTCACACGTAGGTTTTCCGCGTAGAATTACAAGAATGAGCTATTAAATTGGAAAATCAAGTTACATTAGTAATCACGGTACGTACATCTTAAATTATGGTAGATGTCTAGTGGGCATGTACAGGTATGTATGTGAGTTTTAAAGAGACAAACTATTTCGTAAACTTAAGTTTATAATGTGTTTATGCATTATTACGAATGTATGAATTTTGGGAAAATGGTTCGCTATAAGTAATTATATTTTTATCGATATAGTTAAGTATAATTAAACCCTAATCGCGTAGAAATTTTAAAATCAAGAAAGAGTCTAGGTAGGGTACATAGTTTTCTCCCTGAATTATATTTTTAGTTCAATAAATCATCTATAAATTTCATAAAACAATTCATGGTCAAAACTAGCTGCAATAGTCTAACATAGTTTTAATTTAAAACCGAGAAAGGGTTAAACTACAAGATAAAGTTTGGTGTAAAAAAATAATATTAGAAGTCAAGATTTCTTTCAATGACTCTGTAACATCTTTAATGTATACTCGGCTCACAAGTATACATTAAGGGTATTACATTTATTAGTATCAAAGCTACAGGTTTAGTCCATTCTAGAGGCTAAATCAAGTTTAATGTGATTTAAAGTTAAGTACATGCCCCTAGGATGTCATGTTACTGATGTACTACTGTGTAACTTGATTATGCTCCTCAATAACATGAATAAGTTTCAGTAAAACTAGATGATGTTAAGTATTGATGGATTGCAATAAATGTTTAATTATGGAAATCAGAAGAAGGAAGAAGTATGTTTAAAGCAAAGTATGTTGGCAACTAGTTAAAAGTGAAATGTGCAGCAGTCCTAAGTTTGAAACAAGGTACTCGTACTGTCTAAGAGTACGAGTTAGATTTTAATAGACTGAGTCGGTATGCAGTTAAATGGATGCCGATCAAAAGGTCTCAATATGGATGGTTTATAGAGAAGTTTTGTCCAAGGCCCAAGGAGATTTTATTGGGCATGAACTTATCAAAATTTCCAAGAAGCTATGAACAGAGCGAAGGTTATGGAAAGAACCTGAAATTGTTTTAAATTGATTCGGGTTTGATTAATATGTATTGGTACTAAGATAGTAGCACAAAGAAAGACTTCTATGGAGAATATTTAGTAATGTGATTGTCAATAATTCTCTTGGACAATGCATAAGTAATAAGAACATGCAAGGAAGGTTCATTAGAAATTCAAGGAATTAAGTTCCCGGCAGATTTAATGGAACTCCCATTCCATGAATTTGAAGATATTCTTGGAATAGAATGGTTATCTGCATATGATGCAGATATGAAGTATAAGAAGAAAAGGTGGATACTTCAAGGACCCGATGGTTTTGAAGTAATCCTTGTGGGAGAAAGAACTGACTGTTTAGAGTCAGTAATCTCTACAAAGACAGCTCGAAGGTTGTTATGCAATGAATGTAAAGCATGTTTAATTTATGTAGTGGATACTCAAATGTTACCTAAAAAGATTGAAGACATCCTGGCTGTAAAGGAATTTCCTGATATAATTCTGGATGAGTTACCAGGGTTACCTCCGGATAGGAAAATACAATTTGGGATTGATGTCTATCCTGGAACTAAGTCAATAGCAATGGTACTATATAGGATGGCACCAACGGAGTTAAGGGAACTAAAGGCTCAATTAAAAGAATTGCTAGACCGGGGTTACATTCGACCGAGTGTATGACCATGGGGTGCTCTGGTGCTATTTGTAAAGAAGAAAATGGTTTCCTATGATCATGTATAGATTATCGATAATGGAATAAAGTAACCATTAAGAATAAGTATTCCCTACCAAGGATAGAGGATTTAGCTGATTAGTTTAAAGATACAGCAATGTTTTCAAAGATAAATCTTCAATCAGGATTATTATTAACTCAAGGTCAAGGAAAAAGATATACCAAAGACAGCATTCAGGACTCGTTATGGACACTGCTAGTTTCTGGTGATGCCTTATGGATTGACGAATGCCCCTGCTGCATTTGTGAACCTGATAAATAGGGTATTCTATGTAATACCCCAATTTTTGGTTAGTGACTATTTTGCAAAGAATTAAAAGTTGGTTGTTTTAGTTCATTGACTAAAATGTAAAATGTTAAAGTTTGGTGACCAAAGTGAAAAGTTGAGAAAAGTTCAAGGACCAACATGGTAATTTTCCCAATAATTATTTTTATTCTTTAATTAAATAGTTCACATAAGGGTGTGAATCGAATATAAAATTGTTGGTTCGATTCGATGTTTCTATTATCGGGAAATTACATTTAAAGTTTAAATGTGATTCGGGTAATCGTATGAACTCGGAATGTGATGAAATTTTGAAGGGAGTTGTAAGAAGACTTGTAGAGTATGACATTTCATTTTGGAATCATTTTTAATCAATTTATATTCAATTGAAGACAGTATTTTGAATAGTGCACAAATGGCATTTTTGTGAATACATGGATTCATTAATGGCATTTTAGTCATTTTACCCCTACTTTTTAATTAAAGATGACTATGGAAATGGATAAGGTTAGGTGTCAACACCTAATTGGTCATAATTAAGGGGTAAAGTGGTAATTTTACTATTAAAGAATATTTTATATTGAATTTAAAGGATTAAAATGCCATTTGTCATGATAATTGATTAAAGAAAAAGTTAGAATTCTCTCATCTTTCTCCTCCATTTTTGAAACCAACATAGCCAAGGTAAGGGAAATTTTTGATTCAATTTTTAGCATGATTCGATTGGTTTTTGGTTCAAGACATGAAATAGAAAATTAATCTCCATTGAATTCTCTTTCATTTAGTATAATTTTTGAGTAGTTTCCATGTTTATATGTTGAGATTGGAAGTTAGGGTTTATGAAGAACAAGGTGAGAATTTATGTTTTATAAGTTGTTTAAGTTGGATTTGAGGTTATAAGGTTGTTCTTATGCTTGGATTGACGAAAACAACATGATTCTTGTTTTAGGTATTATTTGGGAAAATTGAAAAATTAGGGGAAACTCTTGCAAAATTTTTATTTGAAGTAGAAATGATGTGTGAAGTTTGAATATGATGTTTAGAAGTTGAATTCATGCTTGAATCAAGTGAGGAATTTTGGCCAAAGTGACCTTTGGTATTCGGCCTACTAGGAGAAAATAAGAGAAAATTTTGGAAAATTTTTCCTAAGGTTATAAATGATGTAAGGGTGATTTTGTAAGATTTAGAAAGTTATTTGGACTAATGTGGAAGTTTATAAAGTGTTGAGGATTAAGTTGTAATTTTGGGAAGTTTAGGGGTTTGGTTGTTAAGCTTGTTTTTTATGTGTATGGTGTTGGAAAATTAAGTTAAAGTGACTAGAAGGTTGATTTTGAAGTTGTATTAACTTTGGGGACCAATTTGAAATTTTGGAAAATTAAAGGACTGGTGTGTAAATTTTTAAAGTTTGGGTCCTCAAGTGTAAAGAATGAGAAATGTAAGGTTTGGACTTGAAAATGTTGGTTGGAAGTTTAAAAAGAGTCCTTAGGACTAAAATGAATATTTTGGAAAGTTAAAGAATTATTAGGAAATATTATTCCTAATATGTATCAATGTTAGTATGATACTAACATGTACTTTGAATTGTATATGTTGGTGAAATTGTTGTAGATCACAATCGTAATCCAAACCGGGAGCCGAGCAACTCTAAAGGCAAATAAATAGTGCAAAAGTGAAGTTAGGTATAAGGGTAAAGCTTTCTAGTGAGGCAACAGGTGAGTGCATTTTTATTATTTTACTTGATATGAGAAAGACTTGCGATGATTCTTTCTCGAATGTCAATTTACAAATGATATCTTTTCAATGATTTTTGAAAAGAACTATGAATGATTTTTGGGTATGAACTGCCCAATGCACTTTTATATGATATTGTGAAATGTTGATATCTTTTGATATTTTAAATAAGTGAATGGTATATGATAGTGAATGTTTAAAGCCCATTGTTTGCATTATGAGATTTCTTGGTATAATTGGCATGCCAATGAGGTGGGAGTATAAATGATACAGTGATGTTGTACAAGTGTACAACAGTTATAAAGTGAAACAGTGATGCTGTGTCCTACAGCTATGACCTAATGGTCCAGTGATGCTGTATAAGTTTACAGTAGTTATCAGTGATGTTGTGTTCTATAGCTATGACCTAATAATATAGTGATGTCGTATAAGTTTACGGCGGTTATTCAGTGATAAAGTGATACAGTGTTTATTTGGCACAACAAATTAGTTGATGCCGCACATGTGCATACTCAATAGTGACTCGCATACCCTACATTCTCATTTATCTTACATTGGGCTATGATTTAAATAATAGTGAAAAGTGCAAATGAAAGTGATATAAATTTTTGAGCAATGATTTTTGATACGAACTGTCTTATATATATAAGCTATTAATTTCAATGTTATTTATTGAAATATTAGTTGCCTCACTAAGTTTATACTTAGCGTGTGAGTGTTTCACACGTAGGTAAAAGATTATAAGGAGTAAGGAGCTGCAAGAGAAGACACCATCTATTTTGGGAACGGTATATCAATATCAGTGACATTCCCGATGTCCTTTTTGATATTATTAGTTGACATGTATCTTATAAATGTTTTAGATTATTAAGGTATGAAAATGTTTTTAAATGGTTGTACTATTAGAAACATGGACATGGATATTTAGAGTGAATGTTATTAGTTAAATATGTTTGAAATCGTATTTTTTTAGCTATTTAAACGATTTTTAATTTAGACAGTTTCATTATTAATATAAATTAGAATTGAATTGTCATGTTGCTGCCTAAAACTAGGTTCAGATTGAACTTAGAAATATTAGTTTTAAATTTTACGCGATTAAATATTCTTTTAGAAAATGGTAAGTTATTTATATTTTAAAGAAACAAAATTTTATCGATTTTGAAATAAGTGCTATTGTACAAGTGTCATGTGACATCTCTAACTCGTATTCAGTGATGGATTCGGGTAAGGGGTGTTACATTCTAACCCTATCTAGATCAGTTTGTTATGGTCTTCATAGATAATATTTTAATTTATTCAAAGACCGAAGTTGAGCATGATTACCATCTTCGTGTGGTATTATAAACTTTAAGAGATTAGCATCTTTAAGCCAAGTATTCTAAATGTGACTTCTAGTTGTTAGGGAAGTTTTGAAAGATTAAAGAAAGTTCAAAATGAAGCACTAGTTTTAATTCAACTAGAACCAGGAAAAGAATATACTCTGTACAATGATGTATCTCTTTATGGTTTAAGTTGCGTGTTGATGCAAGAAGGTCGTGTTATAGCTTATACATCAAGGCAGCTCAAAATTTATGAAAGGAACTATTCAACACATTATTAGGATATGGCAGCTATGATTTTTGCTTTAAAAATCTGGTGACATTATTTATATGGTGAAAAGTGTCACATTTACACAGATCATAAGAGTTTAAAGTATCTGATAATGCAAAAGGATCTAAATCTGTGACAATGAAGGTGGGTTGAATTTTAAAGGATTATGATTTGGTTATCGATTACCACCCTGAAAAGGCTAATGTAGTCGCAGATGTTTTTAGCCAAAAGACATTGTCTGACTCGGGTACGATGAATGCACAATTGTCTGTGGGACGAGATGGTTCCGTAACAACAGAATGTTAGTTAAAGTCAACTTTATTGGATCAATTCAAAGATTTGCGGTCTATGGATGAAGGATGTCTTGAAAGGAGGAGACAAGCTAAATACCAGGTACCTTATGGATTACTTCAGTCCATCTCTATTCCCTAATGGAAATGGGAACGAGTAACAATGGATTTTAAAACAGGATTGTCAACTAAATCAAGCAATAAGAATTCAATGTGAGTCATTATGGATTATTTGACAAGCTTGATCACTTTATTCCAGTTTGAATAGATTATTCGCTGAATGAATATGTAGAACTTTATGTTCGAGAGATAGTAAAACTGCATGGTATCTCGACATCGATAGTGTCAGATGGAGACCTAAGGTTTATTTCCAAGGTATTGGGGTACTTTATTTGAAGTTATAAATACTAAACTAAATTTTAGTACAGCTTTTCATCCGCAACATATAAGCATTTGGAAAGGATCCTACAGATTCTATAAGACATGTTAAGAGCTTATGCATTTGAGTTTGCAGGATCATGGGAAAGGTACTTGCCTTTAGTTGAATTTGCTTACAACAATAGCTATCAAGCAAGTATCAAGATGGCACTTTTTGAAGCATTATATGGAAGAAAGTGTCGAACTCCTCTTAAATCGGTTCGGGTTACAAGATTGAAATGTTCAGAATAACTCAAACGTTGGAGGAGTTGATTTAACATAATACATGGAGGATAAAGTAAAGATTATTCAGCAAAAATTTCAATACCGTCGTGGATTGACAGAAGGCCTATGCAAATAAGAAGAAAAAGGATATTGAATATGAAGTTAGAGAAAAAGTGTTTTTAAAGATTTCACCTTGGAAGAAGGTGTTACGTTTTGGTTGAAATGGAAAGATTAGTCCCAGATTTATTGAGCCATGTGAGATTCTAAAAAGAAAGGAACCAATGGCTTATCAATTGGTTTTACCTCCAGGTAGGAACAAGACTCATTATGTGTTTCACGTATTCATGCTTCGGAGGTATTGATCAGATTTTTCACATGTAATTACTTCT
This sequence comes from Hibiscus mutabilis, assembly GCA_019671005.1. NCBI lineage: Eukaryota > Viridiplantae > Streptophyta > Magnoliopsida > Malvales > Malvaceae > Hibiscus > Hibiscus mutabilis. Next base: position 24,090,894 of record CM033756.1, read on the forward strand.
GAGGAGATTGATCTGCAACCAAGTTTGACGTATAAAAAAACTAGTGAAAATCCTAGCATACAAAGTTGAAGAATTAAGGGACAAGAAAAATCTACTGGTTAAGGTTCTCTGGAGAGATCATAAAGTAGAGAAAGCCGTTGGAAAATTGAAGAGAGAATGAATAAGCAAAATACGAATTGTAATATCCTAATTCTTGCTTAGTGACTAAAATGTAATTTTTGAAAGTTTAGGGGTTAAAGTGTAAATTTTGGAAAGGTTTAAGGACTAAAGTGTAATTTTGGAAAGTTATTTAATTTAACCCCGTAAATGGATAGTTTACCCTAAGAGTGTTATTTCTGTGTTACTGGATTTTTCATACAAGGCTTATATTATTCGAATTTGGATCGAATAAAATTGTTAAGCGTACTCATGCCAGGGAAATATTAGGATGGGTGACCTCCGAGAAGGTCCCATAAAAGTGTTTCTAATCGATATTTTGGACTCAGTAAGAGTAGAGAAAAATTCGTATGGATTATCGATAAAGGAATTCTAAGAGAAATTTTATTCTATGAAGATTTTCGATAATTATCGGAATAATAGACTGAGTTAGGAAAATTCAGTCTAAGTCTTTGGAAAATGAAGTTTTTATGGGATAATAGAGTTTATTTCCCGGATATGGAAATATATAATTTTTGGAATAAATCCAATAGCTCGGAAAAGGTAAAATCGCAGTAGAAGTATTTTATGGATATCGGTATATCAGATAGAATTGAAATTTTGAAGACAGTTCCAAAGATTATGGAAAATTCATAAAATATTATTTTATGAATATTTTGTTAATGTTGGTGAGATTCTAACTAGATTTAGTTAGAATATGATGGAGTGGTTATGAAGCTCAAAGAAGGAAAATTTGGAAATCGTATTGAATGAAATTCGAACAATTGGATCAAATAAATATCATAAATTAAAATTTATGATATTTTGGGAAGGAGGCTGGTTAGAATGAAACCAATTTGGTTCAATTTTTATGGAATGGCAATTTTAAGTCATGCAAGTAAATAAAGTCTAGTTGGAGGGCAAATTGGACATTTTCCATGGATGGCATTTCTGAAATATTTTGAAACTTTGAGGACAATTTTGAAAGGTCAAATACACATGGATTAAATCATGGCCATTTATTTTGATGAGTTTGAATCTTGGCCATTATAATAAAGGGGCAAATTAGTATTTTCACTAGTTAAATGAATTTAAAATTCATTTAACCTTTACATATGGATTAAATGGAATAAAAGATGAACAAAAAATCATCTTATATTCAAAGGGGTTGTTCGAACCAGGAGGAAACTAGGAGAAAAATAGCAAAAAATTTTGCTAGCCATTTTCAAGGCTTTTGATCAAGAATTCAAGTAAAGTTGTTTGAGGTAAGGTGATCTACTCTTCATTCTCTATATTTTGATAGTAAAATTGCATGGAATTATGAATTTTAAGTTAGGGTTTGAAGAGAGAGAAATTAGGGTTTCATGAAATTTTATTAGATTTGATGTAGTAGATGGTGAATTAAGCTTAGTTTTGATGAAAACAAGCTTGAAATCAAGTTAATTTCATGTTGGAAGTTATAAACCCTAATCTTGAAATTTAGGGTTTTTAATTAAGGTTATGGAATTGATGATGAAATTAAGGTTGTTTTGTGATGTTTGGATTATTTTCTATGTTTAGTTACCAAAATGAAATTTTTAAAATTTGGGATCATTTTTGGTTATTTTGAATAAAATTAGGGACTATGATATCAAAAAATGAATTATGATGTTGGAAATTTAATTTTGATGTTAGAATAAAGAATTTGAGCTTCAATTGAATTTTTAGGACCATTTTGAAAATTTGAAAATTTTGGGACCTATTATTGAAAATTCAAAAAATTTAAGCCTTAGAATTTGACAATATTAGATTGAAGGAGGATTGAATTTGTGATTATTGAAAAAATGATCAAATTGTTTTGAAATGATGAAAAGGACCATTTTGACAATTTAGGAAAATAAAGGATTATTTTGAAATTATTGTTTTGATTGAATTGAAGATTCAAATGAGCTAGAATTGATGATTCAAGGGATTGATAGGACTAAAATGGAAAAATTTGAAACTTTCCAAATTTTAGTAACCAAATTGTCAAATGGTTGAAAGTTGAAAATGTTGTAATTAATGTTATAAAAATAAATTGAATTTATTTTTAAATTTATGTACAAAAGTAAAATTAGTGACTAAAATGTCATTTTTATAAAGTTTTGAAACTAAAAATGAAATAGTCCAAAATAATTTTGAAATTATGAAAATTGAACAAAAAGGTTTGAATAGTTTGTTCAATGTTCAAAATGGTCACTAAGCACCTAGGGACCCAAAGTGAAGAATATTGGCAAATTTTAAAAAGTATTTATTTGACAATGTTTAGAATCGTATTAGTAATGTTTTATAGTTTAATGCAAATATTTGATTAATTCTTCGATTGGTCTTATACATTTCTAAAAGAGATCGAAAGAGTATTCAGTGATAAAAAGAAAGATAAGAACCTTGAGTAAGCTTTTTAGTGAGGCATTAATAAATGGCCCAAATGAGTGCATTTTTAAATGTTTGCATTATGTTGAAAATGGCATTGCATTTCTCTAATATGTTATATGATACATTGCTCGACATGGCAAGATTGATGGAATACAGTACGAATGATTGTTTGCATAAATAATGATGCATTATGTATTCATGAAATATGATTAATTACAAGATTAAAATGAAACAAGAAACAAGATATACCCTATAGTGCAAATGCACTAACAAGGTGTTTGATATAAGGAGCAAAGAGCGTCCTTATATGAGGAGCAAAGAACGTCCTCTAGAATATGTACTCAAATAGCACTACGGTGCAGAAAGGCTACGGGGTTACCATGGGCCTTTTCGATTGGATAATGCGTTAATAATAATAACAAGATGGTTATATGATAGATCATGAGCATGCAAATGATTGCATGATGATACATGATTTATATGATAGTGATGATACGTGATATTGATAATACAATGAATCACATATGATAAAAATGTGATGATACATGATTTTTATGACAAAGATCTACATGACTCATATCAACATGATACATGAATATGATAGATGATACATGAATTATATGAAATGATGATACAAGATTTATATGATAATGATGTTGATGATACATTGGTTTACATGCTATACAATGATTACATGATGATACATGATTACATGATGATAGTGGTGACCATGAGATGAAACATGATAATGATGAAAATTATGAAAATCATATATGAAATTTATTGAATAGGAGATACATAATAATCATGATCATTATGTTATGCTATGAATTATATGAAAATGTTTTAGGATGAAAGCATGATTACATGATATTAAGAAATATGATTATATGATGAAAAATTAAAATGATTATATGAAATTTATATATTAGATACATGATAATTATGATCATTGTGATATATTTGCCTTGTTGTAGAGAAATAAGAAATGCATTCTTATATGAAGTAATATATATATCATTTCATGTGTAAATAAATAAGTTTAATTGCCTCACTAAGTTCGTACTTAGCATGTGTTTTATTTCACACGTAGGTTTTTGCGATCAGAATGGCAAAGAAAGAGCCATTAAATTTGGAAAGTCAAGTTACATGGGTAAGTGAAAGTACGTACATCTTTAAATTAGGTAGAACTAGTAGGCATGTAATTATATTTTCAAGAAAAAGAGACAAACTTTTTTGTATATATTTAAGTTGATAATACAAGGATGCACATGGAGTATGAAAATGAAATAATGGGGGAAATTGTTTGGTAAAAGTATAATTTTTTAATATAAAATTTAAATCTTATCGCGTAGAAATTTTATAATCAAGAAAAGGTCTAGGCAACAATAGGCGTTTTCTCCTTGAATAATATTTTTTTTAAATAACTAAATTTTAAATTTTATAAACCAATTCAATGTTAAAACTAGCTACAATTGTCTAGTTTTTAATTTAAAATTGAAATTTATAGAAATTTTTGTTTAAAAAGAATTAAAAAATCAAGATATCTTTTTTATTAGCATCTTTAATGTATATTCAGCTCACGGATATACGTTATGGGTGTTACAATATTTTTTTTTTATACCAAAGAGTCATACAAGTTATTGAACTTTTGAAAAAACATGAATTATCCGACACTCATTTTTTCACCCAATTAAGCCTTTGGACCAAAAAATTTAATCAATTAAGCTCTTGAACCATGAAATTAAATCAATTACGCCCTTTGACCAATTTTGACCATTAAATCTTGACAATTTTTTCTTTAGATATTATCGACACATGATACAGTACAATTCTATCATGTTGCTTTTACAAAAAAATTCAAAAAGTATTTTTTATAAATTTTTTAGAATTTTTAGAATATTTAAATAATTTTTTAAATAAAATAAAAATTCTGAAAAATGTCAGTGTAAATTTAATGACTATCATGCTTTTGAAAGTATCATGGATTAAAAAATATTTATTTAATGGTCAAAATTGGTCAAAGGGCTTAATTGATTAAATTTCTTGGTTCAAGGGCTTAATTGGGTGCAAAAAAGTTCAAGGGCTTAATTGATTTTTTTTTTCAAAAGTTCAAGGGCTTCTTACACCCTTAAGCCATATTTTTTCAATCTCTCTATATATTTATAGCCATTGGAAAACAAATTTTAATTCTAATGTATTAAATTCTAATAATAATATACATTAAAGTCGCATATAATACCTAGATATCCACCACAAATAAATATTCCTAACATTACCTGTTGGATATCCACGAAGATAATGCACCCGTGAATAGAACTTTCAAATTTCTACTTGAAATGATTCATCTCAATAGATACAATTTATTAATTTTGAATCTCTTTAAGATTCTTTTAGCACGTATCTATTCATAAATAAAAAATCATGTTTAAGTACTCGATCTACAAGTCGAAACAATATTTGATTCTTGATTCTCTATCTTAAGTATTTTATTATTCAATCAAATGATTTTAAAGCTCTACAGGAGTTTCTTCAAATCTTGATCCAAACATCTTTATAAAATGCATAGGAAAGTATGATCATTTTTTATAATATTTTCCTCACACACTAAGGCGATTATACCAAATGTACCCAAAATTATTTTGATACATACAATTCAAGCAGACATGTCTAAATAATTTTTTTGGGAATTTCCGCGTACTTATGCACTTTACATCCTTTAAGGATAACTTACTATATATATGGATCCACAAAATAATTAGATGCATACAAAGACTTTTCATAACTGTCATTAAAGTAATTGTATCTACCACGAAATAATTTAAACTTTTCATAATTCAAGTCACATTTTATATAGGTTTAATTCACTTTTTCCCCCTAAACTATACCACTTTTTCCAGTTTGGTACCTAAACTTTTTCAGTGCTATAGCACCCTAACGGTAAGTGAGATATCAGCCACAAAAGCTAACATCGTTAAAAAAAATCTGTCCTAACCAATCAGAACGTGCCATGTCATTTTCTTTATTTTTTTAAAATTTTAAAATAAAATAAAATAAATATATTAAAAATATTTATTAATACCCCATCGTCTTCTTCCCGGAACCTCCCGATTTTTAGAGAGTTTAAGGCATAATGGCAGTCATTAATCTTGTGAAGCACAGGATACTGGTCTGTGATTTATGGTCCCACTTGCTTAAGTTAGCAGCTCATACTAAAATGAGTTCCTAGGCAGATATATCTTGAGAAATTATTAATATTAGTATATATCTTCTAATTTTCTGGAATCATACTTTCTCTGTTAAAGCATTAAGCCACTTCTCTATCATGGTAGGGAAGTTTTTTAGTAAATCATATTAGTCCTGGTTACTGTTTGTCCTCATACTGTAATTTTAATAAATGATAGCTGGATGATGATATCCTATCATGTCTAGTAACCTTCTTTTGAAATAGTTACATGAAAATGATCAACACCTTAAGTACTGGGGGTTTAGATTTAAAATCAGCGTTACCATATATTGCTACCATTCCAGATGAAAATCAGTGAGCCACAATCATAATGGTATCTCCAAGAGAGAAATTAACATTCCTATTGAGCTGTATTATCTTCTAATTAACATTCAATAGACCTTGAGGAGATAATGGTCATGGAAGCAGTTTGGGGAAGAAAACGATGGGGTATTTTGGGAAATATAATTAAATTAATAAATATTTTAATATATATATATATATATTCTATTTTTATTTTAGTTTATTTTAAAATTTAAAAATAAAGAAAGAAAATGACGCCGCACGTTCTGATTGGTCAGGACAGATTTTTTTTAACGGTGTTAAGTTTTTAGGGTAAAACAAATAACGTCGAAAACGTTAGGGGGCACTACATCCTGAAAAGTGGTATAGTTTAGGGGCAAAAAGTGAGTTAAGCCTTTTATATATCATGACTACTCATTTATATCTCACTTACATTACACCTTTAGGTGTTTGGACTACTTGTCCAAAAATTATACTTTCAAAGCTTCTTTTTACATTGGCCAATCATTTCAATATCTGATATCCTTATTTTCTTTCTTTACTTCTATAGAAATACTATATGTAAAATTGTTATCGACAAATTTTTTATTTTGGTTACATTCTTTTCTCGTGGTGACATAACTTATCGAGATCTCTTTTCAATCTTCATTTCAGATACCTGAAACTGTCTAGAGTTTTATTAATAATTATGTCTTGGGCTTCTTCAAGAGCATCCGCCTCCATTATATGATCATCTTAACTACTTTTACGAGAATTTTAACCTCTAAAAGCAATTCAATTATCATGCTCAAAGCATGATTTACAAAATGTTATCCTCTTGGGACTTCAATTCTAATTTTTAGCTGATGTATGAGACATTGATTATTCTCATTAGGTCAGTAAATATGTTTGACATTTGACACTAAAATAAATTATCTTATGTACTTTATATTCACTTTACTATGAGGATCTATATAATGATAATTCATTTGTCTCCACCCAACTTATTATTCTCTCTCCCAATGTTGAGAAAGCTATCTGATCAAAATAAATAAAGCATGTCGTAAATGATTCTCTGATTAATATTTAAATCATAAAAGGAGACTCATACTCGATATATATTCCCAACCCTTTCATATACTCATTTTGTGCATTGTGGTGGAGCAATTCAAACATATATCATATATCCAAAAATGGGAAATATATGGCTTCTGACCAAAAGTCAATAATAACGGGGAGTATTTATAATTTATTGGCTTGATGCATATATGCGCTGCTACATTTGAAATACCATATAGGTACAAGCGGTTTTGTTCTCGTGATTTATCTATTAACGGGAGGCATTCAATCAATAATTTTGCTAACCATTTGTTCATGAACTCATTAATTTTAGCAAGACGAATAGTTTCAATTGCATAATCAAAAGTTTCTAATTTTTTCATTTATTCGAATAAATAATTTCACAAACTACAAGTTGTGAGTAGATGCATCTACTAAAATTATCTAAAAATTGTCCATATTGTGAAAAATGAGCCCATATTTCAGATATGCAAGATATTCAGTCTCAACTTCAACCAGTGAGGTTCTAATAATTAATTTATTTAAGAACAAACAATACAAAAAAAATTAAACATAAAGTATATAAAATAAAAAATTAAACATAAAATATATAAAATAAAAGGATATATTTTTGTTAAGTAGATTTTGTGATAAGATAGAGATAACAAGTTTGTTATCTTAAACACGACCTATAATATTAAATTTCAAATTTTAAAATAGAGATAATAGGTTAAAGGGATTATACAGTTTGTGTTTTTCTCTATAAATATGAAGTTTAAGATTTAAAAACTTAAATTAAATTAATTATAAGAACATAGCGGCGTGTGGAAAGTGAAAACAAAATGATAATGCCAAGTTTAGTTATTATTTTGTTGATTGTGGTGTTATTGGCATCATAAATATTTAGGAGATGCGCAATCAAAATGCAATGGTGATGTTGAATGTTTTGTGGACCTTGTCAACCTACCATACGATATTTTACTGGCTTAACGGAGTATGTATTAAGATTTGCACTTGTAATTGTGCATCACCACCTCCACCGTTCCAAGCTAACCCATTAAAGGCACCACCACCCCGCGACTAAATCAAACCCACAACCACCAACAATGATCAAAACCAAATCCTTCCATTAAAGCACCACAAGCACCACCAAAACGACAGTGGTTACGCCAATTGCATCGACTCCAAAACCATCGACTGAGATTCGTCTCCCTGAAACCCTTTGATCCCTTGAGAATTGCGAAGTATTCATTTTAGCTCCATATCTCGTGAAAAGAGTAAACATTGTTGGTGTACGATGAAGAGTTACTATGAAGGGTGCTGGAAAGATTTGAGAACAGCAACAACAAATTATGATTTTATGGAGGTTGACAAAAATTGTTGCGGTGCATTTGGGCAGCATACAAAACTTGTGGGTATAATCGATCCACGCTATAGATATTTTCTTATCGACTCAAACAACACTGTTTAAGTTTTATTAAGATTAAAATCTTTATCGTTAGTACTTTCATATTATTTTAGGCATTAGATTCTTGTTTCTTAGTATTAGTTCTATAGATGTGCTTTGTGCCATCGTTAAACCACGTGAATAAATTGTGTTTATGCCGTTTTATTTAATAAAATATATACTTGTTTTTTGAAGTTTAGTTATATCTCAAAAATGTTTGTGTGTTAATTGTTAGAAAAAAATGAAACATTAATTAAAGGTTAAAATTACGCGATTTCTATTGAGGTTGTGTATAATAAAAATAGATATAATAAAGCAAAGAAAAAATAAAAGATTATTGGTAGTCGACAATCACCATCGAAAAATGGTGTCGCCGCTTAACGCCAAAACAAAATGAAAAAGAAAACTTATATTTATTAGAAAAACTGACTCTCTATAAGACTACAATAACAATAAAATTCCTCTCATTAAATATAACGTTTTTGCATATCCAATATCTAAAACTTTAAGACCTAATAATCTCATATTAGTTTATTCAAAAATTTGATGGTAATCAAAAGTTTATTTTAGAAAATTCTTTTATCATTGTACCACAAGTAAACATGTTTTTGGATTGGATAACTACGTTTAACTCAATTTTGTTCGACTGGATTTAAGATCTAAATTTTATTTTAGCTTTTTGGCATTATCTACTCCTAAATAAAAATAAATAGTTTAACTTATATAATTTTGTTTAAATATTAATATATATTAAATAAATTATATTTTTATTATTTAAAAATAAAAATTGAGTATTTTAGACTAGTCAGTCCAAGACAAATACTCTGTAAGAAATATTTTTAAGTTTTAGACTTCAATAGACCAAGTCATGAACATCTCTAACCAAAAGCTCAGTTGACTTGTCCTTAAAATCTTGTACACTTGATAGAAAATGTTAAAATGCTATGTAATATGTCATTTCCTGTATTCTCTACAAATCTTTAGTTTTGTAATGGTATTTTTTTATCAATCATTATAATTTTATAAATGGAGAAAATCATACAAGAAGAAACATGTACTTCATTAAAACCCTCCTGTACCTTACGCCACGACAACAAGAAGTGCTAACAAAACAAGTTTAATACAAACCAAAGGCAAAAAAACGCCAAAACCACAAGTCCAAGCAACCATACAAACCATCCCAGGCAAAACAAAATGTCCTTTGTCAACCACTATATCAAACTCCCCAAATGGTTACTCATTCCAAGAATCGAAAAATCGAGCTCCTATCACCCCACACTCTATGATTGTTTCTTAAAAAATATATTGACCAATTGGAGACATATTATTGTTTTAGAAAATAAATTTTAAATTTTTAAAGGTATTCCAATTTATAATGTTATTTCGATTTTATTTTTTTAAGATTATTTAATATATTGTATCACATGTGACAATCTCTAATTGTGACACATCGCTTTTAACGGTATACATAAATCTTGTATGCATTTAAATGATATAGGTAATAACCGTTTTGGTGCGGGCAACCCGGACCCATTTGCATCCAACCTAAATAACAGCTCAAATACCCAATCCATTTGCCCAAATCCTAACCCAACCCTAACATAAGATGAAAACACTAATAACTCTAACCCTAGGTCACGCCGGAGTTCATCTCCTGACCAACCCAAAACAGATTTCATAAACCTAAATTCTAATTTACAAACCCTAAATTAATTTAAATCCCAAATAACCCTAAATCTACCCCTAACCCAACATACCCTACCCCTAACCAACTCACCATACCCTATATCCCCACAAAATCCAAACAATCCCCAAAATTGGATCTCCCATCATCATCCGGATCGCAAAATAAAAAAAAGAGGAGTGGTTATTTGAATGGGTTTATAAAACCAAAATGAAAAAATGTAAAGGGGAGGAGAGAAAAAATAGAGAAGTTTAAGTTGATTCAAAGAAAATCAAAAAGGGGTTTTGGATTCGAAATGAAAGAAAAAATTGTAAGGAGATCTTTGAAGAATTAATAGAATTTCTTTTGAATTTCGTTTTAGTTTGAAATTTTTTCTTTTTCTTTTGTTCTTGTTTTTAGTTTCAGTTTTTCCTTTGCTTTTGTTAACGTTTAATTGTTTTATATTTTATAAATAAGTCTCTTTCTAAGACAATTTAATAGTTAGATGTCATATTATTTAAATGTATTGTCATTTCATCACAATTAAATTTTCGCGGTTTTTAATTTGTATACTAGTTAAAGTGGGTTTGACAAAATGGTATGGAATTGATGGTTCATTTATCTAAAAAAGGATAATGGCTAAATGACACAAACTTTAATGGGTTAATTACTAAAATTGTCCTACTTTCTTTCCGTTTTCATTATTGTCATGGAATAATCACAAATATTTGGTCCTTTTGGTTTTTCACGTGTTTAATATCGCCCTTTGTTAATAAAATGATATTCAAAATATAATTTATAAATACAAAATAATATATATTTAATAATTATTCTCGTATATTAAAAGATAATTTCCGAAAAATTTTATTTTTGTCATTCATTTGTTTTTATTTAATAATGATATTTAAAATTGTTTTATATGTTAATATATATTATTACATATTAATTGATACAAAACAATCTTTAACTATTACATTATATTATGTTTATAAATATATTTTCATATTTATTATATTGCTTGTTCAAATAGACAACTATTACCTATCGGATAATTTTTTTACGTTATCTTTTAGTCTGGGTTTAACATACGTATTTAGCTTTTCAAATGCATATAATTATATATATATAATATGTTTTATGATGTTTATATATTAACCTTGTTTATTAGGTTTTAATATGTTTTACATCGGTGAAATAAAATATTTTTTAATTATTTTGATGTAATGATAGAAATTTATACAATATATATAACATCTCTATGTAATATCCCAATTTTGGACTAATGATAAGTGTATTTTTTCCCTACAAGTTTAGAGGATTAAAGTGTAAACTTGGAAAAGTTTGGGGATTAGTGACTAAAACGTGAAGAGTTAAAGATTCGTGGTTTTAGTTCAGTGGCCCAAATGAAAATTTTGAAAGTTTAGTGGTCGAAGTATAAACTTTGGAAAAGTTTAGGGACTAAATTGTAATTTCTAAAAGTTATATAAGTTAACCCCATAAATGAATAGTTCACCCGCAAGAGTGACACTTTCGTGTTACTCAGATTTTTCGTACGAGGCTTATATTAGTGGCTATAAAGCTTTAACGTTCGTTGCAAGAAAAATTGGAAATCATATTGAGTGAAATTCGAATATTTGGATCGAATAAAATAAAAATCTAAGATATTTTGGCAAAGGGGTTGTTCGAACCAGGAGGAAACTAGGAGAAAAATAGCAAAAAATTTTGCTAGCCATTTTCAAGGCTTTTGATCAAGAATTCAAGTAAAGTTGTTTGAGGTAAGGTGATCTACTCTTCATTCTCTATATTTTGATAGTAAAATTGCATGGAATTATGAATTTTAAGTTAGGGTTTGAAGAGAGAGAAATTAGGGTTTCATGAAATTTTATTAGATTTGATGTAGTAGATGGTGAATTAAGCTTAGTTTTGATGAAAACAAGCTTGAAATCAAGTTAATTTCATGTTGGAAGTTATAAACCCTAATCTTGAAATTTAGGGTTTTAATTAAGGTTGTGGAATTGATGATGAAATTAAGGTTGTTTTAAGCTTGAAATTGGATTAATTCTATGTTTGAAGTTATAAACCCTAACCCTAAAATTTGGGGGTTTTGGTTAGGAAGTTAAATTAAGGATGATATTGAATGAATTATGATGTTGGAAATTTAATTTTGATGTTAGAATAAAGAATTTCCTCAATTGAATTTTTTAGGGACCATTTTGAAAAGATTGAGAAATTAGGGGAAATTATTGAAAATTTTATTTAAGCCTTAGAATTGATGAATTATGATTGAAATGGCTTGAATTTGTGATTAGGGACCAAAATGAAAAGTTTTGAAAGTTGAAGGACCAATTCGACAATTTAGGAAAAATTAGGGATTGATCTTGAATTTATGGAAAATTGATAGAATTGAATATTCAAGCATGTTATGAAAGTTAAGGGATTGATATGTCAAGAAAGAAAAATTTAAGGACCTATTCGGAAAGAAAGTATAGTGAAGGGCTAAATTGAATAAAGTTGAAAGTTGAAGGAAAATTTTCAAGAATGTTAGAAAATAAATGAATGGTTTATTTGTACATGAATTTATGTACAAAAGTGAAGTAGTGACTAAAACGTCATTTTTATAAAGTTTAAGGACTAAAAATGAAATAGTCCAAAATAAGTAATTAATTATGGAAATTGTTCAAAAATGGGTTTGAACAATTGTTCAATGTTCAAAATGGTCACTAAGCACCTAGGGACCAATTCGAAAACTTTGAAGAATATTGGGAAAATTTTAAAAATATATATATATTTGAATAGTTATGTTTAAGAATCAAGTTAGCAATGTTAGATTAAAGTTTAACGCAAGAGAAATGATATATATGTTCGATTGGTCTTATACATTTCTAAAAGAGATCGAAAGAGAACCAGTGATAAAAAGAAAGATAAGAACCTTGAGTAAGCTTAGTGAGGCATACTATTCATGGCTCAGGTGAGTGCAATTTTTAAATGTTTGCATTACATTGAAAATGGCATTTCATTTCTCTATGATACCTGATATGATACATTGCTCGACATGGCAAGCTTGATGGAATACCAGGTACGAATTATTGTTTGCATAAATGATGATGCTTTATGCATACATGAAATATGATTAATTATAAGATTAAAATGAAACAAGATATACCCTAGGGTGCAAATGGCACTAGCGAGGTGTTTTAATATAAGGAGCAAAGAGCGTCCTTATATGAGGAGCAAAGAGCGTCCTCCCGAGTACGTACTCTACAAGGCACTACGGTGCAGATAGGCTACGGGGTTTCCATGGGCCTCTAGCCAGACACGATGATAATAATAACAAGATGATTACATGGTAGATCATGAGCATGCAAATGATTGCATGATGATACATGATTTATATGATAGAAGTGATATATGATCTACGTGATACAGATGTTACATAGTTACATGACAAAGAAGTACATGACATATGATAAAAATGTGACATGATACATGTTTTACATGACAAAGATAATACATGACTCATATGTCAATATGACACATGATTTACATGTTAGAGGTGATGCATGATTTATATGATAGCATGATACAAGATTTATATGATAATGATGATACATGAATCACATGATAGTGGTGATATATGATAATGATGATACATGAGTTACATGATAGTGGTGAAACATGATAATGAGGATACATGCATCACATGATAGTGATGATACATGATACTGATGATACACGATCTATATGATACATGATACATGCAGTATATGATAGATGCTACATGAATTATATGAAAATGATGATACATGCTATACAGATGATTACATGATATTAAGAAAGTATGATATATATGATGAAAATCATGAAAATGATATATGAAATTTATGGAATATTAGATACATGATAATTATGATCATTGTGATATACTTGCCTTGTCGTAGAGAAATAAGAAATGCACTCTTATATGAAGTAATATATATATATAGTCACTTCATGTGTAAATAAATAAGTTTAATTGCTTCACTAAGTTCGTACTTAGCGTGTATTATTTCACACGTAGGTTTTCCGCGTAGAATGGCAAGAAAGAGCTATTAAATTGGAAAATCAAGTTACATTAGTAATCACGGTACGTACATCTTAAATTATGGTAGATGTCTAGTGGGCATGTACAAGTATGTATGTGAGTTTTAAAGAGACAAACTATTTTGTAAACTTAAGTTTATAATGTGTTTATGCATTATTACGAATGTATGAATTTTGGGGGGAAATTGTTTGTTATAAGTAATTATATTTTTATCAATATAGTTAAGTATAATTTAACCCTAATCGCGTAGAAATTTTAAAATCAAGAAAGAGTCTAGGCAGGGTACATAGTTTTCTCCTTGAATTATATTTTTATTTCAATAACTCATCTATAAATTTTATAAAACAATTCAATGTCAAAACTAGCTGCAATAGACTGACATAGTTTTAATTTAAAACAGAGAAAATGGTTAAACTACAAGATAAAGTTTGGTGTAAAAAAATAATATTACAAATCAAGATTTCTTTCAATGACTCCGTAACATCTTTAATGTATATTCAGCTCACGAGTATACGTTAAGGGTATTACAATATTGTGGTATACCATTGGAGTCATACAAGTTATCTGACACTTCATTGTGTCTTACAAGTTATCTGACACTCATTGTGTCATACAAGTTACCTAACACTTATTTGTGTCTTACAAGTTATCTGACACTTCATTGTGCCTGACACTTCAATGTGTCTACAAGTTTAAAGAAAAGGATAGTACTTTTCAAGTACGCGACTCGTTTATTAGTCACTTGATCTTTACCTTAGGCTATATGATTATACAGTACAACTATATGTTTTCTTATACAGATGTTCATGCATTACAGAATCATATGATTTAATGACTATCATGCTTTTGAAAGTATCATGCATTAATATATATTTATATATGTTTTCATCTTAAGCCTCACTGAGTTATACTCAGCATGTATTTCTGTTATACACGTATGTAAACGGTAATAGGAGTGGAACTTTGCATCACTGCCTCTTTTGGGGAGTACCAAATCGACAGGTTAATTTTAGTACTTATGACATCCATGTTTTTGTGTTTAATAGTGGCATGCACTAGTTAAACATGTATTTCTGGTAAAATATTTAAATCAGGTATGTAATAGTTTTATAAACCTTTCATAAATATTAAACATATTAAATGTTTATTATTATTATTATATGTTTTGACATGATTATGTTATTTACGTAAAAAAATTTACTATCGGGTATTAAATTATTATTTTAATCCCTAAATAAGATAAAGTTAAGCGTGTTTGGATTAGAGAAATTTTAAGATGGGTGACCTCCTGGGAAGTTAATTTAAAATTTTTAAAATTCCCGGTTTTTAGTTTAAAAGATATTTCTAAAAGCTCGTAACATCTTTGACTCGTGTTCGACGTACGAATACGGGAAGGAGGTGTTACAATAAAAAATAGATAGTAGCCAAAATGGTAAATACAAACCTTGTATTTAGTTGGAAGATAATAGGCCAAATTCTGATTATTGGTTTCATAATTGTATGCCTACTCATATTTGACTAAAAGAAGCCTTGGGTAAAACCAAAATGACTTTGGTTTTGACATATTCTAATTGTAAGACGAAAGGATTAGCGATAGGAGTAGAATTAAAAGAGTATGAAAAATTGATCACAAAGTTTCGAATAGGCAGAAATTTCCAGCCTATGTTCAGTGCTATAGCACAGAAGGTAAGTGAGATATCAGCCACAAAAGATGCCGATGACAAATTAGATTATGTGCTCAAACTTTCAACATCACAATACCAGAAACAATTATAGTAATAAATTGAATCATATCATCCGACAACATTAACTGCTACCCCATTTGTCCTCGTTTATTTGAATATTTTTACCATGTAAGTTCCAATTGGAGAACAATTAACCTGCTGGTCATAATATTTTTGTATGTTATTAGTAGCTTTTTTTATCAATGAAATCGGAATGATCGGTTGAAAGTTAAAAGCAAAGGAAGGAGAAAGATAAAGAAGAAGAAGCGGGGAAGCGTTTTTCAGAGAGATCCGCGGCATTTTAATTTCAGTACTTATGACATCCATGTTTTTGTGTTTAATAGTAGCATGTACTAGTTAAACTTGTCTTTCTGATAAAATATTTAAATTAAGTATGTAATAGTTTTATAAACCTTTTATAAATATTAAAATATTAACTGCTCAGAACCGTGTGAATAAAACCAAATACGATTAGAGGAACACAATCCCACTCCAGCAAACCTACAGCTAAGTGCTTGACCTAAAGCAAATACAATCCATCTATATCACATAAAAATCAAAGACTAAACCTTCATAGTATGCAATCCACTCACAGGCTACAATTCAACACAAGAATCCCCGAGAAAATGTCTTGAGTGCCGATGCGAGATTAACACGATACCAACAATTTTTTCCCAAACACTTGATACAATCCCACGACAAAGGCACAATACCAAAGACAAACATGGAAAAGTATGTATAACAAGCTTAATTCCTGGGATAGAAGCAGGAGATATTCAGGAAGTGGGTTAATCCATTCAAACTAGACGCCATTATCTGCAAACAAATGCTTCAATTTTCTAATAATTGAAACCCTTAAATGCAAATATCGAATAATACAATCCGAAACAAACAAATGCCTACTGCCCAGATAGATGAATCAAACTTTCTACACTATGAATATCTAATAGGATAGAATTAAACAGAATTGAAAATATGGGTATTATAAAACCAAACGAAATAAACCAAAGCAAGAAGAAAAAGAAAACCTCGCTGAGATAGCGCTTATGAGAATGGAGATTGTCGAGATAAACCTCATCTTCGGGGTCTCTGCTTCGTTTCCCACTTGGGGATGGCGCCGTCGACGATGATGTTGTGGCGGAGCTTGATTCAGGACCCATTTTGAGCTCTAAATTTTAGTTCCGTTAATGTTAAATTCAATTAGAGATGGGGAAGATTTGGATAAAATTGAAAATATTTGGGTGGAGAGAGATAGCGGAGGGGAATGGAGGAGAGCAGTGTTAAAGATTTCGTTAAGGTTAAATTAATAGATGATGAAGGATAAAAACTATGACACTAACATGAAAATGCATTTAACAATAAGATATCACACTCAAATGACCGCCAATGAAACCAAAAACGTGCCGCAAATATTATTTTAAATAATTCCCTAAGATTATATTTAAATCTCAAAATAAAATTAAAACTTAGTATAACTTACTAAATCATCTTAACTATATTTTTTTAAGAATTCACTGTCATATTTTATTTTAATAATAAAACAAAAATGAAATTTTCTAAAGTCATCTGATAAGAATTTTAGATATGATAATTAATTATCTTATAAAATTGTCAAAAACGTAAAAAATAATATAATTATATACATAAGTTACTAAATATAATTATAAAAAATTAAACATAAAGTATATAAAATAAAAAATTAAACATAAAATATATAAAATAAAAGGATATATTTTGTTAAGTAGATTTTGTGATAAGATAGAGATAACAAGGTTGTTATCTTAAACACGACCTATAATATTAAATTTCAAATTTTAAAAATAGAGATAATAGGTTAAAGGGATTATACAGTTTGTGTTTTTCTCTATAAATATGAAGTTTAAGACGAAAACTTAAATTAAATTAATAGCAAGAACATAAGCGACGTGTGGAAAGTGAAAACAAAATGATAATGCCAAGTTTAGTTATTATTTTGTTGATTGTGGTGTTATTGGCATCCATGTCATATTTAGGAGATGCGCAATCAAAATGCAATGGTGATGCTGAATGTTTTTGTGGACCTTGTCAACCTACCATACGATATTTAATACAGAACGGAGTATGTATTAAGATTTGCACTTGTAATTGTCTGTCACCACCTCCACCGTTCCAAGCTAACCCATTAAAGGCACCACCACCCGCGACTAAATCAAACCCACAACCACCAACAATGACTAAACCAAATCCTTCCATTAAAGCACCACAAGCACCACCAAAAACGACAGTGGTTACGCCAATTGCATCGACTCCAAAACCATCGACTGAGATTCGTCATCATCTGAAACCTTTTGATCCTTTGAGTAATTGCGAGGTACCTATTTTAGCTCCATATCTCGTGAAAAGAGGTAAACATTGTTGGTGTACGATGAAGAGTTACTATGAAGGGTGCTTTGGAAAGATTTGGAGAGCAGCAACAACAAATTATGATTTTATGGAGGTTGACAAAAATTGTTGCGGTGCATTTTGGGCAGCATACAAAACTTGTGGTATAATCGATCCACGCTATAGATATTTTCTTTATCGACTCAAACAACACTGCTCTAAGTTTTATTAAGATTAAAATCTTTATCGTTAGTGCTTTCATATTATTTTAGGCATTAGATTCCTTGTTTCTTAGTATTAGTTCTATAGATGTGCTTTGTGCCATCGTTAAACTACGTAATAAATTGTGTTTATGCCGTTTTATTTAATAAAATATATACTTGTTTTTTGAAGTTTAGTTATATCTCAAAATGTTTGTGTGTTAATTGTTAGAAAAAAAATGAAACATTAATTAAAGGTTAAAATTGCGTCGATTTCTATTGAGGTTGTGTATAAATAAAAATAAGATATAATAAAGCAAAGAAAAATAAAAGATTATTGGTAGTCGACAATCACCATCGAAAATGGTGTCGTCGCTAACGGCCAAACAAAATGAAAAAGAAAACTTATGTTGTTAGAAAAAAAAAAACTTAGACTCTCCTATAAGACTACAATAACAATAAAATTCCTCTCATTAAATATAACGTTTTTGCATATCCAATATCTAAAACTTTAAGACCTAATAATCTCATATTAGTTTATTCAAAAATTTGATGGTAATCAAAAGTTTATTTTAGAAAATTCTTTTATCATTGTACCACAAGTAAACATGTTTTTGGATTGGATAACTACGTTTAACTCAATTTTGTTCGACTGAATTTAAGATCTAAATTTTATTTTAGCTTTTTGGCATTATCTACCCCGAAATAAAAATAAATAGTTTAACTTATATAATTTTGTTTAAATATTAATATATATTAAATAAATTATATTTTTATTATTTAAAGAAAATAAAAATTGAGTATTTTGGACTGGTCAGTCCAAGACAAACTTATACCTTGAAATATTTTTAAGTTTTAGACTTCAACTAGACCCAAGTCATGAACATCTCTAACCAAAAGCTCAGTTGACTTGTCCTTAAAATCTTGTTACACTTGATAGAGAAAATGTTAGGAAATGCTATGCTTAATATGTCATTTCCCCTGTATTTTATACAAATCTTTAGTTTTGTAATGGTATTTTTTTATCAATACGTATAATTTTATAAATGGAGAAAATCATACAAGAAGAAACATGTACTTCATTAAAAACCCTCCTGTACCTTACGCCACGACAACAAGAAGCATAACAAAACAAGTTTAACACAACCAAAGGCAAAAAAAAACGCCAAAACCACAAGTCCAAGCAACCATACAAGCCATCCCGAGCAAAACAAAAATGCTCCCAGCACCTGACTCAACCACTACTATCAAACTCCCCCAAATGGTTACTCATTCAAGAATCCGAAAAATCGAGCTCCTATCCACCCCACACTCTATGATTGTTTCTTAAAAAATATGTTGACCAATTGGAACATATTATTGTTTTAGAAAATAAATTTTAAATTTTTAAAGGTATTCCAATTTATAATGTTATTTCGATTTTATTTTTTTAAGATTATTTAATATATTGTATCACATGTGACAATCTCTAATTGTGACACATCGCTTTTTAACGGTATACATAAATCTTGTATGCATTTAAATGATATAGGTAATAACCCGTTTTGGTCTGGGCAACCCGGACCCATTTGCATCCAACCTAAATAACCCAGCTCAAATACCCAATCCATTTGCCCAAATCCTAACCCAACCCTAACATAAGATGAAAACACTAATAACTCTAACCCTAGGCCGCCGCCCCAGTTCATCTCCGGCACCAACCCAAAACAGATTTCATAAACCCTAAATTCTAATTTACAAACCCTAAATTAATTTAAATCCCAAATAACCCTAAATCTACCCCTAACCCAACATACCCCTACCCCTAACCAACTCACCATACCCTATATCCCTGAAAATCCAAACAATCCCCCAAAATTCGGATCTCCCATCATCATCCAGATCTGCAAAATAAAAAAATAGAGGAGTGGTTATTTCGAATGGGTTTATAAAACCAAAATGAAAAAATGTAAGGGGGAGGAGAGAAAAAAATAGAGAAGTTTAAGGGATTCAGTTCAAAGAAAATCAAAAAAGGGGTTTTGGATTCCGAAATGAAAGAAAAAAATTGTAAGGAGATCTTTGAAGAATTAATAGAATTTCTTTTGAATTTCGTTTTAGTTTGAAATTTTTTCTTTTTCTTTTGTTCTTGTTTATTTGAATCGAAGTAAAAATAAATAAACAAAGAAAGGTAAGGTTCGAATCTTACCTGGCCGCCGTCGCTCGAACCCTTGCCATGAGGCTTCAACGCCGATGATCGGCCTTCATCTCCAAAGGCAGCCGCCGTCGAGAGAATAAGGGTTGGGGGAGAAGTATTTTAGGTTTTTTTATATTTGATTCGAAATAAAAATAAAAAGGAAACCCTTGGGTTTTAAACAGGTTTAATGAAATGATGCCGTTTTGGGTTGCCCGACCCGCTCGGTGAACCCGGGGAGGATTCGCGTTTTTGTTTAATGGGTTAATTACCCAATTAGTCCCTCCCTTTCTTTCCCGTTTTCATTATTGCCATGGGATAATCACTCTTTTGGTCCTTCTGTTTTTTCATGCGTGTTTAATATCGCCCTTTTTTCGTGGCTTTTGAGTTCTGTTTTATTTTAATTTAGTCACTGCCTTTATTTTGTAATTATTTTGTTTCATGCCCTATATTTCCGTTTCTTTTTATTTTTAGCATCTTTGTTTTTATTACATGCATTTTCGTCCAAATTGTTTTATATGTTGTACATATATATTATTACATATTAGATGTATATTGTATTCTTTATATATTACATTATATTATGTTTATATGCATATTTATATATATTTATTATATAATATGTTATATATTTATATTATTATGTTATTAATATATGTCTTTTCGTTATACATTAGTACATGTGTTTAAATATACGTATTTATTTTTATAATGCATATAATTATATATATATATATATGTTTTATGATGTTTATATATACAACCTTGTTTATTACGTTTTAATATGTTTTTAAGTATATGAAACAAAATATTTTTTTATTTTTACATATGTACATATAGATATTTTAGTTTCTAATATATAATTATGTTTAAGTATATTAAAATGTTTTGATATATTAAAATACATATGTTACTTTTATAAGGTATAAATATAAATGAATAAGTATATAAAATATTATTAGAATTTTACATGCATTCATATTCGGTTTTCAAAAAAAATTTAATTCAAAAAAAATAATTTATGTATTTTCCTAAAACTTCGAGAAACCCTGTCCTGGGTGTATATGGATGTGATTTCCTCAATTTTTCCAAGAAAACAAGAAACCGTGTCCCGGGTGCATATGGATGTGGTTCTCTCAATATTTTCATGCACTCAAGAATCATATTTTAAATTTTATTCGAATTCGTAATTTCTAATACCAAGACATTAAATAATCGACTAGGTACCAATTTTGGGCGGCGTGGGGGTGCTAGTCCTTCCCCATACGTAACCGACTCTCAGACCCAAATTTTGAATCTCTGGTTTTATTTTGGTGTCCGGTCTACCATTTTTAAAATGATAGGTGGCGACTCCATATTTTTAATTTTAAACCGGGCAGGGGTTTTCCAAACAAAATTTAATAATCGAAAATAATTTTTAAAACCGAAAAGTGAGCGCCATACGGATTTGGGTGATTGCAATATAATAATTGTGTAGGGACAAACTAAAAAAATAGGGTTAAAAGTACATAGATGTAATGCCCCAATATTTTCTTAGTGACTAAAACGTAAAGATTTAAAGATTGGTGGTTTTAGTTTAGTGACCAAAATGAAAATTTTGAAAGTTTGGTGGTCAAAGTATAATGTTTGGAAAAGTTTGGGGACTAAATTGAAATTTCTAAAAGTTATGTATGTTAACCCCGTAAATAAATAGTTCACCCCCGAGAGTGACATTTTCTTGTTACTTGGATTTTTCGTATGAGGCTTATATTAGTGGCTATAAAGCTTTAAAGTTCGTAAGAAGAAAATTTGGAAATTGTATTTAGTGAAGTTCGAATATTTGGATCGAATAAATGCCATAAATAAAAATATAAGATATTTTGGGACATGGACGGTTGGATTGGAACCAATTTGGTTCAATTTTAAAGGAATGGCAATTTTTAAGTCTTGTTGTAAATAAAGACTAGTTGGAGGGCAAATTGGACATTTACAATGGATGGCATTTTTGAAATATTTTGAAACTTTGAGGGAAAATTTGGAAGGTGAATAACACATGGAATTAATCATGGCCATTGAGTTTTGATGAGATTGAATCTTGGCCATTGGATTAAAGGGGTAAAATAGTAATTTTGCTATGTAAAATGAATTAAAAATTCATTTTTGCTTTAAAACATGTGGATTAATTAAAAAGATGAGAAAATATCCTCATATTATTTCCTAGGCTATTCGAAACCAAGAAAGGAAAGGAAAAAGGATAGTTTTCAATCTTCCAAGCCAAAATTAAAGGATCAAAGTTTAGATTCAAGCAAAATTGACTGAGGTCAATTATTCTACACTTGATTCTCTTCATTTTGATAATATTTTTGCATGATAAAGTCAAGTATGAGTTATGTTCATGGATGAGGTTGGTTATGGAAATTGATAGTAGATGATGAAATTAAGGTTGTTTTGTGTAGAATTAATGTTGTAAACATGGAATCAAGTTTGAAATTGGATTTATTCCATGTTAGAAGTCATAAACCCTAACCCTAAGATTTGGGGGTTTTGATTAGAAAGTTAAATTGAGGATGATATTGAATGAATTATGATGTTGGAAGTTTAATTTTGATGTTAGATTAAATAATTTCCCCAATTGAAGTTATAGGGACCATTTCAAAAATTTTGAGAAATTAGGGGAAATTATTGAAAATTTATATTAGCACTTGAATTGATGAATTATGATTGAAATATCATGAATTGATGTTTAAGGATCAAAATGGAAATTTTTGGGAGTATAAGGACTAATTCGGCATTTTGAAGAAAATTAGGGATTAGTCTTGAATTTATGAAAAGTTTAGGGATTTGATGTTGAGCTTGTATTTGAGGTATATTATGTTGGAAAATTAAGTCTAGTGATTAAAATGCTGATTTTGAAGTTTAAATCAACATTTTGGGTCAAATTGAATATTTGATTACTTCAGGGACCAAAGTGCAAATTTTTAAGTTTGGGTCCTAAAGTGTAAATGATGATAAATGTAAGGTTTAGACTTGAAAATTTATGGTTGGAAGTTTAAAAGAGTCCTTAGGGACTAAAATAGATATTTTGGGAAAAGTTGAGGATTTAAAGAAAAGTATGAAAATTTGTGATTCGAATATAGAAAGTTTTATCGGATCAAGTTTGTACATAATGGATAGTTATTTTAATTTCTTTCCATTATTGTATATGGTATGAATATGTACTAACATAGACTTGAAATGGTATATGTTATTTTAATGTAGATTCCGATATATATCAAGGTCATTTCAGCAGAAAAGGAAAAGAAAATGATCAGAAGTCAAAATCAAGTAGCAAGGTTAATTATCGAGGCTAAGGTGAGTGCATACATATTTTTAAATGTATGTTTATTAACATAGTATAGGGAGACTTGCGATAAGTCACCCAAAATGTAAATAATTTTTATAAATAGCATAATATATTTTTGGCATGGTACTTTATTTTTTTGATTTAAAGATTGTGGCATGTTTTATGGTCACGTATGGTTTTATAGCATGATATATTCATGACAAAGTTATTTGATATAATTATTTTTATGGCAGTACACCATGAAAGTTATAGAGCATATTGAAGTATGAATTGCTCTAATATTATATGTTTTACATGATATAAAATGTATATGAGATGCTTGCCATTTTGCAGGTATTGTTTTAAGTTTACCTTTGATAGTATAATATTAAGTTGGACAATATTGTGGTATACCATTAGAGTCGTACAAGTTATCTAACACTTCATTGTGTCTTACAAGTTATCTGACACTCATTGTGTCATACAAGTTACCTGACACTTCATTGTGTCTTACAAGTTATCTGATACTTCATTGTGTTTGACACTTCAATGTGTCTACATGTTTAAAGAAAAGGATAGTACTTTTCAAGTACGCGACTCGTTTATTAGTCACTTGATATTTACCTTGGGCTATATGATTATAGAGTACAACTTTATGTTTTTTATACAGATGTTCATGCATTACAGAATCATATGATTTAATGACTATCATGCTTTTTAAAGTATCATGCATTAATATATATTTATATATGTTTTCATCTTATGCCTCACTGAGTTATACTCATCGTGTATTTCTGTTATACACGTATGTAAATGGTAATAGGAGTGGAGCTTTGCATCACTGCCTCTTTTGGGGAGTACCGAATCGACAGGTTAATTTTAGTACTTGTGACGTCCATGTTTTTGTGTTTAATAGTGGCATGTAGTAGTTAAACTTGTCTTTCTGATAAAATACTTAAATCGAGTATGTAATAGTTTTATAAACCTTTCATAAATATTAAACATATTAACTGCTTATTATTATTATATGTTTTGACATGATTATGTTTTTTACGTAAAAAGTTTTACTATTGGGTATTAAATTATTATTTTAATCCCTTAAATAAGATAAAGTTAAGCATATTTGGATTAGAGAAATTTCAAGATGGGTGACCTCCTGGGAAGTTAATTTAAAATTTTTAAAATTCCCGGTTTTTAGTTTAAATGATATTTCTAAATGCTCGGAACATCTTTGACTCGTGTTCAACGTATGGATACGGGAAGGAGGTGTTACATTTATTGGTATAAGAGCTATAGGTTTAGTCGGTTCTGGAGTTAAATTGAAATTGATAAAAGTGTGTACATGCCACTAGGATGTCGTATTTACTTGAAAATGATACTTGTTTGATCGATGCAATTTCTTATTAGTTTAAGTGTATGTTATGAGTTCAGATGTTAGAGGGAATTGGATCCCGACATGCTACTCAACAAATGGGGCCTGAGAATGCTCCAGAAGTTGGTGAAGAAGTACAACAGCATGTTCAATAAGAGGCTGGTGCACCTACACAGGAAATACCAGTGCAAAATCGGGTTACATTTCTGTAAGCCCTGGACGCGATACTTAATAGACCTCCTCGAATTTCTGTTTCGAATGAGTTAAAGAAGCTACAGGCTCCTGATTTTAAAGGCGACGTCGATGGGGATCCTATGTCGGCAGATTTCTGGTTGAATGTCATACAGACAATGTTGTCTCGGATTGGGTGTGATGATCAAGGAAAGCTGGAAGAAGTTGTCTCCTTGTTGAGAGAGCAGGCACTGGTATGGTGGAACAATGTCACTGTTGGTGTTCAAGAAGAGGTAAACTGACAATTTTTCCTCTGTGAGTTTAGGAGGAAATATATTGGAGATGCATTTATTCGGGAAATGAGGCAGCGGTTCTTAGACCTTAAGCAGGGAGATCGCTCGGTGTATGAATATAAATGCGAGTTTAATAGATTGAGTAGGTTTGCCTCTGAAAAGCTATCGGACGAGAGAGCCATCACTGATAGTTTTATAAGCGGATTAGATGCCAGATATCAAGAGGTGTTGGTGGCTATTATTCCCAGAGACTTTCAAGAAGTAGTTAATAGTGCTAAAGCAATGGATATTGTCCAGGAAAAAGCTGAAAAAGAATCATAGAGCCAGAAAAGAAGTGCTGAAACATCTTTTGTGTTGCGATCATCAAAGCGAGGTAAAGGATATTCGCAACAAGGGAGATCTGGATTTTCAGCATCTCGAGGACAATCAAGCCAAGTTGGAAAGTCCAAAAACACTTCGATATCAGTGGAAGGCTCTGGAAAGAAACAAGGACCTTCTCAATGTAAGTTTTGTAACCGAAAACATCAAGTAGAGTGTCGGATGGTCACAAGAGCTTGTTTTCGTTGTGGTGAAACTGGACATTTTATACGTGATTGTCCAAATTGAGATAACATATCGATTCAGACTGAAAGATCTGTTGGAATGCAAAGAGGAAAAGGTCGAGGATCTGCAGGATCATCCAAAATGGATTCTCGAAAGGAGACTGAAGCTTTCGTAGGTCGAGATGATAGAGCTTCAGCGAGGGTATATCATATCCGTACGCAGAACGACCGAGATGATAGAGTAGAACCTGACATTGTTACAGGTACTTTCCAACTCTATGGTCAACCTATATTTGTTATGATAGATATTGAATCTACACACTCTTACGTTAGTTCTAGATTAGTTTGGGAAAGAGGAATTCCTTTAGAACTAACTCTGACTTGTTAGAACTGCCATTTAGTGATCTTGAGATCATTTTGGGCATGGATTGGCATCATGCCTATGATGCTATAATAAGATGTCGCCAACAGTAGTTGATTTTAAAGACTGTGGATGGCTCAGAGATTATAGTGTTGGTCGAAGGATCTAAATGTATAAAGAATGTGAGTTCGGCTTTTAAAGCCAAGAAATTACTGGAGCAAGGTTGTGAGGCTTTTCTAGCCCATGTAGTGGATACTAAGAAGATTAATACTGACCTCAGTGCAATTCTGATAGTTCGGGATTTTCCAGAGGTATTTCTGGAAGAGTTACTAAGATTACCTCTAGAGAGAGAAGTACATTTTGGAATTGAGGTTATTCTTGGTACTGAACCAGTATCCATGACTCCATATAGATTGACACCTGCAGAATTGAGGGAGTTAAAGTCACAGTTGCAGGAGTTATTAAATAGAGGATTTATACGTCCTAGCACAACACCATGGGGAGCTCCGGTGCTTTTTGTTAAAAAGAAATATGGTTCGATGCGACTGTGTATTGATTACCGACAACTAAATAAGGTGACCATAAAGAATAAGTATCC
Source organism: Hibiscus mutabilis (assembly GCA_019671005.1). Lineage (NCBI taxonomy): Eukaryota > Viridiplantae > Streptophyta > Magnoliopsida > Malvales > Malvaceae > Hibiscus > Hibiscus mutabilis. The sequence goes on from CM033756.1 coordinate 24,118,274, forward strand.
TTTGCCAAGAATATAAGATTTGTTTGATCAACTAAAAGGAGAGGTAGTATTCTCTAAAATCGATTTTCGGTCTAGTAAGATATTCCAAAAATAGCATTCCGAACGAGGTACTGGCATTATGAATTTGTAGTGATGCCATTTGGCCTTAAAAATGCTTTAGTGGCATTTATGGATTTAATGAATCGAGTATTTCAATCGTATCTCGATCGGTTTGTTGTAGTTTTCATTGACGATATATTGGTGTACTCGAAGACTAAAGAAGATCATGATACACATTTGAGGATAGTATTACAGATTTTGAAGGAAAAGAAGTTATATGCCAAGCTCTCAAAATGCGAGTTCTTGTTATCTGAAGTAGCTTTCTTAGGTCGCATTGCTTCAGCTGAAGGAATTAGAGTGGATCCTAAAAAGATACAATCTATTGTGGAGTGAAAGGTTCCCAAGAATATTACTGAAGTTCGTAGTTTCTTGGGACTTGCTGGATATTATCGAAGGTTTGTGAAAAAAATTTCGATGATAGCTGCTCCACTTACAAAGTTATTGAGAAAAGATGTTCCTTTTGTTTGGACTGAAAAATGTCAAGAAAGTTTTGATCAGTTAAATAAAATTTTGACAGAAGCTCCAGTTTTAGTACAGCCCGAATCGGGAAAGGAGTTTACTTTGTACAGTGATGCATCTCATAATGGATTGGGATGCGTACTACTGCAGGATGGAAAGGTGGTTGCTTATGCTTCTCGGCTGTTAAAGACACATGAAAAGAATTATCCGACTCATGATTTAGAGCTGGTGGCTATAGTTTTTGCTCTAAAAGTATGGCGACACTTTCTCTATGGTGAACGTTGTCATGTTTATACGGATCATAAAAGTTTAAAATATTTAATGACACAGAAAGAGTTGAATTTACAGCAATAGAGATGGTTGGAACTGATAAAAGATTATGATATGATCATTGACTATCACCCAGGCCGGGAAGATATTGCAGCAGATGCTTTGAGCCGGAAAACATATGCTACATTACGAGCTTTAAATGCACAGTTAAAAGGGAGACCAGATGGTTCGTTTTTGGTAGAGTTCCAATTGAGATCATCATTATTAGACCGAATTAAAGAAAGTCAGCAACGAGATGAAGATTGTGAAACCAAGATAAAGCAAGTGGAATCGGGTGGAATTAAAGATTTTGAGATTAAATCTGATGGGTGCAACTATTACAAAGATAAAGTATATATTCTTGAAGATGCTGAGCTGAAACAAGATTTTCTTTCTGAGGCACGCTATAGTCCCTTGACTATGCATCCTAGGGGAAACAAGATGTATCAAGATTTGAAGAGTCGATATTGGTGGCCTGGTATGAAAAGAATGATATTAGAGTTTGTTGCCAAGTGTTTGACTTGTCAACAAGTAAAAGCTGAGCATCAAGTGCCATCAGGAAAGTTACAACCTATTTTTATTCCGCAATGGAAGTGGGATAGAATTACTATGGATTTTGTGACAGGGTTGCCATTGACCCCCAGCAAGAAAGATTCTACCTGGGTAATTGTGGCAGGTTAACTAAATCTGCTCACTTTATACCAGTTAGAACATATTATCAGGTGAGCAAGTATACTGAGTTGTATATTAAGGAAATAGTCCGACTACATGGGGTGCCTATATCCATAGTATCAGATCCAGATCCAAAGTTTACATCAAGATTTTGGAAAGCATTGCACAAAGCTTTGGGGACAAGATTGAACTTCAGTACTGCATTTCATCCTTAAACAGATGGTTAGTCTGAAAGGATAATTCAGATACTTGAGGATATGTTAGGAGCTTGTATAATTGAATTTGAAGGATCATGGGAAATGTACTTGCCATTAGCAGAATTTGCTTACAATAATAGTTATCATGCAAGTATTCAAATGGCACCTTATGAAGTTCTTTATGGTCAGAAGTGCAGATCACCATTGAACTAGTTTTAGTTGCATGATCACAAGTTGATTAAGCCAGATATGTTGCAAGAGACGGAGGAAAAGGTTAAGATTGTACATAATGGATAGTTATTTTAATTTGTTTCCATTAATGTATATGGTATGAATATGTACTAACATATACTTGAAATGGTATATGTTATTTTAATGTAGATTCTGATATATATCAAGGTCGTTTCAGCATAAAAGGAAAAGAAAAGGATCGGAGTGAAATCAAGTAGCAAGGTTAATTATCAAGGCTAAGGTGAGTGCGTACATATTTTTAAATGTATGTTTATTAACATACTATAGGGAGACTTGTGACAAGTCACCAAAAAGGTAAAGAATTTTTATAAATAGCATAATATATTTTTGGCACGGTACTTTATTTTATTGATTTAAAGATTGTGGCATGTTTTATGGCCACGTATGGTTTTATAGCATGATATATTCATGACAAAGTTATTTGATATAAATATTTTTATGGCAGTACACCATGAACGTTATAGAGCATATTGAAGTATGAATTGCTCTAATATGATATGTTTTACATGATATAAAATGTATATGAGCTGCTTGCCATTTTGCAGGAATTGTTTTAAGTTCGCCCTTGGTAGTATAATATTAAGTTGGACAATATTTTGGTATACCATTAGAGTCATACAAATTATCTGACACTTCATTGTGTCTTACATGTTATCTGACACTCATTGTGTCATATAAGTTACCTGACACTTCATTGTGTCTTACAAGTTATCTGACACTTCATTGTGTCTGACACTTCAATGTGTCTACAAGTTTAAAGAAAAGGATAGTACTTTTCAAGTACGCGACTCGTTTATTAGTCACTTGATATTTACCTTGGTTGTTGGTTTCATAGTTGTATGCCTACTCATATTTGACCAAAGTCATTTTGGTTTTAGACATATTCTAATTGTAAGACGAAAGGATTAGCGATAGGGGTAGAATTAAAAGAGTACGAAAAATTGATCACAAAGTTTCGAATAGGCAGAAATTTCCATCCTATGTTCAGTGCTATAGCACAGAAGGTAAGTGAGATATCAGCCACAAAAGATGCCGATGACAAATTAGATGATATGCTCAAATTTTCAACATCACAATACCAGAAACAATTATAGTAATAAATTAAATCATATCATCCGACAGAACATTAACTGCTACCCCATTTGTCCTCGTTTATTTGAATATTTTTACCATGTAAGTTCCATTTGGAGAACAATTAAGCTGCTGGTCATAATATTTTTGTATGTTATTAGTAGCTTTTTTATCAATGAAATCGGAATGATCGGTTGAAAATTAAAAGAAAAGGAAGGAGAAAGATAAAGAAGAGGCGGGGAAGCGTTTTTCAGAGAGATCCGCGGCGGAAAAAATGACGGCACGAGCAAGAGACGGTAACATGGAGCTGAGGATGAGTGTCGATGGATTTGTTGTGCAGCCGATAAGGGATGACTTGGCTGTTGAGTTTCCTTCAGATTTGTACCGATTAGCATAGGATTATTGTACCGATTAGCATAGGATTTGATTGACCTATCTGCCATTAAATATGTTGTGGCATTTGAAAGCCACTTTTTAGTTTTTTAATTTAGTCCTTGATTTTCTTTGAATTTAGTATAAACTTTAATTTCCGTCCCTAGAAACAATAACAGGATGAGTTTTTCAAAGATGCAAAAAAAAAAAACTTAAATCACTCTGACTGGAGAAACGTAGAAACAAATATTATACTGCTTTTGCAAGTTATTCACAGACAAAAATGAGTAATATTCGAAACTAATACGACTTCTGCAACTTCATCTGTTACGTAATTCCCTTCCCTCAATGTGCTCAGAACCGTGTGAATAAAACCAAATACGATTAGGAACACAATCCCACTCCAGCAAACCTACAGCTAAGTGCTTGACCTCAAACAAATACAATCCATCTATATCACATAAAAATCAAAGACTAAACCTTCATAGTATGCAATCCACTCACAGGCTACAATTCAACACAAGAATCCCCAAGAAAATGTCTTGAGTGCCGATGCGAGATTAACACGATACCAACAAATTTTTTCCCAAACACTTGATACAATCCCACGACAAAGGCACAATACTAAAGACAAACATGGAAAAGTATGTATAACAAGCTTAATTCCTGGGATAGAAGCAGGAGATATTCAGGAAGTGGGTTAATCCATTCAAACTAGACGCCATTATCTGCAAACAAATGCTTCAATTTTCTAATAATTGAAACCCTTAAATGCAAATATCGAATAATACAATCCGAAACAAACAAATGCCTACTGCCCAGATAGATGAATCAAACTTTCTACACTATGAATATCTAATAGGATAGAATTAAACAGAATTGAAAATATGGGTATTATAAAAACAAACGAAATAAACCAAAGCAAGAAAACCTCGCTGAGATAGCGCTTATGAGAATGGAGATTGTCGAGATAAACCTCATCTTCGGGAGATTGTCGAGATAAACCTCATCTTCGGGGTCTCTGCTTCGTTTCCCACTTGGGGATGGCGCCGTCGACGATGATGTTGTGGCGGAGCTTGATTCAGGACCCATTTTGAGCTCTAAATTTTAGTTTCGTTAAGGTTAAATTCAATTAGAGATGGGGAAGATTTGGATAAAATTGAAAATATTTGGGTGGAGAGAGATAGCGGAGGGGAATGGAGGAGAGCAGTGTTAAATATTTCACGGCAGCAGGATAGATATACAATATGTTTTATCTTTGCCACTAACATGAAAATGCATTTAATAATAAGATATCACACTCAAATGACCGCCAATGAAACCAAAAACGTGCCACAAATATTAGTTTAAATAATTCTCTAAGATTATATTTAAATCTCAAAATAAAATTAAAATTTAGTATAACTTACTAAATCATCTTAACTATATTTTTTTAAGAATTCACTATCATATTTTATTTTAATAATAAAACAAAAATGAAATTTTCTAGTCATGATAAGAATTTTAGATATGATAATTAATTATCCTATAAAATTGTCAAAAACGTACAAAATAATATAATTACATACATAAGTTACTAAATATAATTATAAAAAATTAAACATAAAATATATAAGATAAAAGGATATATTTTGTTAAGTAGATTTTGTGATAAGATAGAGATAACAAGGTTGTTATCTTAAACACGATCTATAATATTAAATTTTAAATTTTAAAAATAGAGATAATAGGTTAAAGGGGTTATACAGCTTGTGTTTTTCTCTATAAATATGAAGTTTATGACGAAAACTTAAATTAAATTAATAGCAAGAACAAAAGCGAAGTGTGGAAAGTCAAAACAAAATGATAATACCAAGTTTAGTTATTAGTTTGTTGATGGTGGTGTTATTGGCATCCATGTCATATTTAGGAGATGCGCAATCAAAATGCAATGGTGATGCTGAATGTTTTTGTGGACCTTGTCAACCTACCATACGATATTTAATACGTAAGCGGAGTATGTATTAAGATTTGCACTTGTAATTGTCTATCACCACCTCCACTGTTCCAAGCTAACCCATTAAAGGCACCACCACCCGCGACTAAATCAAACCCACAACCACCAACAATGACTAAACCAAATCCTTCCATTAAAGCACCACAAGCACCACCAAAAACGACAGTGGTTACGCCAATTGCATCGACTCCAAAACCATCGACTGAGATTCGTCATCATCTGAAACCTTTTGATCCTTTGAGTAATTGCGAGGTACCAATTTCAGCTCCATATCCCGTGAAAAGAGGTAAACATTGTTGGTGTACGATGAAGAGTTACTATGAAGGGTGCTTTGAAAAGATTTGGAGAGCAGCAACAACAAATTATGATTTTATGGAGGTTGACAAAAATTGTTGCGATGCATTTTGGGCAGCATACAAAACTTGTGGTATAATCGATCCACGCTATAGATATTTTCTTTATCGACTCAAACAACACTGCTCTAAGTTTTATTATGATTAAAATCGTTATTGTTAGGGTTTTCATATTATTTTAGGCATTAGATTCCTTGTTTCTTAGTATTAGTTCTATAGATGTGCTGGGTTTGGTGTGCCATCGTTAAACTACGTAATAAATTGTGTTTATGCCGTTTTATTTAATAAAATATATACTTGTTTTTGAAGTTTAGTTATATCTCAAAATGTTTATGTGTGTTAATTGTTAGAGAAAAAAATGAAACATTAACACAATTTTTAGTTGAAGGTTAAAATTACCTCGATTTCTATTGAGGTTGTGTATAAGTAAAAATAAGATATAATAAAGCAAAAAAAATAAAAGATTATTGGTAGTCGACAATCTCCATCGAAAATAGTGTCGTCGTTGACGGCCAAACAAAATGAAAAAGAAAACTAATGTTGTTAAAAAAAAAAACTTAGACTCTCTAAGACTACAATAACAATAAAATTCCTCTCATTAAGTATAACGTTTTTGCATATCCAATATCTTAACTTTAAGACCTAATAATCTCATATTAGTTTATTCAAAAATTTGATGGTAATCAAAAGTTTATTTTAGCAAATTCTTTTATCATTGTACCACAAGTAAACATGTTTTTGGATTGGATAACTACCTTTAACTCAATTTTGTTCGACTGGATTTAAGATCTAAATTTTATTTTAACTTTTTGGCATTATCTATCCCTAAATTAAAATAAATAGTTTAACTTATATAATTTTGTTTAAATATTAATATATATTAAATAAATTATATTTTTATTATTTAAAAAAAAAAAAAATGAGTATTTTGGACCGGCCAGTCCAAGACAAACTTATACCTTGAAATATTTTTAAGTTTTAGACTTCAACTAGACCCAAGTCATGAACATCTCTAATCAAAAGCTCAGTTGACTTGTCCTTAAAATCTTGTTACACTTGATAGAGAAAATGTTTGGAAATGCTATGCTTAATATGTCATTTCCCCTTTATTTTATACAAATCTTCAGTTTTGTAATGGTATTTTTTTATCAATACGTATAATTTTATAAATGGAGAAAATCATACAAGAAGAAACATGTACTTCATTAAAAACCCTCCTATACCTTACGCCACGACAACAAGAAGCATAACAAAACAAGTTTAACACAACCAAAGGCAAAAAAACGCCAAAACCACAAGTCCAAGCAACCATACAAGCCATCCCGAGCAAAACAAAAATGCTCCCAGCACCTGACTCAACCACTACTACCAAACTACCCCAAATGGTTACTCATTCAAGAATCTGAAAAATCGAGCTCCTATCCACCCCACACTCTATGATTGTTTCTTAAAAAATATGTTGACCAATTGGAACATATTATTGTTTTAGAAAATAAATTTTAGATTTTTAAAGGTATTCCATTTTATAATGTTATTTCGATTTTATTTTTTTAAGATTATTTAATATATTGTATCACATGGACAATCTCTAATTGTGACACATCGCTTTTTAAGGGTAAACATAAATCTTGTATGCATTTAAATGATAAATGTAATAACCCGTTTTGGTCGGGGCAACCCGGACCCATTTACATCCAACCTAAATAACTCAGCTCAAATACCCAATCCATTTGCCCAAATCCTAACCCAACCCTAACATAAGATGAAAACACTAATAACTCTAACCCTAGGCCGCCGCCCCCATTCATTTTCGGCACCAACCCAAAACAAATTCCATAAACCCTAAATTCTAATTTACAAACCCTAAAATAATTTAAATCCCAAATAACCATAAATCTACCCCTAACCCGACATACCCCTACCCTTAACCAACTCACCATACCCTATATCCCTGAAAATCCGGACAATCCCCCAAAATTCGGATCACCCATCATCATCCAGATCTACAAAATAAAAAATAGAGGAGTGGTTATTTCGAATGGGTTTATAAAACCAAAATGAAAAAATGTAAGGGGGAGGAGAGAAAAAAATAGAGAAGTTTAGGGGATTCGGTTCAAAGAAAATCAAAAAAGGGGTTTTGGATTCCGAAATGAAAGAAAAAAAATGTAAGGAGATCTTTGAAGAATTAATAGAATTTCTTTTGAATTTCGTTTTAGTTTGATTTTTTTTTTCTTTTGTTCTTGTTTATTTGAATCGAAGTAAAAATAAATAAAAAAAGAAAGGTAAGGTTCGAATCTTACCTGGTCGCCGTCGCTCGAACCCTTGCCGTGAGGCTTCAACGCCGATGATCGGCCTTCATGTCCAAAGGCAGCGTCGAGAGAATGAGGGTTGGGAGAGAAGTATTTTAGGTTTTTTATATTTGATTCGAAATAAAAATAAAAAGGAAACCCTTAGGTTTTAAACAGGTTTAATGAAACGATGTCGTTTTGGGTTGCCCGACCCGCTCGGTGAACCCGGAGAGGATTCGCGTTTTTGTTTAATGGGTTAATTACCCAATTAGTCCCTCATTTTCTTTCCCGTTTTCATTATTGTGATGGGATAATCACTCTTTTGGTCCTTCTGCTGTTTTTTCATGCGTGTTTAATATCGCCCTTTTTTCGTGGCTTTTGAGTTCTGTTTTATTTTAATTTAGTCACTGCCTTTATTTTGTAATTATTTTGTTTCATGCCCTATATTTCCGTTTCTTTTTATTTTTAGCATCTTTGTTTTTATTACATGCATTTTCGTCCAAATTGTTTTATATGTTGTACATATATATTATTACATATTAGATGTATATTGTATTCTTTATATATTACATTATATTATGTTTATATGCATATTTATATATATTTATTATATAATATGTTATATATTTATATTATTATGTTATTAATATATGTCTTTTCGTTATACATTAGTACATGTGTTTAAATATACGTATTTATTTTTATAATGCATATAATTATATATATATATATATATATATATATATATGTTTTATGATGTTTATATATACAACCTTGTTTATTACGTTTTAATATGTTTTTAAGTATATGAAACAAAATATTTTTTTATTTTTACATATGTACATATAGATATTTTAGTTTCTAATATATAATTATGTTTAAGTATATTAAAATGTTTTGATATATTAAAATACATATGTTACTTTTATAAGGTATAAATATAAATGAATAAGTATATAAAATATTATTAGAATTTTACATGCATTCATATTCGGTTTTCACAAAAATTTTAATTCAAAAAAAATAATTTATGTATTTTCCTAAAACTTCGAGAAACCCTGTCCTGGGCGTATAGGGATGTGATTTCCTCAAAATTTTCCAAGAAAACAAGAAACCGTGTCCCGGGCGCATATGGATGCGGTTCTCTCAATATTTTCATGCACTCAAGAATCATATTTTAAATTTTATTCGAATTCATAATTTCTAATACCAAGACATTAAATAATCGACTAGGTACCAATTTTGGGCGACATGGGGGTGCTAGTCCTTCCCCATACGTAACCGACTACCATACCCGAATTTTGAATCTCTAGTTTTATTTTGGTATCCGGTCTACCATTTTTAAAATGATAGGTGAAGACTCCATATTTTTAATTTTAAACCGGGAAGGGTTTTCCAAACAAAATTTAATAATCAAAAATAATTTTTAAAACCGAAAAGTGAGCGCCAGACGGATTTGGGTGATTACAATATAATAATTGTGTAGGGACAAACTAAAAAAATAGGGTTAAAAGTACATAGATGTAATGCCCCAATATTTTCTTAGTGACTAAAACGTAAAGATTTAAAGATTGGTGGTTTTAGTTCAGTGACCAAAATGAAATTTTTTAAAGTTTGGTGGTCAAAATATAAAGTTTGGAAAAGTTTGGGGACTAAATTGTAATTTCTAAAAGTTATATACGTTAACCCCGTAAATGAATAGTTTACCCCCGAGAGTGACATTTTCGTGTTACTTGGATTTTTCGTATGAGGCTTATATTATTGGCTATAAAGCTTTAAAGTTCGTAAGAAGAAAATTTGGAAATCGTATTGAGTGAAGTTCGAATATTTGGATCGAATAAATGCAATAAATAAAAATATAAGATATTTTTGGACATGGACAGTTGGATTGGAACCAATTTGGTTCAATTTTAAAGGAATGGCAATTTTTAAGTCTTGTTGTAAATAAAGACTAGTTGGAGGGCAAATTGGACATTTGCCATGGATGACATTTTTGAAATATTTTGAAACTTTGAGGAAAAATTTGGAAGGTGAATAACATATGGAATTAATCATGGCCATTGAGTTTTGATGATATTGAATCTTGGCCATTGGATTAAAGGGGTAAAATAGTAATTTTGCTATGTAAAATGAATTAAAAATTCAATTTTACTTTAAAACATGTGGATTAATTAAAAAGATGAGAAAATATCCTCATCTTATTTCCTAGGCTATTCGAAACCAAGAAAGGAAAGGAAAAATGAGAGTTTTCAATCTTTCAAGCCAAAATTAAAGGATCAAATTTTAGATTCAAGCAAAATTGACTGAGGTCAATTATTCTACACTTGATTGTCTTCATTTTGATAATATTTTTGCATGATAAAGTCAAGTATGAGTTATGTTCATGGATGAGGTTGGTTATGGAAATTGATAGTAGATGATGAAATTAAGGTTGTTTTGTGTAGAATTAATGTTGTAAACATGGAATCAAGTTTGAAATTGGATTTATTCCATGTTTGAAGTCATAAACCCTAACCCTAAAATTTAGGGATTTTGATTAGAAAGTTAAATTGAGGATGATATTGAATGAATTATGATGTTGGAAGTTTAATTTTGATGTTAGATTAAATAATTTCCCTAATTGAAGTTATAGGGACCGTTTCAAAAATTTTGAGAAATTAGGGGAAATTATTGAAAATTTATTTTAGCACTTGAATTGATGAATTATGATTGAAATATCATGAATTGATGTTTAAGGATCAAAATGGAAATTTTTGGGAGTATAAGGACTAATTCGGCATTTTGAAGAAAATTAGGGATTAATCTTGAATTTATGAAAAGTTTAGGGATTTGATGTTGAGCTTGTATTTGAGGTATATTATGTTGGAAAAATTAAGTCTAGTAATTAAAATGTTGATTTTTAAGTTTAAATCAACATTTTGGGTCAAATTGAATATTCGATTACTTCAGGGACCAAAGTGCAAATTTTTAAAGTTTGGGTCCTAAAGTGTAAAGGATGAGAATGTAAGGTTAAGACTTGAAAATTTATGGTTGGAAGTTTAAAAGAGCCCTTAGGGACTAAAATAAATATTTTGGGAAAAGTTGGGGATTTAAAGAAAAGTATGAAAATTTGTGATTCAAATATATAAAGTTTTATAGGATCAAGTTTGTAAATAATGGATAGTTATTTTAATTATTTTCCATTATTGTATATGGTATGAATATGTACTAACATAGACTTGAAATGGTATATGTTATTTTAATGTAGATTCCGATATATATCAAGGTCGTTTCAGCAGAAAAGGAAAAGAAAATGATCAGAAGTGAAATCAAGTAGCAAGGTTAATTATCGAGGCTAAGGTAAGTGCATACATATTTTTAAATGTATGTTTATTAACATAGTATAGGGAGACTTGCGATAAGTCACCCAAAATGTAAAGAATTTTTATAAATAGCATAATATATTTTTGGCATGGTACTTTATTTTTTTGATTTAAAGATTGTGGCATGTTTTATGGTCACGTATGGTTTTATAGCATGATATATTCATGACAAAGTTATTTGATATAATTTTTTTATGGCAGTACACCATGAAAGTTATAGAGCATATTGAAGTATGAATTGCTCTAATATGATATGTTTTACATGATATAAAATGTATATGAGATGCTTGCCATTTTGCAGGTATTGTTTTAAGTTTACCTTTGATAGTATAATATTAAGTTGGACAATATTGTGGTATACCATTAGAGTCGTACAAGTTATCTAACACTTCATTGTGTCTTACAAGTTATCTGACACTCATTGTGTCATACAAGTTACCTGACACTTCATTGTGTCTTACAAGTTATCTGACACTTCATTGTGTTTGACACTTCAATGTGTCTACATGTTTAAAGAAAAGGATAGTACTTTTCAAGTATGCAACTCGTTTATTAGTCACTTGATATTTACCTTGGGCTATATGATTATACAGTACAACTTTATATTTTCTTATACAGATGTTCCTGCATTATAGAATCATATGATTTAATGACATCATGCTTTTGAAAGTATCATGCATTAATATATATTTATATATATTTTCATCTTATACCGGGATTACCTCTAGAGAGAAGTACAGTTTGGAATTGAGGTTATTCCTGGTACTGAACCAGTATCCATGACTCCATATAGAATGGCACCTGCAGAATTGAGGGAGTTAAAGTCACAGTTGCAGGAGTTATTAAATAGAGGATTTATACATCCTAGCACATCACCATGGGGAGCTCCGGTGCTTTTTGTTAAAAAGAATGATGGTTCGCTGCGACTGTGTATTGATTACCAACATCTGAATAAGGTGGCCATAAAGAATAAGTATCATTTGCCAAGAATATAAGATTTATTTGATCAACTAAAAAGAGCGGCAATATTCTCTAAAATCGATCTTCTGTCTGGAATTATCAATTGAAAGTCAAGGAGGAAGATATTCCAAAGACAGCATTTCGAACGAGGTATGGGCATTATGAATTTGTAGTGATGCCATTTGGCATTACAAAAGTTCCAGCGGCATTTATGGATTTAATGAACCGAGTATTTCAACCGTATCTCGATTGGGTTGTCGTAGTTTTCATTGTTGATATATTGGTGTACTCGAAGACTAAAGAAGATCATGATACACATTTGAGGATAGTATTACAGATTTTGAAGGAAAAGAAGTTATATGCCAAGTTCTCAAAATGCGAGTTCTGGTTATCTGAAGTAGCTTTCTTGGGTCACATTGCTTCAGCTGAAGGAATTAGAGTGGAACCTAAAAAGATACAATCTATTGTGGAGTGGAAGGTTCCCGAGAATATTACTGAAGTTCGTAGTTTCTTGAGACTTGCTGGATATTATCGAAGGTTTGTGAAAAACTTTTTGATGATAGCTGCTCCACTTACAAAGTTATTGAGAAAAGATGTTCCTTTTGTTTGGACTAAAAAACGTCAAGAAAGTTTTGATCAGTTAAATAAAATTTTGACAGAAACACCAGTTTTAGTACAACCTGAATAGGGAAAAGAGTTTACTTTGTACAGTGATGCATCTCATAATGGATTGGGATGCGTACTAATGCAGGATGGAAAGTTGGTTGCTTATGTTTCTCGGCAGTTAAAGACACATGAAAGGAATTATCCGACTCATGATTTAGAGCTGGCAGCTGTAGTTTTTGCTTTAAAAGTGTGGCGTCATTATCTCTACGGTGAACGTTGTCATGTTTATACGGATCATAAAAGTTTAAAATATTTAATGACACAGAAAGAGTTGAATTTACGGCAACGGAGATGGTTGGAACTGATAAAATATTATGATATGTTCATGCTTTGAGTCAAAAAACATTTGCTACATTAAAGGTTTTAAATGCGTAATTAAAAGGGAGACAAGATGGTTTGTTGTCGGTAGAGTTACAATTGAGATCATCATTATTAGACCGGATTAAAGAAAGTCAGCAACAAGATAAAGATTGTAAAATCAAGATAAAGCAAGTGGAATCAGGTGGAATTAAAAATTTTGAGATTAAATCTGATGGGTGTCTCTATTACAAAGATAAAGTATATATTCCTGAACATGCTGAGCTGAAGCAAGATTTGCTTTCTAAGGCACACTATAGTCCCTTGACTATGCATCCTAGGGGAAACAAGATGTATCAATATTTGAAGAGTCGATATTGGTGGTCTGGTATGAAAATAATGATATCAGAGTTTGCTGCCAAGTGTTTGACTTGTCAACGGGTAAAAGCTGAGCATCAAGTGCCATCAGGAAAGTTACAACCTATTTCTATTCCGCAATGGAAGTGGGATAGAATTACTATGGATTTTGTGACAAGATTGCCATTGACCCCCCAGCAAGAAAGAATCTATCTGAGGAATTGCGGACAGGTTAACTAAATCTGCTAACTTTATACCAGTTAGAACAGATTATCATATGAGCAAGTATGTTGAGTTGTATATTAAGGAAATAGTCCGACTACATGGGGTGTCTATATCCATAGTATATGATCGAGATCTAAAGTTTACATCAAGATTTTGTACAGCATTGCCCAAAGCTTTGGGGACAAGATTTAACTTCATTATTGCATTTCATCCTTAAACAAATGGTCAGTCTGAAAGGATAATTCAGATACTTTAGGATATGTTAAGAGCTTGTATAATTGAATTTGAAGGATCATGTGAAAAGTACTTGCCATTAGAAGAATTTTCTTACAATAATAGTTATCAGGCAAGTATTCAAATGGCACCTTATGAATTTCTTTATTGTCGGAAGTGCAGATCACCATTGAACTAGTTTGAGTTGCATGATCGCAAGTTGATTAAGCCAGATATGTTGCAAGAGATGGAGGAAAAGGTTAAGATTGTGCAGGACAATCTTAGAAAGGCCGCTGATTGACATAAATCTTATGCAGATTTGAAAAGAAATGACATTCAGTTTGAAGTTGGAGAAAAAGTATTCATGAAAGTTTCTCCTTGGAAGAAAATAATGACATTCGGTCTTAAAGGTAAGTTAAGTCCCAGATATATTGGACCATATGAAATACTAAAAAAGGTTGGTCATGTGGCATATCAGTTAGCTCTTCCACCAGATATGAGTAAAATTCATAATGTTTTCCATGTTTTGATGCTCCGGAAATATAGATCTGATCCATCATATGTGATTGTACCGGAGGAAATTGAGTTGCAATCAGATTTGGCATATGAAGAAGAACCAGTAAAGATACTAGCATATGGTGTCAAAGAATTAAGGAACAAGCAAATATCATTGGTGAAAGTCCTTTGGCACAATCACAAAGTGGAAGAAGCAACGTGGGAAACAAAGGATACAATGAAAAAGCAGTATCTGCACTTGTTTAAAACAGGTACGTCTTGAAAATTTGAGGACAAATTTTCTTAAGGGGGAGAATTTTATTGCCCCAATATTTTGCTTAGTGACTAAAACATAAATAGTTAAAGATTGGTGGTTTTAGTTTAGTGACCAAAATGAAAATTTTGAAATTTTGGTGGTCAAAGTATGAACTTTGGAAAAGTTTAGGGACTAAATTATAAATTCTAAAAGTTATGTAAGTTAACCCCATAAATGAATAGTTCACCCTCGAGAGTGACATTTTCGTGTTACTTGGATTTTTCGTATGAGGCTTATATTAGTGGCTATAAAGCTTTAAATTTCGTAGAAAAAAAATTTGGAAATCGTATTGAGTGATTTGAATATTTGGATCGAATAAATGCCATAAATAAAAATCTAAGATATTTCTGGACATGGACGGTTGGATTGGAACCAATTTGGTTCAATTTTAATGGAATGGCAATTTTTAAGTCTTGTTGTAAATAAAGACTAGTTGGAGGGCAAATTGGACATTTGCCATGGATGGCATTTTTGAAATATTTTGAAACTTTGAGGGCAAATTTGGAAGGTGAATAACACATGGAATTAATCATGGCAATTGAGTTTTGATGAGATTGAATCTTGGCCATTGGATTAAAGGGGTAAAATAGTAATTTCGCTATGTAAAATGAATTAAAAATTCATTTTTACTTTAAAACATGTGGATTAATTAAAAAGATGAGAAAATATCCTCATCTTATTTCCTAGGCTATTCGAAACCAAGAAAGGAAAGGAAAAAGGAGAGTTTTCAATCTTTCAAGCAAAAATTAAAGGATCAAAGTTTAGATTCGAGCAAAATTGACTGAGGTAAATTATTCTACACTTGATTCTCTTCATTTTGATAATATTTTTGCATGATAAAGTCAAGTATGAGTTATGTTCATGGATGCGGTTGGTTATGGAAATTGATAGTAGATGATGAAATTAAGGTTGTTTTGTGTAGAATTAATGTTATAAACATGGAATCAAGTTTGAAATTGGATTTATTCCATGTTTGAAGTCATAAACCCTAACCCTAAGATTTGGAGGTTTTGATTAGAAAGTTAAATTGAGGATGATATTGAATGAATTATGATGTTGGAAGTTTAATTTTGATGTTAGATTAAATAATTTCCCCAATTGAAGTTATAGGGACCATTTCAAAAAATTTTGAGAAATTAGGGGAAATTATTGAAAATTTATTTTAGCACTTGAATTGATGAATTATGATTGAAATATCATGAATTGATGTTTAAGGATCAAAATGGAAATTTTTGGGAGTATAAGGACTAATTCGGCATTTTGAAGAAAATTAGGGATTAGTCTTGAATTTATGAAAAGTTTAGGGATTTGATGTTGAGCTTGTATTTGAGGTATATTATGTTGGAAAAATTAAGTCTAGTGATTAAAATGTTGATTTTGAAGTTTAAATCAACATTTTGGGTCAAATTGAATATTCGATTACTTCAGGGACCAAAGTGCAAATTTTTAAGTTTGGGTCCTAAAGTGTAAATGATGAGAAATGTAAGATTTAGACTTGAAAATTTATGGTTGGAAGTTTAAAAGAGTCCTTAGGGACTAAAATAGATATTTTGGGAAAAGTTGAAGATTTAAAGAAAAGTATGAAAATTTGTGATTCGAATATAGAAAGTTTTATCGGATCAAGTTTGTACATAATGGATAGTTATTTTAATTTCTTTCCATTATTGTATATGGTATGAATATGTACTAACATATACTTGAAATGGTATATGTTATTTTAATGTAGATATTTTGGGATTTGATGTTGTTGGTTTCATAGTTGTATGCCTACTCATATTTGACCAAAGTCATTTTGGTTTTAGACATATTCTAATTGTAAGACGAAAGGATTAGCGATAGGGGTAGAATTAAAAGAGTACGAAAAATTGATCACAAAGTTTCGAATAGGCAGAAATTTCCATCCTATGTTCAGTGCTATAGCACAGAAGGTAAGTGAGATATCAGCCACAAAAGATGCCGATGACAAATTAGATGATATGCTCAAATTTTCAACATCACAATACCAGAAACAATTATAGTAATAAATTAAATCATATCATCCGACAGAACATTAACTGCTACCCCATTTGTCCTCGTTTATTTGAATATTTTTACCATGTAAGTTCCATTTGGAGAACAATTAAGCTGCTGGTCATAATATTTTTGTATGTTATTAGTAGCTTTTTTATCAATGAAATCGGAATGATCGGTTGAAAATTAAAAGAAAAAAGGAAGGAGAAAGATAAAGAAGAGGCGGGAAGCGTTTTTCAGAGAGATCCTTGGCGGAAAAAATGACGGCACGAGCAAGAGACGGTAACATGGAGCTGAGGATGAGTGTCGATGGATTTGTTGTGCAGCCGATAAGGGATGACTTGGCTGTTGAGTTTCCTTCAGATTTGTACCGATTAGCATAGGATTATTGTACCGATTAGCATAGGATTTGATTGACCTATCTGCCATTAAATATGTTGTGGCATTTGAAAGCCACTTTTTAGTTTTTTAATTTAGTCCTTGATTTTCTTTGAATTTAGTATAAACTTTAATTTCCGTCCCTAGAAACAATAACAGGATGAGTTTTTCAAAGATGCAAAAAAAAAAAAAACTTAAATCACTCTGACTGGAGAAACGTAGAAACAAATATTATACTGCTTTTGCAAGTTATTCACAGACAAAAATGAGTAATATTCGAAACTAATACGACTTCTGCAACTTCATCTGTTACGTAATTCCCTTCCCTCAATGTGCTCAGAACCGTGTGAATAAAACCAAATACGATTAGGAACACAATCCCACTCCAGCAAACCTACAGCTAAGTGCTTGACCTCAAACAAATACAATCCATCTATATCACATAAAAATCAAAGACTAAACCTTCATAGTATGCAATCCACTCACAGGCTACAATTCAACACAAGAATCCCCAAGAAAATGTCTTGAGTGCCGATGCGAGATTAACACGATACCAACAAATTTTTTCCCAAACACTTGATACAATCCCACGACAAAGGCACAATACTAAAGACAAACATGGAAAAGTATGTATAACAAGCTTAATTCCTGGGATAGAAGCAGGAGATATTCAGGAAGTGGGTTAATCCATTCAAACTAGACGCCATTATCTGCAAACAAATGCTTCAATTTTCTAATAATTGAAACCCTTAAATGCAAATATCGAATAATACAATCCGAAACAAACAAATGCCTACTGCCCAGATAGATGAATCAAACTTTCTACACTATGAATATCTAATAGGATAGAATTAAACAGAATTGAAAATATGGGTATTATAAAAACAAACGAAATAAACCAAAGCAAGAAAACCTCGCTGAGATAGCGCTTATGAGAATGGAGATTGTCGAGATAAACCTCATCTTCGGGAGATTGTCGAGATAAACCTCATCTTCGGGGTCTCTGCTTCGTTTCCCACTTGGGGATGGCGCCGTCGACGATGATGTTGTGGCGGAGCTTGATTCAGGACCCATTTTGAGCTCTAAATTTTAGTTTCGTTAAGGTTAAATTCAATTAGAGATGGGGAAGATTTGGATAAAATTGAAAATATTTGGGTGGAGAGAGATAGCGGAGGGGAATGGAGGAGAGCAGTGTTAAATATTTCACGGCAGCAGGATAGATATACAATATGTTTTATCTTTGCCACTAACATGAAAATGCATTTAATAATAAGATATCACACTCAAATGACCGCCAATGAAACCAAAAACGTGCCACAAATATTAGTTTAAATAATTCTCTAAGATTATATTTAAATCTCAAAATAAAATTAAAATTTAGTATAACTTACTAAATCATCTTAACTATATTTTTTTTTAAGAATTCACTATCATATTTTATTTTAATAATAAAACAAAAATGAAATTTTCTAGTCATGATAAGAATTTTAGATATGATAATTAATTATCCTATAAAATTGTCAAAAACGTACAAAATAATATAATTACATACATAAGTTACTAAATATAATTATAAAAAATTAAACATAAAATATATAAGATAAAAGGATATATTTTGTTAAGTAGATTTTGTGATAAGATAGAGATAACAAGGTTGTTATCTTAAACACGATCTATAATATTAAATTTTAAATTTTAAAAATAGAGATAATAGGTTAAAGGGGTTATACAGCTTGTGTTTTTCTCTATAAATATGAAGTTTATGACGAAAACTTAAATTAAATTAATAGCAAGAACAAAAGCGAAGTGTGGAAAGTCAAAACAAAATGATAATACCAAGTTTAGTTATTAGTTTGTTGATGGTGGTGTTATTGGCATCCATGTCATATTTAGGAGATGCGCAATCAAAATGCAATGGTGATGCTGAATGTTTTTGTGGACCTTGTCAACCTATCATACGATATTTAATACAGAACGGAGTATGTATTAAGATTTGCACTTGTAATTGTCTATCACCACCTCCACCGTTCCAAGCTAACCCATTAAAGGCACCACCACCCGCGACTAAATCAAACCCACAACCACCAACAATGACTAAACCAAATCCTTCCATTAAAGCACCACAAGCACCACCAAAAACGACAGTGGTTACGCCAATTGCATCGACTCCAAAACCATCGACTGAGATTCGTCATCATCTGAAACCTTTTGATCCTTTGAGTAATTGCGAGGTACCAATTTTAGCTCCATATCCCGTGAAAAGAGGTAAACATTGTTGGTGTACGATGAAGAGTTACTATGAAGGGTGCTTTGAAAAGATTTGGAGAGCAGCAACAACAAATTATGATTTTATGGAAGTTGACAAAAATTGTTGCGATGCAATTTGGGCAGCATACAAAACTTGTGGTATAATCGACCCACGCTATAGATATTTTCTTTATCGACTCAAACAACACTGCTCTAAGTTTTATTAAGATTAAAATCGTTATCGTTAGGGTTTTCATATTATTTTAGGCATTAGATTCCTTGTTTCTTAGTATTAGTTCTATAGATGTGCTGGGTTTGGTGTGCCATCGTTAAACTACGTAATAAATTGTGTTTATGTCGTTTTATTTAATAAAATATATACTTGTTTTTGAAGTTTAGTTATATCTCGAAATGTTTATGTGTGTTAATTGTTAGAAAAAAAATGAAACATTAACACAATTTTTAGTTGAAGGTTGAAATTACCTCGATTTCTATTGAGGTTGTGTATAAGTAAAAATAATGTATAATAAAGCAAAGAAAAAAAAAATATTATTGGAAAAAGAAAACTTACGCTGTTAGAAAAAAAACTTAGACTCTCAGAGTACAATAACAATAAAATTCCTCTCATTAAATATAACGTTTTTGCATATCCAATATCTTAACTTTAAGACCTAATAATCTCATTTTAGTTTATTCAAAAATTCGATGGTAATCAAAAGTTTATTTTAGTAAATTCTTTTATCATTGTACCACAAGTAAACATGTTTTTGGATTGGATAACTACGTTTAACTCAATTTTGTTCGACTGAATTTAAGATCTAAATTTTATTTTTAGCTTTTTGGCATTATCAATCCCGAAATAAAAATAAATAGTTTAACTTATATAATTTTGTTTAAATATTAATATATATTAAATAAATTATATTTTTATTATTTAAAGAAAATAAAAAATGAGTATTTTAGACCGGCCAGTCCAAGACAAACTTATACCTTGAAATAGTTTTAAGTTTTAGACTTCAACCCGACCCAAGTCATGAACATCTCTAATCAAAAACTCAGTTGACTTGTCCTTAAAATCTTGTTACACTTGATAGAGAAAATGTTGGAAAATGGTATGCTTATATGTCCTTTCTCCTATAATTTATACAAATTTCAGTTTGGTAATGGTATTTTTTTTATCAGTACGTATAATTTTATAAATGAAGAAAATCATACAAAAAAACATGTACTTCATTAAAAACTCTTTCTATACCTTACGCCACGACAACAAGAAGCATAACAAAACAAGTTTAACACAACCAAAGGCAAAAAACGCCAAAACCACAAGTCCAAGCAACCACACAAGCCATCCCGAGCAAAACAAAAATGCACCCAGCACCTGACTCAACCCTACTGCCAAACTCCCCCAAATGGCTACTCATTCAAGAATCCGAAAAATCGAGCTCCTATCCACCCCACACTCTACTTTATGATTGTTTCTTAAAAGATATATAGACCAATTAGAACATATTATTGTTTTAGAAAATAAATTTTAGATTTTTAAAGGTATTCCATTTTATAATGTTATTTCGATTTTATTTTTTTAAGATTATTTAATATATTATATCACATGTGACAATCTTTAATTGTGAACCATCGTTTTTTGACGGTAAACATAAATCTTGTATGCATTTAAATGATATGATAATAGTGTAGGGACAAACTAAAAAAATAGGGTTAAAAGTACATAGAAAATAGATATTAGCCAAAATGGTAAATACAAACTTTGTATTTAGTTGGAAGAAAATAGGCCAAATTCTGGTTATTGGTTTCATAATTGTATGCCCTACTCATATTTGATTAAAAGAAGCCTTGGGTAAAACCAAAATGACTTTGGTTTTGACATATTGTAAGACGAAAGGATTAGCGATAGGAGTAGAATTAAAAGAGTATGAAAAATTGATCACAAAGTTTCGAATAGGCAGAAATTCCCATCCTATGTTCAGTGCTACAGCACAGAAGGTAAGTGAGATATCAGCCACAAAAGATGCCGATGACAAATTAGATTATGTGCTCAAACTTTCAACATCACAATACCAGAAACAATTATAGTAATAAATTGAATCATATCATCCGACAGAACATTAACTGCTACCCCATTTGTCCTCGTTTATTTGAATATTTTTACCATGTAAGTTCCATTTGGAGAACAATTAACCTGCTGGTCATAATATTTTTGTATGTTATTAGTAGCTTTTTTATCAATGAAATCGGGATGATCGGTCGAGCTATATTATTATTAGTAGCTTAAAAGTTTAGCAATTAACTAACATAACTGTAGTGTGTGGAATTGATGAAATTAGGGGTGGACAAAACTCAGACTCGAAAAAATTAAATTATTCGTCTTGACTTGAGGCGAAAAAATTGACTCATTTTGACTCGACTCGTAATTTCATAAACTTGATTCGACTCGAAAAAAGTTCAAATAAAGTTTGAGTTATGAAATGGAAATTTGAATAACTCAAATAACTCAAAAATTTTAATAATTAGTTGATCAATTTTCATATTCGAGTCTAGTATGTCAATTCTGCATAATATATTATGTATATCACATGTGAAAATTTGAAGAAATATATATGTATATCGTGTATGAATATATAAAGCCCTTGAAATTGGAATCAATATGTATTATAATATTATAAATAATTACAATTAAATTTGTACAGAAATTTAAAAACTTGACTTGAATTTCATAAACTCGAATCAATTCAAAAAAAATTAAATAAAATTTGAATCGTAAAATAAAACTTGTAAATTCGAATAATTTAAATTTTTTATTTGACTCAACTTGATCGAACGTATAACTCTAAATAAAATGGATCAAAACACACATATATTTATGTATATATTATTCTATGAGCACGGGGAATATAAAAAGGTGAAACGGTAAACCAAAGTTTGATGCTTGGATGCGTTTCGCAGTAGAAATTTGGGTCCACAATCGGCACTTTTGGCGAAAAATATCTGACAAAATACTGTACACCCAAGAGGGCAGGCAAAGGTAACACCTCTCCTAATGACAATTCACATGTAATCTTTCTTTATTGTTTTAATTTTTTTTATTTTAGCTTATTTTTTATTAGGGTGAAATAAGTTTAGTTTAAAATTAGTTTGAATTCATTTTGATTCAATTAAAATTTAAGCCAGTTTTGATTTGATTTAATTTATTTTGAATCAAATTTAATTATTATGTTTGAATTTATATTAAGTCTCGAACCGAATAAATCAATTCAAATCTCAAATTAAATTTATCGGGTCTATTCCACACCAACGTTGCCAAACTACTCAAACCACCAAACTTAAACCTAGAACTTTATTTAATTAAGTCCTTTGTTTATCGTCAGATTATTTGAGCTGGGACCCTCTAAGATTCCCTAAGATTATGAAATCCTTTCTATGTTAACAAGATCACAGAATTAATCATTTTTGCGTCTCCAATGGTTTCATGATTTTAATTATTTTTTCACCTCCGGTAAGATTAGGATGAATATTCAAGTCAAGTTGACGGGTCGAACAAAAAAAATTCGAGTTAGTTAAGTTAAAGAGTTTTATTTTATAACTTAAATCTTATTTAAATTTTTTTGAATCAAGTTAAGTTGTTCGAACTATAACTAGTTTCAATTTAAACGAATTTTTATAATCATATACAACATATATATATATATATATATATATATATATATATATATATATATATATATATATATATATATATATATATCTTCATATTTTCATATATGATATATATATATGAGGCAGAATTGAGACTCGACTATAACTTGAAAACCAATCCACTAATTACTAAAAATTTTGAGTTATTCGAATATTCATTTTATAACCAAACTTTATTTGATTTTTTTCATGTTGAGTTTATGAAATTACGATTTGAATCAAGATGAGTCGATTATTTTAGGGGTGTGCATTCTATTGAGTCGAGTCAAAAAATTTTGAGTTAGTCAAGTTGAAGAGTCCTATTTTATGAAAAATTTTCGAGTCGAGTTCGAGTTCATGAAATTCATGTTAAGTTGTTCGAGTTTCTATCAAGATTTAATTGTAAACATTTATAATGTTATGATTCTAATTAGTTATAATTCAAACGGTTTTCTATAACCATATACAATACACATGCATTTTTTTTTACTTTTTATTCATATCATATGTGATATATTAGATAGAATTAAGAGACTTGACTCAAACTTGAAAATTAATCCACTAGTTACTAAAAATTTTAAGTTATCTGAATTTATATTTCATAACTCAAACTTTATTTAAATTTTTTTCGAATCAAATTGAGTTTATGAAATTACGAGTCGAGTCAACACGAATATTTCCGCATCATGTCGAATAATTCAATTTTGAGTCGATACGAAATTTGCCCACCTTTATATTATTTTTATATCAATAGAATGGAATAATTCATTTTTTAGTGGAGTTTTATCCACCTAGTTAAAATATGCATGAAGAGTCGTGAGTAATGCACTCGTTAGAAGAAACAAAGCAGTTTCAATAACCCCAAAGTCCAACCACATAAACCCAACTTTGATATTCATATACCTAAGATGGAAAAGTATGGTCCAATTAAATTTGGTCAATTAAATCTAATCCAAGACTAAAATTTAACGCCAACCCCCATCAAACGAGTCATATCATTTCTACCAAACTTACACACCATGGGTCTAATCCAATATAATGACAAATGCTTACAGCTCAACTAACAGTAACACAAAATCCATGTGGGTCTCTGCTAATTTTTCGACACTGTGAAACCAAATTATGCACCGTCCCACATAATCCCCTTCTCTATCGTACTCTACTTCCGCGGTTGCATAAAAACAAACCCCGACAAGTCCAAACAGCAAAATAAATTATTGTAACACAGGGCAAACCTCCTAAATAAAAAGTTAAACCTATTACAACAATGATTAACTTTAAAAATCCCGTAATCACAACTAAAAGAAGCTGTAACAATGTTGATTAAAAACATAACATAGCTTCTTTGTACAATAGGCTAGCTTAAACTTAAGACAATACTATACTCATGATTCAAAGAAACTATACATAAAACGACCCTGTTTTATTTTCTGGAATCCGTTCCGGCCGCCGTTAACTACCTCGACGAGACTGGATTCAAGCTTCTGCCGAGACCGTTAAGTGCACCGTAACTTTTCGAACTGAAGCTTAAGCAACCGAATAAACCTTGTCTGTAAGGCAAGTAAGTCCTCTTCTTCATTTCCTCGGCTTGAGTTCTGTTTGTGGTGTAGTGCAACTCGTGCGGCGACGGAGGGACTCGGCGTTTTGCAACCCCGTTTGATGGTTTCCCGGAACTCACTTTCTCGGTCGCGCCTTGTTTGTTTTCCTTCTGCTTACGTTTCCAAGGTGGAGGCTTTTCCTGTTCTATTTGAATCTTTTTCTCTTTTGAATTGGAAGTCCAAAACTTTTCCTTCCCATTCGCCCTCCCTTCGCTTTTGCTTCTATACAAAAGATCTTTCAGGAATATCCATTTTTTGGAGTTTCGGCCTGAAGATGAAGATCTCAATGAAGATGCAGAGGAAGACGGTGTCGCTTCCTTTGAAACGTTGGTGTCTTCTAAAATGAGCTTACCGACTTCTTTCCGTTCTTCTCTGCTACACTTTTCTTCTTCTTCATCTTCTTCCCATTGGAACTCTGTGTTTCGAAGCGGTGATAAAGATCTCGCCTTTCTATGAAGCGATCTGCTACGAAGCTTCAGATCTCTTCCCCGTGAAGCTTCTTGCTTGTTTGAACCGTCGTCGTCTTCCTCGACGTCAAGATCCAATAAAGGAGCTAGATTCTGAGGTCTTTGCAAGTGAGAAGAGAGCTTCATAGGCTTGATCTGGCCGTTCAAGAACAACTCGTCAGCCGAACTCATGGATCCAACGGTCACAGAGCCATTACCGGAGAAGCGAGACGAGAACTCGAACTCAAAAGACGACGCATCCGATTGCGCTGATATTAACGAGGACTCTGGAAAAATATGACATTCCGTGGAAGGAGCAGAAGACAGAATGAAATGCATGGGACTAGCCGGCGCACTGAAAAAGTATCCCGAGGTGGGGCCACGGCCGGGGCTCGACGGTGCACTGACGTAGGGAGTGGAGCAGGTTGAATCAAAGTCTTCACTGAAACGCGACGTTTCGGTGTGGTCGCCATCATTATATGAAGAAGAAGAGAGGTGAGTTCCAGTTTGAGTGCTATGATTATTGTCGAGGTTTTGAGTTAAATCCATATCGAGAAAAAGAAAAGAAAAAAGCTTAGATAAGATTTAGAAGTGAGGAATGATGGTAGAGTAGCTTGCGGGGCACGTAATAATGGAGGCGACAGTGCGCAGGGAGCGAGGAGAAAGGCGCAGGGTTAGCAGGTTGCTCTTTAATGATAGATATTGGAGGTTGGAGTCTCTGTTTTTATAGAATCTCAATTTCGTTGTCTTGTTTTTGAGGTATATGATGCTCGAATTACAGGTTTACCCCCCAGTACTCAAAATAAATTTCTCCTAAAATTATACTCCATTTATCATTTGCATTAAATTTGAATCTAAATCGATTAAATTGTAATAAAATAACCAAATCAGTTACATATTCATATTTTTTAAATAATTTTAAGGTGATTAAGGTAGTATTTGTTAGTAAATTACATGTTTAAGAAGTAAATAATGGATATTCAATGTCTAATATGAATTATAATCAGGTATTTGAAAGGGAACGTTGCGTTATTCACAATTTAGAGAAATTATATCTTAGGTCATTTTCGTTACATTATTCATGAACTAACCAATAAAAATCATTTCTTTTATTAAGTTTTTTTATGTTATCTTTTTTAAGTGATTTTTTACTTGGTGAAAACTATTTTTAAATTTGATTTATTATAAATATGAGTAAAGTTTCAGTTGGTAAAAAGATGGCAGAGAGAAAATTAATCAAATTGATGATTTTTATTAATTGTTCCAATGGATGGCTTGATGAGAATGACCCATGATATAATTTCTCCACAATTTAGCTGTTGTATCCATTTTTCAATCTATTTTTTATCGATAACTTTACCCATATATGCCAGTTGATTCCCCCTCAAATATTGTACATGTCAAATTATTTCTCAATCTATAGCATTTGTTATAGTAAAAGTAAAATCGGTGAGAAAGGGATCCGACTTCACTGTTTATCAACTGTTCCGGGTATTTTTTTAAAGTTAAAATATTGAAGATGATGGAAAAAGATTCAAACTTTAGTGTAAAACACTGTTCAAAATTGGATTATAATCCATTCAACTTCAATTTTGTATTCATAAAAATGAATTTTACTGTTCAAAGTCGAAATGTAGTCCATCCGATTTCACTTTCACCGTAACAATAACAAATTTTGGGAAATAATTTAGGTGGTATCATATTTTGAAAAAATTGACTGTTATATTGCTGTCATTTCCCCATTTTTTATCTTATATTGA
Source organism: Hibiscus mutabilis (assembly GCA_019671005.1). Taxonomy (NCBI): domain Eukaryota; kingdom Viridiplantae; phylum Streptophyta; class Magnoliopsida; order Malvales; family Malvaceae; genus Hibiscus; species Hibiscus mutabilis. Next base: position 24,145,362 of record CM033756.1, read on the forward strand.
TATTTAAATTATATTTTTCTCAGTTTATTAAAAATACTAATGTTTAATAAGAATGTGTCACACTCTTATTAGGATTTTATAGATAAATATAAAATGATTCAAAAAATATTTACACTACTTAATTCGAATTAATCAATTAATAATAATGGTTATAGAAAACAAAATAAGATATTTAAGTAAAACTAAACGTGTACACTTAGTGAGCCAAAGTAAATAATATATTTAAATTGTAAATCACATATTTGAATTTGCGGGAATCAACATAAAATGGATTTGAATAATAAATATTCAAAAATTATTTTTTCTTAAAAAATAACATTCAAATTTAAATACAGTTAAATTCATAAGAATAGAAATACTGAAATATGATATAAAACATTAGAAATACTTTTTGTCCATTATCATATTTGCATCCTAATATGTAGAAGAGAGCAAATGGCTTAACCGGTCGGTTCGATTTTTTTATTTATAAAAATCAATTTAATTGACTATAATCTATAAAAATTAAATTGATCGATTAAATAAGTGAAATAAATGTAACCGAACTGATATATTTTTTTATTCAATTTAATTAAAATAAACGAGTCTCTAATCAACATACCACTCAAACCCAACTAAACTACAACCAATTAAATCGAAAAGTTAATATTTGATTTTTATTTTTGACAGAATTCATATTTATTTTATAGTTTATATTCGAATTCGTAATTTTTCATCTCAACAATGTAATCTTTTGTGATAGATTAATGTAGGTATATATGGCAAAAGAAAGAAGCAGAGGGGTAAGACAGTAAATGAAGGTATAAATTAAAAAGTGATTTGGGGAAGAAGAACCGAAGGAGTAGTTGTCAGGGTGATAACAAGCGATGTCGTGACTGAGCAGAGGCAGAGGAAAGGGGGGGGGGGGGGGGGACGACTCGTACAAAACGTGGCGGCACGTGCCTTTGCTTCGACTTTTCATACTCTTTTTTTTAATATATTTTTAACATTGTTTTTTTACCGAGTATAATATAGTATTAATTAAAAAACATATGGAATAATGACAAATTTTTTTATAATATTTAATTAAATAATTATTTTAATCATTATTTTTAAATAATTTAATCTTTAATGTCTATTTTAAGTCAAATCAACTCTTTACGATGTTTGTCATACTATTTTAAGTCATTTGTCGTCCGTTAATTAATAATTTTTATTTATAAATGAGCTATTTTGATTTAAAATATATATAAGCTAAAATAACTATCTAATTAAATATTAAGTATATATTTTTTGATATTATGTCAAAACATATGAAATGAATTTAACTTCTCCTGCACCACTGGAACCGCTGAGTGCATATTAGGATCTGTTTGTTTCATGTAATTCATTTTACGGAAAACGTTTTCCTCATTCTCTTATGTTTGGTTGACGTAAAATAGGTTGGTCAATGTAATTATTTTCCTGGTCAACATATTTTCCTTTGCATTTCATGTAAAGTGTTTTACGGTTTGATTTTCCATAAAACAAATTCTCAACTTTTCACTTCAAGGCATGAACCCTAAATCCCAAGCCTTAAACCCTAAACCCACACTTTAAACCTCAAACTACAAACCCTAAACCCTAAATTTTAAACAATAAACCCTAAACTATAAACATTGAACCCTAAACCTTACACCCTAAATCATGAACTCTGAACATTAAACCTTGAACTATAAACCCTAAACATTGAACTATAAACCATAAACCCTACACCTTAAACCCTAAACCTTAAATTATAAACCATAAACCATAAACATTGAACACTAAACCATAAACTTCAAATCCTAAACCCTAAACTATAAAATATAAACCATGAACCATGAACCCTAAACCTTAAACATTGAAACTTGAACCATAAACCTTAAATCTTGAACCCTAAACCCTAAACCTTAAACTATAAACCATAAACCTAAAACCCTAAAACTTAAACCATAACCTTAAATTATAAACCATAAACCCTAAAATATAAACCCTAAACCTTGGACCTTGGACCCTAGAATTTGAACCTTAAACCCTAAACTATAAACCCTGAACCCTAGACTATAAACCCTAAACCCTATGCAAGAGGGATACCTTATTTATGAATTCGATAACATATGTAGCTGCAATATAGCATGTCCAAATAGGGTTTTGCAAAATGGAGTACGAGTGAAATTGTAAGTCTTCAAAACAGATACTAAGGTAACAATTTTAAATTTTGGTTGTATTCTAAAGCTTTGTTTATTGACATTTCTTCATGTTGATCTTTAGGGTTGGGGAGTCCGGGCTAGTGAACAAATTTTGAGCGGCACGTTTGTGTGCAATTACATTGGTGAGGTTTTTGATGTACTTAAAAAAATAAAATATTATAGTATAATTTAATTTTTTTTCAAAAAATGAAAGATAAAAAATCAAGAAAATTTGTAATGTGTTTGTTTTATTAAAATAGATTTCAAAAAATATTTCCAAAAAAATTTATCAAATAGCGAAAAATAAATTACACAGCATCATCTAAACAAAAAAAATATTTTCCACATTATGTTTTCAAAAAAATATAATTCACTTTCCAAATTTTATTTTATGAAAATAATTTTCAAGCTCTTCTCATAAAAGGGGCAGTGCTTTCACAGTCGTTGTCTTATCTTTCAGTCTCAGGTCCCTTACGTGTTTATGCTACTACTAGGTTGAGTATTCCGTTGAGTTAAATTGAATCAAATAAAAAATTAAGTTAGTTAAATTTATGATTCTTTTTATATAACTTAATTTTTAATTTAAAATTTTTCGAGTAAATTTAATTGTTTGAGTTTTTTTTTTTTTAATTATAAAACATTTGTAATATTATTTTATTCTGGAGTGTCCAATTCATATAACATATTGGGTATCCGTAAAAGCGGGTGCAAGGTATCGGTTCATTTTTATTTTTAAAAAATAATATAAAAATACATATTAAGATTTAAAAGTTTATAATACATAATTTAAGCACAAAAATTAATGACTTTGAGTTAGTTTCAAGGAAAAATATTTAGATATATGTATATATTAAAGCTTATTACCAAAAGAATATATTAAAAATATTAATCTCGATCGTGATTTTTTCTTTCAAAATCTCATATTAGAAAAATTAATACAATTATTTTTAAAATTTTAAAACTTAAAAAGTATATGACACAAATAAAATAAATTTAGGGATTTAAATTTAGTTTTAGGCTAAAAATATTAAGAACCTAAAATAAAAATATAATTTAAAATTAAAAATATATATTAAAAGTTCCGGGTTGGGTACCCGTCTACAAACAAATTTCAGTCCAGACCCGGCCCAATTACATGAGAAAAATCATGGTTCGAGTACACCACTTGTTTGGGTATTTTTTTTAGAAATACCTGATTTTTAGGGTTCAGGTCGACGGGTCAATGGACCAGATATTTTTGAACACTCCTATTACTATAACTACATATATGATATATGTATATACTTTTTCACATGTTATATACGTATATCAAGAAGAGTTGAGAGATTGGATTTGAACCGAATTTGAAAACATATGCACTAATTACTAAAAAAAATTAAACGATTTGTTCATTTTATAACTCAAGTTTTATTTGATCTTTTTAAAGTTAGGTCAAATTTATGAAATTACAATTTGAATAATATAAAAATCGATTTGTCCATGGATGAATTGCGAATACACACTCTCACTCTTAATTAAAAAAAAGTCTTTATAATTCGATAAAAAGAGAAACAAGCATTATTAACCATAAAAAACTTTATTATTCGATTAAATATGTTATGTACGCAAAAGTACGTCTTATTACATGCGTTTTTTTTAAGGCGCTACTGAAGTGTGTATTTTAATTGGACACCTGTTTATAGGACGGCCGCAAAACTTTATGTTAGTGGGTAAATCTATAAAATTTAAGGAGGAGAAACTTATAAAATTTTAGAATAGTGAAAATAAATTTTTAATAAAAAATACATAAAAAATTTAAATAAGTACGATTTTCAGTGAAAAACCGAAAAAGCCATTCATATTTATTGCGTTGAGTAATTAAAAAAATTTAAGTGAAAATTTAAGATCCAAGTTTTAGCTGATGTTTAAGGGTTCAATTCGATTTTAGAACCAAATTTAGTCAGAAACAAATATGATTATCGGACACAAGGGGAAAAAATGAAAATATGGAAGGGTATGCTAAAGTTGTGGTAAGTGAATGGGCCTACTATTAACCATTTTAGACTTCCTTACCAATCAAATTATTGGGCCTTGAAAAACCTTTATTTAGATATATATCTAGACTTGTTTGAAAAATAAATAATTAAATTATATAACTTTATCGTAGGTGTCCAATTTTTTATTAAAATAAAATATTATATTTTGATATACATATAAAATGAAGTTACATAATTTTTTTAAAAAATTTAAACTTAAATTCTTAATCGTAACACTATAAATCATAAATTTTAAACCATACACTTAAATTAGGAGCGGAGCCATAAAATTTATCTTGTAGTGTCAAAATTTTAAAAAATTCTATAATTTTTTTAGAGTGGATAGTGATAAATTATGATCAATTTTCTTTTAAGGGTTGTCAATTATATTTCAAATGGTTGTCAATAATCTTTTAAAGTGGTATTAATTTTGTTTTTTAGATAATTTATATAAAAAAATTGTATTTAAAAAAATTTACGGTGTCAAATGGCACTCCTTTTGTTTAAGTTGATTTCATCACCGGTGACTTAAATCTATAAATTCTAAACTAAACTACTAACACTTTCATTCAATAAATATGTGAAAATTAAAATGACACAAATTTAGATATAAAAAATTTCTCTCTAAAATAAATATCTAATATTTTTATCATTTTTAATTCTTATTATGAATAAAGTAAAAAGAAGAAAAATAAAAATAAAAAGAGAATTATGTATTGTCTTTTTCAATATAAAATGCGTACAATGTCTTAACTAAATATCATATAGAATTTTAGTTTCGATGAACATTAAATTCTTAATAATAAAGTAAATCAAGTTCCTATTTAATAAATACAATTCTAGTTCTAATAAACATTCATATAAATATACATTCATAACAAATTTAAGATTTTTCATTAGAAAAATAAATGTCTAAATATTGCTTTTTTTAATTAAAGTGATTATTTTTTTTAAATTTTTATTAGGTATTTTTTTAATGGAGGAACTGAAAATGGAAATAAAATAAAACAGTAAATATATTATATTCTTTAAAAAAATGAAACACCTAAATAAAAACATAACTAATTTTCAATTAAACCTTTTATCCCCAAAAGAAACACTATTATAACGTGTAGCCAAAACCCCAAACAGCCGCGCAAAATACAAAAGCTATAGCCCTAAGGCCCCTCTCTCTCTCTCTCTCTCTCTCTCTCTCTCTCTCTCTTGGAGTGTCGAATTACTGTTTCTTGTTCCTACGCCACTTTCGGTTCGCTTCTATCTTTTGCCATGACCAAGACTTTGGCAGCTGCAAGCACTGAACTATGTCGTTGCGTCGCGGCTTCTTCCAGACCCATTTTCGATAAACCCTCCATTGCTGCTCAACCTCCTTTTGCAGTACGACCCAACCGCTTGCAAAGGTTCCCGCTTCTTTCTTTATCCCTGCCGGAAAGAAATAGCTGCCGCTTGCGGTCGATGTCCAAGGACTCTGATGAGTCGGGTGGGCTGACTTATAAGGATGCGGGTGTCGACATTGATGCTGGAACTGAGCTGATTCTAAGATGGCTCCTGGAATCGGTGGTTTTGGCGGCCTTTACCCACTTGGTAACATTTTTTTACAACCTTTTGTTATTATTATTATAACCTCGTTTTACTTGCCATTTAAATGGAGTCCTTTTAAATGAATGGGGGAATTTACAATTTTTAAACCACTCCGGGTGTTTCTTTGTTCTTGAAACGTCGTTTCTTCTCTGCCTTTATTGTTCATTGAAAAAGGGAACTTGTTAAGCCTATCTGTTGGCTGATTTTCCCTTTTGCTGTGCCAAGCTTATGAATTTTTGTAACTTTTTATGTCCTTGTTAGGTATGGATGGAATAGCTTAATCTAATTCTCAATTAACCATGTGCTATTGTTTGGAAATTATCAAGTACCTTAATTTTAGTGAGGTTCTCTTTACTATAATAAACTCTGGTCATTTGAGAATTTATATTGCTAGTACTTCCACTGTTAAATGTTTATGAACATGTCTTTGTTTATTGTTCAATTGGAAAATCTAGTCTCGGTTTGTTGAAGATATCGACTTTCGGTTGGATGAACAGAATGATTCTTACCTTGTTGCTGGTACGATGGTGTGGGAACCAAGCTCAAGCTAGCATTTGAGACCGGAATCCATGAAACTATTGGGATTGATCTTGTAAGTCTGAAACAAATCTTGTTATATGCATTTTCTCTATAAATTAATGCTTTCGTCCTAATAAACTTATACTTCAGGTTGCAATGAGTGTCAATGACATTGTTACTTCTGGAGCAAAGCCATTGTTCTTCCTCGACTATTTTGCAACAAGTCACCTTGATGTTGACCTTGCTGAAAAGGTTCAAGTTGTTTTGTTTACTTCTGTTATTCTGAGTGTGGATAAATCTCAGTGGTTAACTATTATTAATAATCACCATTTCCTTTTTTGTTGTTTTTCAGGTTATAAAAGGAATTGTAGATGGTTGTCAATAATCTGACTGCGCTCTGTTGGGCGGAGAGGTAGTGATTTAATTTTTAGTTCATATGTATTATCTAATGAGTGGAGCGGGATTGATTTCCTGTTGAAATTTGAAAATTCATAGGTTCATGGAATGAAATAGTTAGGGAATTTTGGTATGATCTGTTAGTAGCTTTGCGATCACAAGGGCTGGTTTCAACTAACAAACTTTTGTATCTCAGATAAAACAATTATTGCATATAAAGTTAATAATGGTGTGAATAATGTTCATGGTAATAATTTACACCACATATGGTTGATTTTCTTAAATCTACGACATGCTTTGAGTTGAGGGTCTTATCTGCAAAATGCATTTCGCCTCTGCACTGTTGAAGCCCTTTCAAGTCTTACAGATGTTTAGAAATTGATATAAACATTTTTAATTTCCTAGATCAACATCAACTCGTGTTTTGCATGCTTTTCAGACTGCAGAGATGCCAGATTTTTATGTGAAGGGTGAGTACGATCTTAGTGGCTTTGCAGTAGGCATTGTTAAAAAGGATTCAGTTATAGATGGGAAAAAAATTGTGGCTGGAGATGTAGTAATTGGCCTACCTTCTAGTGGAGTTCATTCAAACGGTTTCTCTCTTGTTAGAAGGTTAGTGACCTTTGTAAAGAAATGCCCTATTTGTAAATTATCTTCAGTAGTATTGTGATTGATATGGTCCAGTGTATATGATTCTTTTATATAGTAGTTAGTTTTTTTTTTCTTTTTTAAAAAATCTTGTTTCAGTGCATGAAATCCTTTTGGTGTACTTGAGATCTTCTGCAGGGTTTTGGCTCGTAGCGGTCTTTCTTTAAAGGATCAACTTCCTGGTGCAACAGTTACATTAGGCGAAGCATTAATGTCACCGACTGTTATATATGTTAAGCAGGTTATAGTCAACATTTGTTTGACAGTATGAGTATGGTCTCATCTTCCCATGAACAATTTGCAAGCTAAACCCCTTTTCCATGTCCAGGTGTTAGATCTCATCGGAAAGGGAGGGGTCAAGGGGGTCGCACACATCACAGGTGGTGGTTTTACTGACAACATACCCCGAGTGTTTCCAAAAGGCCTTGGTGCTGTCATCTATAACGATTCTTGGAATGTGCCGGCTGTGTTCAAATGGATGCAACAGGTAAAAAGTCTTTTTTTTTTCGTACATAAATATTGAGTTGCTTCCCTTGCTTTATATTTCTAGTAGGAAACAAAGGTTTTAGGTTATCTCTTTAGTCTTTTCTGTTTTAGTTTTCTTTGTTAAACGGTATTTGTTAATTTTTTTATTTGATACGTATTTAGGCTGGAAATATTGAGGATGCCGAGATGAGGTGGACGTTTAACATGGGCATCGGCATGGTTCTCGTTATGAGCCGGGAAGCATCTAAAAGAATACTTGAAGATGCAAATGGTGCTTACACAGCTTACCACATTGGTGAAGTTGTGAATGGAGAAGGTGTGACCTACAGCTAGAAACTGAAGATTGTGTTGTAAGTTGTAACATGCGACATTTAATTCTAATCTTGGCAATTTCAGGCTGCTGATTAACACTAGTTCTGCATTAAGCAGAATAATAAAAACTAAAGTAAAGGTGATAAAGATAAATTAATAATTGAAGGTCGTGAGCGGTGAGATGTCTGTTTGGTTAGATACTTGTATATAAGATCGACTTTAACTTTATTTACTTAAATGGTTCAATTACTCAACAAAAATATATTTAGAAGATGGTATTCAAAGGAATGAAAAATCAATATCTAACTGCCTTTTTTGGTGTTTCTATTTATGTATTATACTAAAAAAATCATGTTTAGAGTTTATGGTAAGGTTTGGAGTGAGGGTGTATTTTTAGGGTTTATAAAATTAGGGTAAGGTGTATTTTTATGGTTTAGAATTTAGAGTTTAAGATTAGAATTTATAATTTATTTTTTAGTGTTGGATATAGAAAGAATCTTAAAAAGGTGGAGGATTTTTGTTCAAACAAATATGAGATATGTAGTATTATAAAAAAACTTAATATTATTATTTTTAAAATGTAACTATAATTTAGTCAATATTATTTGTGATAGAAATATTATTAAATTATTTATACGTGTAAATACTTAAAAGATGGTGAACAAGTTGGGAAAAGACTTTAACAAAATTATTAATTTGAATTTATTTCGATTATTGAATTAAAATTTTGCCATCAAGACATTAAACTTTCAATTTGGTTTCAATAAAGCCACCGAATGTTAACTCTTAACAAAATTTTTGACGTGACAATTAAGCACTTGATTGATAGAATGTGTAAATAATGAAGATCAAATGTGTTATCATACAAATTTGCCAACAATTTCATTATCAATTATCAATCAATGACTTAATTGAAATCAAATTAAAAATTTAGTTAATTAACAAAATTTTAACTTTAATGATCTAAATAGAAGCGAGTTAATATTTTAATAATATTGGGTAGTATACCCAAGAATAAATTGCAAACCAACAATCTGCCATTCTGCCCGTTCAATTCATTTGGTGATTAAATTTGAAGTCTGATTTGGTGGATGCTTTCACGTTTCAGATGAAATTGTAATGACCATCGCTCCTTCTGAAATGCAGATTTGTTTACAAGAAAATCTCAGCTAATATTTTTTCCGAAATATATATGAACATACTTACGTTACATAAATAATGAGTGTCAAATACAATACGCAAATCAATGAATCAAAGAGAGAGATTCATGTTGGCTGATGCAAATGACCTTGTCATTTTCTATCTTGAAATGATGCCACATGTCATCTTGTCCCACTTAACATTCTTAATGTCTTCTATCTACCTAAAAAAAATCTGTAATTTAACATTAATCCCCGTATGTTTTACTTTCACAGGTTTAACTTCATAGAATCTGTGGCATAATAAAGCTTGAACACTAGAGTTGCCCTGGAGATCGAACACTTAAACACATTCAAAGATGTTTCGATGCGACAAATTTAACCAACGAGGAAAATACAGAAGCTGAAAGGGCATAAATTAAGCTCCATGGTATACATATATATTATATAGCGGGAGATTATATGATCTAACAACCTGAAGGTGAAAGTTTAAGATGAAGATCGAGGCCTATGTCCGTCTCCGGCAATTTACCGAAAAATTCGGTAAACGCCGGGGCTGCTGTGCCAAAATGCAGTGGTTGTGCTGAGTAAATTCGAGGAGTGAACTGAGTAGGACAATAACATGGCTGTGGCACAAATTTAGCAGCACCGTTGCTAGTGATCCCTCTGGGAAACGCAGGCGGTATCAACCTTATGGAATGGGAGCTTAAAACAGAAGCAGATGCTATGATCCGATGCTGACTATGAAACTGGGCTTGCCTAGCTCTCTGACGCTCTCTCTTATGTGCATTTTGATGTCCTCCTAGTGCTTGAGAGTTGGCAAATACCCGGTGGCAGAACGGACACTCGAATTTCCTGCTTTCTCCGAAATCCTCAGCTTTCTCTAAAAGTTCATCCCGCTGAGAAGTTAGCGAGAAACCAAATAACTTCAATGATGAAGAAGGTTTTAGGTCTGATTGTTTATCCAGTGCCATATTGGCCGAAGACGACTTGGTCAAGATCGAGCTCTCTGCCATTGTAACCAAGAAGAATAGGGTACGTTAATGTGTGAGATGGTTAAAACTAATGCTGCCCTGTATTTATAGCTGGAGTGGGACTGGTTAGATGTTCATTCATTTTTAAAAGGGTATTAGGCCAGTTGAGCTGATGAGTAAGTGAGTTATACCTGAAAAAGTGAAAAGTATGACTGTTGTGCATAATTTTGGGGCTATGGTAACAATTTCTTACTCAAAGATCCAGGTAAATCATGTCAGTAAAAAAATTGCTTTGGCCGTACAATTTTTTCAAAGGTAATTACTATTTATGTACACTGCTAGAAAGAAAAGGCCGTAGCTTGTGAAAACTCCCTCTTGTCAGGCACAGTTTTCACAAGAGCAGATCCTGAAGAGGATCCATGTGACGATGAAACATTATAAAAAAAAGTGCCCGAGAAAGACGGGGGATTAGGGTCATTATCTCAACCGTAGCAAAGATGTATTAAAATGTTCACTCTTGCTTGCAACAAGATTTTTTGTCAGAGATTGTGTTTTGTCGGGAGATGCGAGTTGTTAGGGCAATATTAAAAATTTAGGGGTGTAAATTTAGATAATTCATAGAGAATATAAAAGAAATACATAAACTATACAAGAAGTTGAAATTTCCTGGAGGTGCGACTGCCGCCTAGCACTCCTCGGCCCATCCCTACTTGCCTGCCTCCTTTTATGCGACTCGTATAAGTCGTGCACTAAAGAACTTTTATTGAGGATATAACCTTCTAGCAACAGGATGCAAATGGAATATTTGTGTGAAGCAAATAGCTTAGATTAGCTTATATGACTAGGCGTGAGTGGAAATGCTGCATTGTCATGCAGTGTTCCTGGTTGCTAAGAGCTATCAGCTGGGTTTGAGATATACATGAAACAGTTCTTTAGCTGTCAAACGATTAGTAAGGTTGGTTTCTTTCATAATCTTGGCTGATGGAACCGGAAAAAGAAATGCTAAACCTCGCTGCGAGTATAGGTTGGGCTCGGTACCATCGATGCTCGAATCTTCTCCTTACTACCACTCCTTTCTTGGTTCTAGTCATCTCTATAACCCAAGATTCAAAGAACCCAGTTATAAAGCAACCAAAAACAGAAGAAAAAAACTATCCCTTTTTCAAAAATAAAGCAAAAGTAAGCTTGTTTCTTCATCTAATCCTCTATTTTTGATATGAAAACTTGAAAAGTTGGCAATGGTTTTGATGCCATATATACTAAATCTTCTACTCTTTTCACTTTTGTAATCCTAACATCAGTTATTTTGACGTAACATAGGCACAGGACATGTTTCAAGCCAAGCAGCTTAAAGTCCTTAAATTACAAAACTCCATAGGTTACATATTTTCTTAGCATTTTGGAATCCTGTTTGTTGATCAATACTCAAAAAAGATGATTAAGTGATAAAATCATGTAATAGTGAAAATTTGACATTGATGTAACCTTAATTCATATCCCCTCATTGCCCTTTCTAGGGTCAATTGTGGTGTCATTTAGACAGGTTTTTGTTTAAGAAAAGAAAAAGATTCCTGTTTGAGCATTTTCCTTCTCCAATTGAACATGTCTACTGGGGTGTAGGCCAATCCATAGGAGATTAAGCAAAGACTTTTATCTGTTTCTTTTTTAACATATTGGTCTTATGGGATTGGTGAAGGACAAACAGAGAATAATGACATATGAGCTTTTTTTTTTTTTTTTTTATCTTTCCAATTGGACTATGAAAAGAACTAAATCATTTGTTGTACTTGACATAGGCATACTATATTACCATACGACTGTTTCTGTATAGCCCCACGTTTCAACACACCGTTGGCTCGTCGACTAGAATGGCCGTCTGCCATTAGTGACATACTCGCATCCTTTACCCACCATCGAACGTTTTTGATGATCACAGTGTCCCCCATAATCGAGCTGCTTTTCTAATACATCTTCAGCAATATCTTTGAAATCCATGCATCTGTAAATAAATTGAAGGTCATGGACTAGATAAGTATGTTTATCCCTCGAACAGTCGATTAGGAAAACCTCAGACAGTGTCTGAACTGCCAGCTGAATTGTACGAAGAATCTTATACGTTGTATGTGTGTGTGTAGCCACATCACGGCTGAAGACATTGATCAGAATGGTTTGGTCTGTACGTCATATTCTTGACGATGTTAGGCTATTTGCCCACACATTTTTTTAGTGAGACATCATTGGTTCCCCCCCATGTGTGCTCTGTAGTATTCTTCCTTTATCACCCATGCTTTGCACAAAAACGATTTCACATCATTCCCAAAACGCAGATGAAAACACCTCAACAGGCTAGCTCTGCCCCCACCACGGCCAATGGTGTCATGTCACCCTTCTTTTCCGGTTGTTTGATTCGAGTAATTGGACAAAAACTCATCAAGCGGTTAACCGGCCCTACCGGGATATAATTAGGATAGTTTCTTTAGCTCCTTTTTTCACTTATGTTCCACGTAAATCTAACCAAGAGATCTAGCTTTCCTTGTTCGAATGCCATTAGCTCTTTACAGCACAAACCATCGATTTGGTCTGTAGCTTGGGGAGCTTAATTCTTGAAGTAGTTCATGGCGTTTCGCTGTGAAATGTGAATGTTTTGTTGGATACATGACATCAAAGTACAGGTGATGGCCCAGTTCGAGTTTTACATTAGTTTCTTGTATGTTTTTCTAGTTTTTTTAATGCTTTTTAAAGGGCTTTCAAAAAGCTTCACCACTAGGAGCTTGATTGAAGGTGCAAATGTAGTTCTCATCAGTGAGCCACCGAAGTAAAATGACCCACCAAAACAAAAGGAATCTTGAAGGCACCATTATTATTCCCCATGTTCTTATTTGTCAGATTTTTGCCTTTAAATGCCCAGTTCCTTGTATTCTAAGTTCTAACAGTTGTCTATTGAGTTTAGTTTAATTGAAATGTTGGTGGTGGTTCAACACACATGAGGATGTAAGATCGAGCATGCTTAAGCGCCTCGATATCTCCTCCTATTTATGAATAAGGAAGAGTTTGGCTAGTGTAGACATTGTACCAAAATTGTTGGTTCAATCAAATTCTAACAATTAATGTGACATCATGGAGGTACTTCCTCCTATACAAGGGTTCCCATAGACCTCATCGTAGGCACTACCCCACAATCTTTGCGTTTTTCATTCCTTTTTATCATCTTTATTTCATGAAATATTGCAGACTGTTTTCTAACAAGTACATGATCAAACAAAGTAATTTTGTAGGTTCCATCTGTCTGTTTTATTACCATTGCCAAATAAAATTTCTGAAGGAGTTGAATCTGTTCGTCTACCTAAAAAATGAACCGTATAAGTTAAAACCTCTCAGAGCTGCATTTGACAACTGCATATTGCTTCGGAAACATGAGTGGACTGCTCAGCCTCTGAGTTTGGACACGGTAAATTCAGAGGTCATTGGAAAGTGAAAAAAACACATGGTCTAGTCAGGAAGTAGTCGGGCAGTAAGACATGCCAATGTCGAAATCTAGATTTCATTTGCTCTAATACGACATAACCAAGACTGGCGGTTGGACCTTCGATCTCTTGTTTTGTCATTTTTTTTCCGCCATGATAGGAACACTTCATTTTCTGTCAAAAGTAAACTTGAATATGAACAGGCTGTATTGGGAAGACAAGATCCACCAACTGAAAATCAAAATTCAAAGATTTTTCATGATCATTTAGGTTTCTTAATGGCAAGTTATGTTAGCTTCACGTAATGGTAGTTAAGCCTTAATCTTCCTTGAACCCCATTAGCAATGCAACACCTGCATGTATATAATTACACCTCACTAGAACTCCGAGCAGTCGCATAAGACGCCTCGTAAGCCGGGACGGATGCATTATTTTCTGTCCAGAAATGCGAGCTGTTAGGAAGTTATATTTGAAATTTAGGTGTGCAAAATTATAAAATTTTAAGGGGTGCATGCTTAGATAATCAATAAAAATTATGTATAAACTAAATGACAATTTGAAATTTCTAGAGGGTACAATTGTTCCTAGCACCCCTGGGTCCATCCCTACACGTAAGGACTCTTCATCTAAGGCCATGTTTTGCATTGCTTTTCAAACCAGCTTTTGGGTTTGAGACCAAAAGCAATAAAAAACAGGTAGCCTTTCAGGCTAATATTGCTTTTCAGCTTGGTTTGAAAAGGGCATTTCAAAATTTGAAATTTCTATCTTTTAGCTTTTTAAAAAAATGTCTATTAGACATTTTATCTACTTAAAAACACTTTTTAACATTAATATCAAACACATATTTTAAACCAAACAATCCAAAAATACTTTTTAAAATTATTTTTCTATTGTATTTTTCAAAAATAATGCTAAACTGTCCTTAACGCTCATCGCGAGAAACCGTTACTTTTGTGGTCAAGCAATTCAAGACCTTTTCTATGCAGATCAACCGTCACCTTTCTTACAACTTTCCGTCTTGTCCTAAATGGAGTGAACCGATCATCTCCGCCACACTCAAATCTTTGTATCAATGTATATCATTGATTGATCATCTATTAGACAAATTAATATACCAAAAGATCATGATAAAAAAAGGCTTAGTGCACCTTCCCCTAAACTATACATGTTTTCCCAACTTGCCCCTTAAAGTATTTTTTGACCTCTTTTGTCCCTTAACGTTTTGCGACGTTACTCATATTGCTCCAACCGTTAAAAAAAACTCGTCCTGACCGATCAGAACGTGCCACATCACCTAATTATTTTGTTTTTTTAATTTTTGATTTAATATATTAAAATATTCATTAAATTAGTTTTATTTTACCAAAATACCCCTACCTCTTTCAGCAATTTCAGAGTATTTGAGTATTGGAGAAATAGATAGTGTTGTGAATGAGGGTGAATGAGGGTGAATGAGAGGAGGAAATGGAGAGTTTGCAGATGAATGAGTTGTTTTGTAGTAATGATGATCGGAAGAGGATGAGGGAAATGAGGATGAATGGGAGATTGAGGGTGTTGGTGATGAAGATTATTTGTTGGATATGTAATGTGCAATTCACCCTTTTTATTTAAGTCAGTTTATTTTTTGTTAATAAAATGACACGTGGTGTGTTCTAATTGGCCTGTAAAAAAATTTTTAACGGTGTCTAACGGGGGGGCCATATGGGGTCACGATTTTTAGTTAAGGAGGAAAAACGTCCCGAAAAATACTTTAAGGGGTTGTTCGAGAAAAAATGCATAGTTTAGGGGGCAAATGATCGTTTAAGCCTAAAATATATTACAAATAAAATTTAAATATTTCCTATATCCTTATCCTTCTCGGCAATTCCTGTCAGTGTAAGGATGACGTTTGATCGTACCGTTTAGGGGGTTGAATCATTCTTCGTGTTGACCCGAAATCTACTCATCGTGGAAAAATGGATCATCCATATTTGCATAGGAGGTGGTGTACTATACATATCTTCTGGATGAAATGACGAGCTGCTAATGGTCGTAGTCGACAACAAAGATGTCATACTACCAACACCCATGCCTTTCCTATACATGTCTTTCCCATATTTCACGTGAAAGCTGGTTGCTCCATACATGCCACACTAACGAGGAAGACGCCACCTAAAAGTGGCATCCTGCCACCTAACCCGCAATGTGCACATGGCGTTTCATATAAAAGCTGAGCTGCTCAGCTGATTAAAGTTGTCCCAATAGCTGTACCAGCCGCTTATCAAAGCCCGTGACACATTCTGCAGGTGGCGTTCTGCCACCAGACCAAAATAAAATGATAAAATAGCAAGACGTCATGTGCACATGACTTCCTACCCTAAACATTGTAGAGAATGTCGTAGAAATCTAAATATCCCCATACATCCCTACATCTCAAATTTTAGTTTCCATTTAGATTATTCTCCAAATTTTACCTTTTTAGGAATTCATTTTTTAAATAAAAAAACCCTAAAATACTTTTTTCACGTGAATTTGACATAGCTATTGCTGGAAGTAAGGACACGTTATGTCATAGATGTCTTCTAAAATGTATGGATAAGAAGACACACTTTTACTTTATATGATAAAAAATGAGTACCATTTTCATAAATATTTTTCTTATTATTTCATTAAATAATTTTAAGATAAGTATTATCAGTAGCGGAGCCAGGATTTTCGTATAGTATGGTCAATTTCAAATCATGTTAAAAAAATCAAATAGTTTGAAATAGAACTTCAAGTGCACCTTTATATTATTTATAATTTATCAAAATTATACAAAAAAATTAAAGTTGGCCTCGACGAGGCTTCATCTCTTGAAAAAATTGCATTACATCTTTATTAGTGGCATTTTCAAACATATCGTCTTCTATGAATGTAACCAAACAATCATTGATCCATTGATCACCCATTCGATTGCGCAATTTGTTTTTGATGTAATTCATAGAAGAAAAGTCTCGCTCAACACTTGATGTCGCAACTGGTAAGATTAAGGCCAACTTAAATATACTAA
This sequence comes from Hibiscus mutabilis, assembly GCA_019671005.1. Classification (NCBI taxonomy): domain Eukaryota; kingdom Viridiplantae; phylum Streptophyta; class Magnoliopsida; order Malvales; family Malvaceae; genus Hibiscus; species Hibiscus mutabilis. The sequence goes on from CM033756.1 coordinate 24,162,113, forward strand.
AGGGTAAACAACATGCTTCTCATGTTCAACCAACATGCAAGATAGCTCAGATAAACTCCTTAGTTCACAAAATTCCTTTTTTGCACGCACTTCGACAATGTAATTCCCAAGTTGAAGCTCAAGTGTTCCAAGATCACCTTTAGAAAACTCAACTGGATACAATCGAGCTAATGTAAGCAATTTCTCCATATTAAAAGCAGAGAATGAATTTTTTTGACTCAAACAAGCCACACAAAGTAGGATATCTGTGGTTACCTCATTGAAACAATTATTAAACTATTGGAGAAGAAGATCAATAGTTGTATAAAAAATCTCAACACGGTAACGATGCATATTTGTTATTTGATGAGCTTTTCACTTTGATCTCTCATCTATAAAGAAATGATCATTCATGTTTGGAATAGAAATATCATGAGTCAAGCAAAATGATGATACCTTGTTTAATAATGACTCCTAACCAACATCTCTCATGTCTTGCAACTGATGCTTACTAACTCGGACAAGTTCCATAGCATTTGCAATATCGTGATCTTTCCGTTGCAATGCCAATACTAAATCATTTGTAATTCTCAACAAAGTGAACATCAACTGTAATGGGAAAACAAACTCAAATGATTGCAACATTTTCTTCATAATGCGTGCTTCCCCTCTATTCTCAACTTCTAACCCTTCCTCGTCAATAAATTCAAGAGTATCAATGACGGATGAAAACATGACCATTAAATTTGAAAGTGTCTTGAAATGAGAACTCCAACGTGTGTCAGCATGTCTTTGGAGACTTGTTTCCTGATTTAACCCTTTTTTATTTTCAAATGTACCACTTTTTATGTTTTCTGCGTCTTCATTAGCTCTTATTGCACGAAGTATGTCACGATGCTTACAAGAAGCTCTCAAAATATTTACCACACGAGAAATCAAAGTGAAAAGTGCAGCGATGTCAACTTGTTTTGATGCAACTGCTACAAGAACGAGTTAAAGCTGGGGTGCGAAGCAGTGAATCGAAAATGAAGATTAATTCTCCTTCAAAATCAGTGTTTTAATGCCATTGAATTCACCCTGTATATTGCTAACTCCATCATACCCTTGCCCACGGATCCTTGATATTGTCAAACCATGTTCAGAGAGCAAAAATTCAATTGCGTCCTTTAAAGTCAAAGCTGTAGTATCAGTGACATGAACAATACCAAGAAACCTCTCACAAATCATGCCTTTTGAATTAACATATCACAAAACTACAGCCATTTGCTCTTTGCATGAGATATCACGAGACTCGTCAACTAAGATTCCAATTAAACCATCTCCAATATCTTCTATGATCTGCTTAGTTGTTAGTACGGCACAAGCATGCACAATATCTTTTTGTATCTCAGGAGACACCAATTGCAAATTTTTGGGAGCATTTTCAAGGACAACTTGATTAATGTCTTCATTATTTTCAGTAAGAAACTTGAAAAGTTCAATAACATTTCCCCTATTTCTAGAGCCTATAGATTCATCGTGCCCTTGAAACGCCAAGCCCATTCGTAAAAGCCATCTTATGCATTCAACTATTGCATGTAGACGAGTTCTATAATCTTATTTCTCCTAATTAATTTTTTATTCAAAAGTCCATCAATATATTGCTCTTTTTTTTAAAAAAATTCTCAAACATAGTCATAGCTTGATTATGAATGCTATTACAATCACCAACATGTATATATAATCTTTTTTTTGTTCCAAGATGACCATCCAACTGTTGTAAAAGCATCGCCACCCCCTTTTTTGGTAACTTCAGTTTTGAACAGGTAACAACATAAACAATATGCAACATTCTTCTCTATGCTATATTCTAGCCAATTGTCATATGAATCATACCACTTAGGATTAAAACGACATTTTGCCTTTCCAAATTGTTTTGAGGAAATTCATGCTCGCGAGGTTGAAAAAGCTTTTTAAGAACATAATGTCTCCTAAATTCTTCTTGGTCACTTGGATGATATTCTAAATTTTTTTCTAAGTCTAGGGTCAGCAGGGAGAGAGCTTAAATCAACTCTTGCATATTTAGATGGTTTATGTACAGGTTCAGGTTGTGATGTCAGAGTTGTATCTAAACTTTCTTCAATATCTAAAGTACCAATTGGTTCTTCTTGTGAAGGAGTTAATTCTTCTTCTGAAGGTTGTTTTGATGCAAAATACTTAAACAAGGTATTTTCATGATTTCTTTTCATTCTACAATTATAAAACAAAATATCAATTAAACTATATCAATTAGCATATAACTGAAGATGTTAAGACTCAAGTGCTATTTTAGTCACATACAAAATACATAAAAATTATATATTGAAAATTTAGAATATCAATTAAAACTATTTTAGAAGAAATTTAGAGAATAAAAAAGGACTTACTTTAGATCGGGTCTTCAAATTCTTTCTCTTATGAAGATCGTACTAGGAAATATTGATAAAGTATAATTAAATTTTTCTATGGACCATGGTGAGAGTTTCTGTTAGGATTTATGTTTTGATATAATAATTGAAAATAGTTTTGGACTAATTTGAAAAGAATTAAAAAATGTTTTTAAGTCTAAACAACTTGAAAATAAGTTTGAAAAGTTTTTGAGAGGTTTTGGAAATGTTTTAAAGAAGCCAAACTAACATTTTCAACACAGGCGTACCGATACGGTATACCCCGTATCGATACGGTCCAAGGGTTTTAGCTACAGTGTTTTTCTAGTAACCAAAAATCATACCGATACGTTCCTAGGCGTACCGATATGGAGTGGATCGTTTCGATACGCCACGTGGCATACCGATTCAGCTTTCAACCTCCCCAACGGCTATTTGAATTGCAAGACGTACCGAAACAAAACCAAGGCATATCGATATGGTTTACCAAACAGACCAAGGCGTATCAATAAGCGTGCCGATACGGCCCATGATTTTTCGATACGGTTAGCAATACTGAGCGTAACGGCTAGTAGCTGTACCGATACGGGTACACGCGTACCGATACGGACAACACCAGAACTACATTTACTGCGGGAAATGTAGTCTCCAACGGCTCCAATTCAATCCCAACGATCTCCAACGGCTAGGAACTCAATTGGGACTATAAAAGGACCCTTCAAGCTTCAGTAACAACTAATTATCTTCAAGCCAACAACATTATGATGAAAATTTGTCTTAGTGCTTAATTTTCTCATTCTTTGTATAGACAACGCTTGTGAGCTTAAATGCCAATGTATGCTCAAGTGTTTTAGGTTTTGGGTGAGAGCTTAAAGAGTGCAAACATCTATCTTGTAAAGAGATTTTGTTGTTTGCTTTATTTCTTTGTTTGAGAGGATTCCCAAAGCTTGGGTTGTAAGCTTTGGATGCTAGACTTGGTAATTGAGTCTAGGTTGTAAAGGTTGCCTCCTAAGCCTTGTTAAAAGGGAAAGAAATTCTTAGTGAATTTGGGAAATCCTTATTGGGGAAGCTAAGGTAGTGGATGTAGGCTTTGGTTAGAAAGCTGAACCACTCAAAATCTTGTGTCTATTTTTCTTATCTTTTGCTTCCACCACCAACACCCAAAAATCGACTTCTCCACACTTGGCAAGCAATTCGGTTGAAGGAATTCGAGCCCAACAATTGATATCAGAGCGAGGCTCAATCGAGAGGGATTAACATCCTATTGAAGTGATCCGAGAAGCTCGATACAACAAACAATCAACTGGTGAAATGGCTAGAGGTTCCACATTTTTCCAATTCGAAGAAGGCCGCTCAATCACGTGTCCTCCACTCTTCAAAGGATATTTCTACTTCTAATGGAGCCACCAAATGAAGTACTTCATCAAAGCTCTTGACTTTGATCTTTGGGAAATTATTGAAGATGGATTTGTGGAAGTTCCTAAGAAGAAGAATAATAAAAGTTCAAATGATATAGGAAAAGCCAAGATAAATGCCAGGGCGATGAACACTCTCCTTTGTGGACTCAATGAAGACATTTCCAAGAAGGTCATCCCTTGCAAAAGTGCCAAAGAGATGTGGGAGAAACTTGAAAAACTCTACAAGAAGGAAGAGATGAAAAGTGCAAATATGGATGGCAAAATGGCTCATAAAGATCCCTAGGTATCTTCTAATTCATCACCTTTAATTCCATATTCATTTGATGAATTACAAAATGCTTTTAGAGTTTAAAATCACATTTTGAAAAATAAGAAATTGGTTTCAAATTTGAAAATTCAAAATGATTTGATTTCTAAAACCAAGGATGAACTTGAAGCAAAACTCAATGAGTTTGAACAAAAGAATGTCGATTTACAAAACTTGCTTCAAAGTTTAGAAAAAGATCATCAAAAGGAGGTGGATGGTCTTAAGAAGGAAAATAATTTGATTTCCAAAGAGCTTGAAAAGAAAACTAATTTGGGAAAATCAAATTTTTATCAAAGACAATTTAGTGCCCCTAGATTTTTGAATGGAAAAGTTTTTAGAAGTATTTGGGTCCCAAAAGGACTAATTAAACTAAAAAGGATGAAATTGAAAAATGGATTCCTAAGGGGACTAAATTATGTGCTACTATTGCCTATGGATCGAAAGCAATTTGGATACCAAAAATTACTTGATTGTCTTGTTTTAGGTGTGATGGAGCTTTGATCAACAAGTGATAAAATTAAGGGGGAGCTCTATATACACAAGGAAGAACACTTGAAGAAGGAAGGCTTCACATCCTACCTTTGGCTCAAGTGTGGTAAAATTAGTTGAATTATGTTTATTTTAATTTGATTCATTTTTTTAATTCAACTAGTCAATCATATATGTTGAACTAACATTTGTTCGATGCTTGAGTAAGGGGGAGCCAATTTTAAACAAAACTTATTTTGTCAAATTTTATTTGAAACTCTCCATTGTTATGGACTTAAAAGTTTTCAAACTTTGGTTTGAACCATTTTTGATATAACAAAAAAGGGAAGAATGTTTTGAAAAATTAATTTTTTTCAAATGAATAAGGGGGAGCTTAGAAGATTCTCAACAATTAGTCTCTTATTCAAATTTTATTTTTACTAAGGGGGAGAATCTCAAAAAATTTCAAATTTGATTTATTATATCAAAAAGGGGAGATTGTTAGGATTTATGTTTTGATATAATAATTGAAAAATAGTTTTGGACTAATTTGAAAAGAATTCAAAAATGTTTTTAAGTCCAAACAACTTGAAAATAAGTTTGAAAGGTTTTGGAAATGTTTTAAATGTTTTAAAGAAGTCAAACTAACGTTTTCAACATAGGAGTACCGATACGGTATACCCCGTATCGATACGGTCCAAGGGTTTCAACTATAGTATTTTTCCAATAACCAAAAAACTGTACCGATACGCTCCTAGGCGTACCGGTACGGAGTGGATCGTTTTGATACGCCACGCGGCGTACTGATCCAGCTTTCAACCTCCCCAACGGCTATTTCCCAACGACTATTTGAATTGCAGGATGTACCTAAACAAGATCAAGGCGTACTGATACGATTTACCAAATAGACCAAGGCGTATCAATAAGCGTACCGATACAGCCCATGGTGTTTCGATACGGTTAGCAAGACTGAGCATAACAGCTAGTAGCTGTACTGATACGGGTACACGCGTACCGATACGGACAGCACCAGAACTGCATTTATTGCGATAAATTTAGTCTCCAACGGCTCCAATTCAATCCCAACGTTCTCCAACGGCTAGGAACTCAATTGGGACTATAAAAGGACCCTTCAAGCTTCAGCAACAACTATAATGATCTTCAAGCCAACAACATTATGATGAAAATTTGTCTTAATGATTAATTTTCTCATTCTTTGTATAGAAAACACTTGTGAGCTTAAATGTCAATGTATGCTCAAGTGTTTTAGGTTTTGGGTGAGAGCTTAAAGAGTGCAAACATCTATCTTGTAGAGAGATTTTGTTGTTTGCTTTATTTCTTTGTTTGAGAGTATTCACAAAGCTTGTGTTGTAAGCTTTGGATGCTAGACTTGGTAATTGAGTCTAGGTTGTAAAGGTTGCCTCCTAAGCCTTGTTAAAAGGGGAAGAAATTCTTAGTGAATTTGGGAAATCCTTAGTGGGGAAGCTAAGGTAGTGGATGTAAGCTTTGGTTAGAAAGCTGAACCACTCTAAATCTCGTGTCTATTTTTCTTATCTTTTGCTTCCACCTCCAACACCCAAAAATCGACTTCTCCACCACTTGGCAAGCAATTCGGTTGAAGGAATTTGAGCTCAACAGTTTCTTATATGGTGAGAATTTCTTCTATGGAATATTAATTTTTATGAGTAGACGGAAAGTCAAGAGTTTAGTTTTTAAATATTTATTTTTTTATAGGAAAACTCAAAAGACAATACTATCCAATATTATATTAATATGGTTCTAAGACTCTTAAATTACCCTAACTTATTTTATTTTTATTTTTTGATCTTATTGTATGATTGCTTCCTACATATTATTATATACTGTCATAATATTATTGACATCATACCTCAAAAAATCAAGTATGGTCAATTTTAATATTTTTAATAAAAATTTATATTTTTTATATATTGTAATGGGTTTGAAAAATGTAGTGGGGTCAATTGCACCCACACCTTTTCAAATACATTCGCCCATGAGTATTATTAGGGTAAAATTGTCGTTACACTGTCTATAGATTAAGCGATTTTTTATATACTAATATAATTATATGGTAGTATCTGTTCATATTTTTTCTTAAACTTTTGATCATACACACATACCTTAAGCACGCAGATGCTCGAATCCAGATATTTTAAGATAAACATCATCATATTTTTTTACTAAAACTCCTAGTTAAATTCAGAAATTAAGGGATTTTGAATATTTTATCTAGAGTTTGAATCATAAATATTTTTAGTGCTTTGCACGTAGCAAAAAAAAATGGCGGAAAGCTCATGAATCCAGGAGGTCACGAGTGATAATCTTGCGTTTATTTATAGATGATAAAACCACCCCGTAGAAAAGGGTGAGATATAGGGAAAAAATCCTTTGCCTTTCTTTAATGTTTTAAAACTAAAAATTAAATTTTAAATTCTGAATATTAAATTTTAAAAAATACACCTTAATTTAAATTTCTTAAAATCTAATTTTAAATCTAAATTCTTAATTATAGATTTTAAATATAATTTTATTAGTATAGAGACATCAAAAAATGATAAATAATTTTTATTCGAGATATGACCCTACAGTGTAACCATCTAATCTCATGGGTTAGCAGTTCGCGGCTTCACACCACGCCCCGCCTAAAACAATTTTGAAAACCCATTATTATATCCCCTTGTTCCGTTCCTCTCTTCCCAGACTCTGTAGCAATGGCAAAACCAGCAGTTGCTTCTACAAACAAGGAAACCAAGCCTCCCCATCCTCCTTACCTTGAGGTCCCCTGTTTCCCTCTTTGTTAAAAACTCATCAATGTTCCGACTCTCTTCTCCTTTTGTTTTGGTTTTTGATTTTGGGTTCTTGTAAATGCAGATGATTTGTGAAGCAATATCGACCCTAAAGGACCGGACAGGGTCAAGCCAGCCAGCCATCGCCAAGTTCATCGAGGACAAGTACAGTAAAACGCTGCCCCCTAATTTCAAGAAACTGCTCTCGGTTCAGTTGAAGAAGTTCGTGAAATCCCAGAAGCTTGTGAAACTCAACAACTCCTACAAGATTTCCTCCACTGAAAAGCTGAAGATGGCGACCAAACAGACCCAGAAAAAGGAAGGCACCGTCGCTAAGAACAAGTCCCCGAAGCCCAAAGAAAAGGCCGCGAAGAAAGTATCCGAGAAAATCGTCAAGACCAAGAGGCTGAGTCAAGATAAGACCCCAGAGGCTCTTAAGAAAGCTAAAAAGGATGTGAAGAAGAAGAAGCCGGTTTCCGGTTCCAAAGTGAAGCGTTTGAGTCAGGTTAAGACGCCGGAGGGATTGAAGAAGAAGACTAAAAAGTAGCCCAGGGATTGATTATTATGTTAGGGTTTCTTTTTAGTGCTGTTTTTGTTTGGTTGAATTGATTAGAATATAAAGATTCCTATGTTTATTAAAATATGAAAATGGCTATGAAAATCAAGAAAAATTAAGGTAAAATCAGGCGTAAACACTGTGCTAAGTTGTAGATCGAGATTTTAGTTTAGTTTAAGTCTCACCGTGAATATGTCTTGTCCAAATCTATTCTTGTTTAAGTTTATATACATTCAAGTTACTAGTTTATTAGTTTGTGAATTGTCATTATTGATTATAGTTGTATTTATACATTATGTATTGGTTGTGTTTTTCTGGCCATTCTACTCATTAATTCTTATTATAATTTACATGTAGATTGATTATAATTGTAATTTTTAAAAATAAGACAAGGTAATTGTTATAATTATCGGGACAATAGTGACAAACAAACAAACAATCGCAAAGAAATATAACACCAATAATTTACGTGAAAAACTCAAAAGGAAAAATCACGGGCAGAGGAGGAGAAACTTTCACTATGTAAAAAAGGAGATTACAACTGATGAGTAAACCCTTAATCCTTTGTATCTATTTATAGGGATAAGAGACTTGTTTCCAAAGGAAACCTGCATAGAAAGAAATTATACTCAAACTGGGTTTCCAACTCTTCATCACATATTAAAGAGAGAAGTATAATCCTACAAGGATTTGAACAACCCAAACTAGAATTTGAGCCACAACTCTAACAATCTCCACCTTGGCACAAATTCTTGTCTAACAAGAGCTCCACCTCTTCCACAAAACCCTTTCAAAAGGGTGGTCATCAACAATGAACACCAACCAAGTCTAAGCAATGCTCAAACTTGATTGTAGTAAAGGACTTGGTCATCATATCCACAGGATTTTCGTAAGTGCTGATCTTGTTCACAACAATGTCACCTCGGGAAATAATATCACGAACAAAGTGATATCGTATATCAATATGTTTTGTCCTCTCATGAAACATCTGATCCTTCGTGAGGAACAAAATTTTATCTTTATCCCCGCCCCACGACCCCTGCGAATACAAAATCTAAAACATCCATGTCCCGTAACCCGCAAGACTAAAATCATCCTCGCCCCATCACCCATGTGGGTCTTGAGACCCACACAATCTCCTCTTTACTCACTCATATAATATATTTATAAATATTAATTAAATAAATATAAATCAAATTTGTTATGAAAAAAATATGAAATATCTGTCATTTAGATTCTCACCATATATGAGATTATTCCAATTGTTATCATTTTAAAAATAATAATATACAAAATTAAATTTTATACAACACAAAAGTTTGGACTAAAAAGATACTAAAGTATATTGTAAAGGACAAGAAAATAGCACAAATAACATGTAAAATAATATTTCAATTGTTGTAACAAATAAACAATATAGAAAGAACTAAAAAGAAAATAACAATGAAAAAACAACCATTTAAAAATAAGAACAAATACCAATATAATCTAAATAACATACAATATTATAAAAATAAAAATAAAAAAATAGAAGAATACCATACCTATGGTGATGACTGAAGAGAAGAATACAAACCTTAGAAAGAATGATTAACGACTAGAAGCAATAAAGAAAAAAACCAATAAACATAAATATTATATATATATGATAAATATTATAAGATAAGTGAATATAAATTATCTTAAATTTGATTCTAATTCAAATTAATATTTTAAAAAATATTTATATATTTGATATGATCAATCTCATTATATATATTGAACTTTTCAATAATCTCTCAAGACAAGTAAATATGAATTACTTTAAATTTGACTATTAACCAAACTGATATTATAATTTCAATAATATTTATAATATGTTATAATATCTGTTGGGGCTGGTGGAGATGATGAGGGACGGGTGGGGATGATGCGAGGCGGGTGGGGATGGGGTAGGTACAAAGGCATATTCACGCCTTCCCCACCACCCACGACGAATCTAATTTTCATCTTTATCCCCGCCCCACAACCCGATAAATTTATAACCATCCTTGCCCAATAGAATGTGAAATGGGGCGAATACCCATAAAATTCGCCCCGTTGACATCCCTATATTTATGTCCCCATAAATATATGTCATAATTCAGTTATGTATGTAATGCCCCAATATTTGCATAGTGACTAAATTGTAAAGAATTAAAGTTTGGTGGTTTTAGTTCGGTTACTAAAACGTAAAATTTTAAAGTTTGGTGGCCAAAGTGAAAAGTTGGGAAAAGTTCAGGGACCAACATGATAATTTTCCCAATAATTATTTTTATGGCAAAAATGAACGGTTTATCCCGGTATAAGAATTTTGGTGGGAATCAGATTTTTTGTACGTAATTTGTGTGAAAAGCTATAAAAATGATAAGTTTAGGAAATTAATTCGAATGATTATTCGAATTCGGAAAATTATAAATTTTTTATGGAAGTCATAGAAATACTAGAAGAACATGATATTATAGTTTTTGAATCGTTTTATTCGATTCAAATTCGATTCTATGCAGTATTGGGTGAAATAGGTGGAAATGGCATTTTTGAAGATAAGTTTATTCATTAAGGGCAAAATGGTCATTTCACCCTTACTTTTTGATTAATTATGATTATTATGGATAAGAAAAGACAAGTGTTGGCATGAGATTTTTCATAACTCAAGGGTATAATGGTCTCTTGACTATTAAAGGATTTGTATTATTTAATTTGGTGTAAATTATGCCATTTGGCATAATTAAAGAACAAAAACTTGGAAAAAAAATTTATCTCATCTTCTCCAAGGGGCTGCCGAAAACTCCATAGCTAGGGTAAGCAAAATTTCAACTCAATTTTATTTTATTAATATTCATTTATTTTTAAATATAATTTTGAAAATTTAAGAAGTTGACACGTTTTAGATAACGAAAGTTAACGGTGAAAATTAATGGACAGTAACGGTGGGCACCTATTTGAGTAACGTTGAAAACATTAGGCATCTGTTTGGCCGAAAAATACTTTGGACACCTATCTGGAAAAAAAAGGGTATTGTGTTGAGATATTTGATTTTGATATAACTTAAAGAAAAATGTTTTTGGACTTAAACTAATTTGCAAAAATATTTCAAAAGTCCATAAACTTGAAAAATACGTTTGAAAGTTTTTCAAAGGGTTTTTGACACGTTTTAAATGATTTTAAATAGCCAAAGTGTCAAAAATAGGCCCCGAGTACCGGTACAGTTGGACTCGTACCGATACTCATAGTGCCTGTATCGGTACAGTTTTTCGAGTACCGAGACGCCCCTTTGTCCCCAAGTTTTGGCAAATTCCAGTAGCCAAATTGAGTACTGGTACATGCTTAGCAGTACTGTTACCCTAGGGTGCGTACCGATACACATGTATCGTGTACCGATACCCTTTGTATTAAATGTCCAACGGCTCTTTCTTCTTTGGGGCAGGTACCGATACTCAAGCTTGAGTACCGATACGCCCTGCTCCAAAAGTGCATTTATTGTTGGAATTAAAGACCCCAATGGCTCCAAATCAACCCCAACAGCTAGTAACGGCCACAAACTCCTTAGAGGGTTTAAAAAACTCAATCAAACAGCCATGCAATAACAAGAAACCAACTACCAACATCCAATGATAGAGAAATTGTTCTAGAGCTTATTTTTGTCATATTTCTTTGTAGAACGCACTTGTGAGCTTAATTGTTATATTTGCTCAAGTGTTAGGATTTGGGTGAGTGCTTAAATTGCAAACACATTTGCCTTGTAAGTGTTTTCATTGTTTGCTTATTTGTTTTATCTTTGTAAAAGAGTGTTTCTAGACTTTGGGGTATAAGTCTAGGTTTGTGAGAGTTATTTCATTGATCTCGGAAAAAAGAAAGACAAATTAGTGAATTTGTAGAAAATTCTTAGTGTGGATAGCTAAGGTAGTGGAGGTAGACTTGGTTTAGAATTCGAACCACTATAAATCATCGTGTCTAAATTTTTATTACTTAGACATTCATCCACCCAAACAAAAATTCAATTCACCCCCTCTTGGTTGATCGAACGAGACTCCCAACATATAGTTTGGGCACTTATTTGCCACTTAAGCCTTTAAGGTTTTATTGTTTAGGATTTTAGATTTTAAGCTTTAGGGCCCAAACAGACAAGGTTATGTAAACTAAAGTTTCACACAGCTATGTATAAAAAATAGTCTTACACTATCACAAGAATTATAATTCACTATACATTCTCATTTTTTGAATTAGAATCCGCTAGTTTTATTAAATCGATGATATATCTAAAATTAAAAAGAGAGTTCGCAACCTAGTAAACAAAAACACATAATCCAGACATATTCCTAGTAAACAAAACTAGTTTCTCGAGATCATAATAAGACCATACAAGGAAAAGGTAAAAACCCAACCCAAATACTCGAAACAAAATATGGAGACAAACATCACCAAAGATCAGCGATGAAAGGTAAAGCCATCAACAAACAACAAAAAAATGCATATTACAATGAGGCACATTGACAACACGGTAATTACCACAACACGATAATTACCACAACTCAATCGCGAACAAGAAACGGAGATGTGATCGCGTATTTAAATCCAGTTCGAGGGTTCAAAATAGGGAGATCAACAGGATACCAAAAGAGCATCATCTTGATCAGTCGTGGCGACGTCAGATTCAACCCTAATAGAAAATCAAATGAAAGAAATGACCAAAAGACCGATAAAGAAAAGAAAAACGTGCCAAAAGACAGAGAAAATTGTACCAAAAGGTTGAGCAAATCGTGCCACAAGAGCAAAATTATTTATAAAAACTAAAAAACAAAATAAAAATAAAACAAACGATGGAAAATATGAGAACAAAAGAAACGATAGATCCCGGCGATTATCGATTAACATTAAAACTAGTGTTGCCGTCGATAATTAGAGACTAAAAAGGAACAAAAGAAAGACACTGTGCGAGCGGGTAGAGTTTTTTAAGGAGGAAGACCAGTTTAATACTTGAAACATTTTATTTCTCCATCAATAATTCACTTTACATTCTATATACAAGTTTTTATGACAGTTAATACTTTGAGATGTTTGATGATACAAATTATAATTATACAATTACATATGCTTAAATTTTAAAATAATATTAGTTATCAAATTGAAGGATGTAATCACTTAAAAAAAATTACTCTTCCCCTAAGAATTGAAAATTGTAATTGGGGGTTTTTCAAAAACACTCAAATCATCGATGTTAGTAAATTTTGATAGTTTTCCAAACACGACATAATTATTATTGCATTTTGGTATTTGCACATGTATGACATGTCGAAACGATCCTTAGGCCCGATGATTTTTTGAAAAATCCAAAATTTTAGACAAAATGAAGTTGTCATCCATTATTTGGGATTAGGTATGATCGGACACTTTTAAAATTACCTATTAAAAACTGATTTTAGGAAACCACTTTTGAAAGGATAATTTTCAAGTCCAAGTTTTAAAACAAGAGAAAATAAGTGAAAACGAATTTGAGAGCCGGTTACGTGCAGTGGCGGATGGTAGAAGGGATCGGTGGGGGCCACACACCCGTAAAATTTTAAAAATTGAAAAAAATATATATAGGTTGATATAATGGTAAAATTGTTATTTAGTACCCTAAAAACATATAATTCATTGTTAGCCCCTCCAAAAATTTATACAATTTTAAATGGCCCCCTCTATAAATAAAATTGAGTTCTGCCACTGGTTACGTATGAGGAAGTGTTAGCACGTTCACAACGCCCAAAATAATATCTAACCTATTACATGTTATCTTAATAGAGGAAATTACGAGTTCGCTAAACTTTAAAATATGATCTGTTCAAATATGAACGCAAATTTATTTAAATGAGCGAACTTTATTTGAATGTAAAATCATGATCGAATCCTTTTTGAAGCACAATTCATTCGATGTGTTTTAGAAGGATGTGCCTCCACTTTGGAAAGTTAACGAAGATCGCACTCCATTAATATAAGAGACTACCTCATTAACCCCTTAACAAAATAACATTGCCTTCAAATTTTATTCGAAGTAAATCATGAGATGCAAAATAACATACATAATGAATAGAAGCATACGAATAACGAAAGAATAATGCGTGGTGTTTCGCTTGTTTGCGATGGATACAAATGATTATACAAAAAATATGTAATTTATTTACTTAAATAATTTATTCTTTTGATATTTTTCTCTCAAAAGTTTTTTTTTTATGAGAAAAAGGGATCATTACCACAAGCCTCGTTAAAAACCTCTTTAAATCTAAATAGAAAAAAAGAGTACTCGTGGTAACGATAGACTTAAGCGAATAAGACGCAACAAAAAACAACAAAGAACAAAAAAAAACTAAGTCACACCCATATCCGCATAATAAGATGCAAACACTTTAACTGGCGGAAATACATAGCGCCATTCTCCCATCAACTTACCTCGAGCCAAAGAAGCTATACCATAAGCCACCATGTTCGCCTCGCAATGAACATGAACAATCCGAACTTCCCACTGCCTACTCAATAACTCTTTTATCCTGTTAACAAGCGCGCTACTCCCCAGTGCCAAAAAAACACCCTGCAAAATCATGACCACGATACTGTTATCGAGCTCTAGTTCCACCTTATGGAAGCCTAATCACCATGCATGCGATAACACATCAAAAGTTGCCCATAACTCCGCAATCAGGACCGAGCAAGCCCTTATACTCTAAGAGAAACCAAATAGCCACTCTCCATTAGTGTTGCGAATCACACCACCTGTAGCTGCCATATTACCATGTCCCCAAACAGCTCCATCTGCGTTTGCTTTTACCCAACACACCATCGGGGGCTGCCAATTCTGTGCAACCCGCACCGGTCGAGTAGAGCCATTATTGACCACAGCCGCCTCCACAATCTCATCCCTATACCCTCAGCAATATCCAACAACATCCTCAAATTGCACGTAACCGGCTCTCAAATTTATTTTCACTTATTCTCTCAAAGTTTTTAATCACACATTTGAATAATAAATGTTTAATTAAATTATAACATATTTGAATAGATGAATATTTGTGCAACACATGGAGCACATATTTAAACAATTTGTTATAACATTTTCAATCATACGTTAGATTTATATATTTTGATTTTATTTGAAATAATTAATATATTTTAATGATTTAATACAACAAATATGTGCATTGCAGGGGGAACTAATTTGTAGTCTATTTTAATAAAAGAAAGCTCTTTATGGGCAGCATGGATTGACAATAGGATTTTACAAGCCCATCCACTCGCATAGCACAATTGGGCTGGGAATAAAATGTTGAAGCTTAAAAGCTTAATTCCATTGTTAGTGTCTAGCAAACAAATTTTCATTTGACCACCCAATTCTTCCAAAGAGATCATAACTAGTGGCTATGAGGGATGGACCGAGGAGCTGGAGGGGACTGTCACCCCTCAAAAATTTAAAATTATATATAATTTATTTTTTTATATATATTTCTATTAAAAATCTATTTTCACCCTTAAAATTTTATAAATTCGCCTCCAATAATTTTATAAGTTTGCTCTCTTAATATAAAGTTCTGCGTCAATCTTACTGCTAGCAAAGTGCAAAACACATGGAATATGGTTAGGGTCGTCCTTGCAATCTCTATTTTGATTTGACGCTAAAGATATTGGGATGGTGAAACTGCAAAGCGCGAATGCAACATGTGTTTTGAGTTAAAGACGCATTGAATCCAATATTCAAAGGAACGAATGATTAATTTCAAGAACATGAGGAGCGTTTTGAAATTGAAAATCAACGTCAACGTTCATTTTGTCCTTGCAGAGGAATCCTTCGATTTGGATTTGCTTTCCATTCAAAAGCTTCTTCACAATGCCTCTCTTTTAAAATATCTTCTCAACTACTATTTTATTTGGGTCAAACACTTTTTTTATTAAGTATATAGGTAATTACATTTTTCTGATAAATATCAAGATTCGAACTCATACGATACGAGGACAATATAAACATCCTTGATCACTCAGTCAAGATGAGTCAAACACTTTTATTAGTTTATACGTAGGGACGTCAATTGGGTGGGGTCCATCAAGAATTTTCATTTTCATCATTGTCTCATGATCTGCTACGAGTACAAACTCTAAAATCATATATGCCTCGCAACTCGCAAGATTAAAATCATCCATACCCCATCACCCATGTGGGTTCTGAGAAACACCTAATCCCCTCTTTACCCATCTCGTGACCTATTTATATAATATATTTATAAATATTAGTTAAATAAATATAAATCAAATTTGTTATGAAAGATGTATAAAATATCTATTATTCGGACTCTTACCACATATGTGGCATATTTCAACTGTCACAATTTTAAAAAATAATATACGAAATTAGATTTTGTACAACACAAAAGTTTGGACTAAAAAATACTAACGTATATTGTAAATTACCGAAAAATAGCACAAATAACATGTAAAATAATATTTTAATTGTCGTTACAAATAAACAATATAGGAACTAAAAAGAAAAAACAATGATAAAACAAGTTTAAAAATAAGAACAAATAGTAATAGAAGCTAAATAACATACAATATTAGGAAAATAAAATTAAAAGAAGTAGAAGAATATCAAACCTATGGTGATGATTGAGGAGAAAAAACAAACCTTAAAAAGAAGAGTTAACAGTAGATAACAATAAAGAAGAAATCAATAAACCTAAATATTATATATGTAACACTCCGATCCCGATTCGAATCCGAAGTACTACACTCGGGTCACCCAAAATTTGACCCATCAAATTTCCAATTTAAAACCATAAGTTTAGCCTTCATTTAAAACATTGAACATCCATAAATTCCCATAGTAAAATCAACCCATATAAATCAGTTTACAAAATCGGAGCTCCGAGTTTAAAATATTGTATATCAAAATAGTAAAGCAAATAGAATTTACAGATTCAACATTTGTAATGTCCTATTAATACATAAGCCCGAAACTAAATACTAAGCATTGTACTCTGAAGCGATATGATGCTAGGAAATTCCTTCTTGATGTGCTCCTCGGTCATCATCAACCTGCAAACGGAAACAAAGATTCCAAACGCTGAGCTTACAAAGCTCAGTGGTACGTTTCTACTCTACCACAATTCATGAATATCATAAAATAAGCATGCGAGATAAACATATTCTAGAGAGCATAGATAAGACTTCACTATCTATGAGTCATCATCTAGACTATACAAACTAGAGTTTTTAGATCACTTATCTTAAGGCATCAATAAGTCTACTAGAAGTCTTACATGTTCTGCAATGCTTCGTCAAACTAGAGGTCACTCAGCCTATCGAGTTAATACAACCACAAGCTATCATCTATAGCATACACACAGCATACATAAATACATCCATACATCATATACATAAATGGCCAACGAAGCCCTACTTTACCCATGCTCACACAATTGTCGGGTTACTCGTGCTCACAAAACTGTCGGATTGAAAGAATCATATCCGGATCACCATAGCCACGGATACGTCGTAGACATACTTAGATCACCTTAGCCACAAGTAGTCCTTACCTGAGGTCACTCAGCCTATCAGGTTACTCGAGCTCACTCAGCCTATCGAGTTATTTACCTCATCCGGATCACCATAGCCATGGATAGGTTTCTATCCGTACCCAAATCACTCAGCCCGTGGGCACACTTGTTCACTCAGCCCTAAGTACACATCCCTTTATATAAGTACCGTAGTACTGGCTCTAGGACATCTAAATTCCTTTATACGATATTCAAGATTAGACATGATCCAAGAGCATTCATACACCTCACTCAGAGGTAAGTAGCACCAAGCCAAGCTATCAAGCTAATACCCCTAAAGCATAACAAATACTACTATGCACAAGCACATGGCTATGTTCCACTCTACCCCTTAGCTTCAATTTAACAAGCTCTTGAACCCTTTTAAAAACCATCTCCATAGAAGATTCGACTTGTCGAAAAAACCTCCTGTTCCTTTTTTCCACGCCAAGTAGATGCAACCGTTCCAAGCTAACTTTAAGATCATAGCTGGCAGCGATCTTCCCTTCAAATTTCTACACACCCAGAGCAACTCTTGATCCCAGCACAAAATCGTTCTGCGAACATGACAAGCACATAAGGCAGCATCCCACACATTTCTGAAGTATTCAGATTGAAAAAAAAAAAAGATGATCTCAAGTCTCAACTTCTCCCTTACACAATAAGCACAAAGAATCAACATTCATTCCACAAGAAACAAGCCTACTCTTGGTTGGCAACTTGTTTAAAGTGGCTATCCATGAAATCATAGAACTTCGAGGAACATGCCCAGGATGCCAAACAATCCATTCCCATAGAACCTTTTCTCCATGAACTCTTATAGTTGTTTAGACATTCGAAACAGAATTTAAAGGTGCACTCAGTAGGTCAGGAAGGAGGGCAGCCCTCCCCCAAATTTCAATGTTATTACAAATAATAGTGATTAGAGTTATTTGGTAAATTTATACTATTAATTCATGTATTATACTTAAGTTATATAATTAATTATTTTTCTCTGATTTGATATTTTAAATTATTGTAATAAGTCATTGTCATTGTACCGTTTAATAGGGGTGTTCAATCGGTTGACCGATCGAACCGAACTAGCTAAAATCTATTAACCAAAATTTTTTCCCTTTAACCATTAACCAAACTAGTTTTTTTTGTAATTTTTAACCGAATTGAACAAAATTTGGTTAATTCAGTCGGTTTTTGAATTAACCGAAATTTGTTATAAATTTTTGGGAAAGTACACAAATGGTCACTAAACTATGCTATAATGATCTTTTAATCACTGAACCTTCAAAAGTTACAAAACTATCATTATACTTATCGAACTATTACAAAATGGTCATTGCACGTTATAAATTATTGATAAATTTTGAAAAGTTTAATGACCATTTTATAACATATAAAAAAATTTAATGATCATTTTATAACTTTTAAAAGTTCAGTGACCATATATATAAACATGTAATATATATAATATTTAATTTATAATAACTTCAGTTAATTTGGTTAATTAACCGACTTCTAACCGAATCAACCGATAACTGAATTTTGAAGAAAAAAATCATCATTAACTGATCATATCTAAAATTGACTGAAAGATCGGTTCGTCCGAATAATTCAATTAAAATCGAATAGTACTTACCCCTACTATTTAAATTAAATTCAAAAGGTGCGAGACTAAAATTAATCAAAATAGAATATAAAGATTAAACCCAAAATTTATACATAATACATGTATTAATAACAAATTCTGACTATTTATTTATTATTCTCAATTCGTGATGATATCATTTTAATGTGGCACACAAACATATTAGTCAACCAAGATGGTGCACTTTGCCATTGCTAATGTCAATACATTTTAGCATACGTATATATAAAAAATGACAGGCTAACAACAGCACGATTATTAAAACTATAAATCTTATAATATTTATAAGCTTATATTAATATATATTAGAATTTGCTTGATTTACATGATTTTGAATATTTTAGCCTATATTTATTCCGAGGTAAGTATCTATTCACGTTAGTGTAAATTGTATTGTGGTTTACACAGTTTTATAAGTATTTTTTTATATTGATATTTTAACAATTCAACCGTTAAATTTCATGTTCTATACAGGTAGATCATACATGTCAAGGTTTGATAAATTGAGAATATCTAACTATTTATTTTATGTAAAAACTTTTCAAATGTTAAATACATATTATTAAAGGGTAATCACTTTAGTTTTAGGGTTTAGGGATTTTGTTTAGGGTCTAGTATTTAGAGGTTTTAGTGGATGAGTTTTGAATTTAGGGGTATGGTTAAATTTTAGGGTTTATAGGTTAAAACCTAAATCTATAACCATATTACCCTAAAAACTAAATTCTAACTCTAAACCCTAAATTCTAACCCTAAACCATAAATTCTAACCACACCACCTAAATTCTAAACCCCTAAACTTTAAACCCTAAACAATATCCTTAAACACTAAAACTAGTGCGCTTGTGGAAACTTTTCGTTTCCACCGCTAGTGCATGAGATATTTTAATATTATTAAATACATTATTTTGGATTGAAATGATAGAGATATCATATTGATTTAAAATTTTATATATATCATAAATCTAAGTGATATTAACAAATTCAACAATTGAATTACAGAAATATTAAATGTAAAAAATTTATGACGTATGTATCCAACACCAAAACTAGATACCTCAACGTTAACTATATATGCATATAACCCATGTGAATTATAACATTTGAATCTTAATATTCTTATATTTCAACCTATATTTAATCTAACTGCTATCGCTTAAAAGTCTATTTCCAAGAATTTGGTAAGCATTGGTATGTAGAGAATATCTCTTCATTTCCATGCGTTCAACGAAATATGGACTGTCCAAAATTAGATGTGGTGTCTAAGCAAACACACTTTAAATGTATAATTAAGTTAATGACCATGACCTTTCACCTCACGAATTCAAATCACACGTGGCATTTTTGTAAAATTGAAAGTGATTATTAATAAAATTTAACAATTGAGAAAAGCATGGAAATAATTTATTCATAGAGAACGACTCATACCAATAAAAGATTATCCTCTCTCATGATGGAGAAAGAAGAACTAAACGTGACTTTATAAATATATGTGCTATATATTTTTATTAAAAAACTGTGATCATGTTTGGTAAACAGTTTTTTAAGTTAAAATTAAAGGTTTGAATCATTTTTAGAGGATTGACCAGTTAAATTTTTTAATTTGGATGTTTGATAAAAAGAGAATTGTAACAATAGATTTGGGTGAAACGTCTCAAATTAAAAAAAGCTCATTTTTTGGATTAGAGGATTCGATATAAGAGTTGTAAAGACTCTTTTGTCTTTGATAATTATAAAAAATTTCTCTAAATAACCTAAATTTGAATAACTAATAAAATAAAAAAATATTTTAATAAATAAAAAAATTAACCTATACATCTAAATTTAATAATTAATAAAATTATATTAAAAATATAATTTCATAAATAAGAAATTACTATATAGATCTAAATTTAATAATTAATAAAATTTTATTAAAAAGATAATTTCTTAAATAAAAAATTAATATATACATCCTTCAAATATACTTAGTAATGTTATATTAAAATTTTAATTTTCATAATCTAATTAATAATAGATACAAAATATTGATAACTAATAAATTTATCAAACATGTATCGAATATAATCATGTTCTTATATGTCATTTTGTTTGTTCAAATAATCAAACAACTATCATCTATCAGTTAATTTTTATCAAACACTTTTATACGATGAGCTTAGGGGTGGGAATCGGGTGGGGCGAGGACGGTTTTGCATTCTCCACTCCGTCCCCAACACTTGCGATTACGATTTCGGGGAATCCCCATTAAATGCTTCGGGGATTTTTTCGTCCACATACCCTCCCGTGCTAATCCTCACGGTTTTCAGGGAATCCCATCCCCACATAACTTAAATAAAATTACTATTTTACTAACCAAAATAAATGGCCAATTCAATTTAAAATATAAAGTTTGGATAATTCGATCGGGAGCAGTTACGAGATGATGAAGAGTGAAAGAGCGTTGTGTTGGGGAAGATTTAGACGATGATTTTAGCTTATATGTAAAAACTATAAAGATAGAAACATGTTAAGAAATTTGCGTGTAGCTAGGTTTGAGAGAAAGTTAAAGCGATAATGATATAGTTAAGATTTTTTATTAAGATATATATTAGGGGTATATATATATAAATAAGTATATTTTTAAAAAAATGTTGTAAAATATCGGGATCCTTGCAGATATTTTTTGGGATCCTCACGATTATTTATACAATTACGGTTTGGTTATCCCCACGATTCGGATATAGCAATCCCGTCCCCATCCCCGTTTGAGCTTCGGTGATAAAACTTCTCCATCCTCGTCCCCGTGAGTGAAGATTTCAGTTATTTCCCATCCCCGTTGGTTTGGATCCCCCGGTTTTTGGATATTTTCCACCCAATTCCCACCCCTAAATGAGCTAATATAATCCTTAGTCAAAATCAACTAATGTAATCCGCTATCAGGTATTAGCTAATATAATCAACTATCCGCTAATTGTCAAACAAGATTTGTATACAATTATGCATATATTTAACGAGATTTTAATTGCATTTATTTAATTATCAATAACTTTGTCATTATACGCTTTTATTTAATTAATTTCAATATTATAATCGTATTGACAACACAAAATTATATCCGACATAATTCTTTTCATTATTCTTAGTTTCTTACTTTGTTTTGGTCTCTTAAAAGCTACAAAACCTAAAAAGAAAGTTGAAGGAATGTTAAATGCAGAGTCTGTGTGAGTCGGGCTCTATTCCTATAGAAGTGCATGCATGCCTGAGTCCTGACTCCAGCCTCGATGTGGAACTCTCAATTTATTGAGGTTTCATAAAGTCTTATGTAATCAAAAACCTCAGTGCATGCATGCCGGCATCTTTAACCTTCACCAACGCTATAACACTATTTTCGTGTCAAAAATAATATAAAAATTATAAAAGTGAAAAAGTAAAATTAGTATAAAGAGACTAACTGTAACCTTTACACTAAAATAGTGCAAACTAAGATATTTAATATTATTTCAACATTACATTAAACCATATTCATCCATTTATTAATGTATAGTTTTATTATAAATTTTAAAGCAATATGTTTTATCATGAGAAATAACAAATAAAAAATATTTGTTAAAATTTAACTTAACAAAAAATAAAAAAAATTACACATTAAATAGAAAAAATACAACAAATATTAAAATATGACTATGATTATAAATATAAGAAAAAATCATAATTGATATAAAATTACAACGTACACATAAAAATATACTTCAACATAGTCATTAAACATTATACCTAAGCATAAAACGTAAACAACAAATTACAACACCATAAACCATTAAACAACATTCCTTAAATTTATTCAAACAACTAATTTTCAGAATTACTAAATCGTTCCCACAAACGTATTCAATTAATGCATTTCTATGTTTTAATATATGAAATTTATTAGACATTTAAAAAAATTGCTCAAAGAAAGCAGTTATGTTTAATCTACGATGCAATGTGTTTTATTAAAAAAAAATATTCTACTTAAGTTTTTAATATGTAAATAATTCATAATTATTTTTATTGATTATTTTTATATTCTGAAAGGTCAAATTTTCACTCAAATTAATATTTAATTTATTAAATTAATTAATTATAAAAGAAATGATATGGTGAGACTTTTTTTAAAAATAAAAAAGATAAAATAATTTGGTGTTGCTACAGTTCCGTACCAAATATATTGTGACATTGTAGACAACACCAAAATTGTAGCATAGGGATTTAGAATATGGTGTTGGGTTGGAAAATAAATAGCGACCAAAATACACCATTTTAATGACATGGCATGAAAAAATGAATAAGGTTAGAGATGCTCTTAGTTTTACATTTTCTTTTAGGCTTGCCCCCATTGTTGCAGGCGCTTCTCATTACTCACTATTTCTGTAATTGGTCATGCGACACTGCCTCGTAAAATAAGAAGATTAAATAACACTATAGACGGACGCGAGATTTTATGTTAGGATGATAAATTTATAAAATTTTAAGGGATAAAAATATTTTTTTAATAAAAAATACATATATTTTTTAAAAGTTTTAAATTATATATGAATTTTAAATTTTTAGAGGACGACCGTCCCTCCAACCCTCCTCAGTCTATCGCTAAATAACACCGAGCCTGACCAGATCCAAATGTTATTTCTTATGGTGTATTTTCTTTTAGTAAACAATAAATAACTGCTTCCTCTAATCCAACATGCTACATAGTTTATGTCTAACGGTAACGTGATTCGGGGGTGACAATGAAGCCGACCGATGCTATTATGATTGTCATAAAAACCTCCGCACCCTCCCTCGCTCGTAAACTTCTTGTTTCCAGCTAAATGACGCTACGTTGTTATCGACCACACAGCTAAATCTTGAGTAAATAAACAATGTTTCTTTTACTATGAAGTACTCGTTGCTAATAGGATCAGAGTCAATTTGACATTTTTTAAATGCGAGGGGAATAAAATAAGCATCGTTTAATTAAATGAGTTGTCATAATTAAAACTTTTAAACTGAGATTAATTCTCTTTTTAAAATTATTAATCTCAGTCATTTATTTTTAATTATCTTAAAATGATGTTGTTTTGCACTATGTCATTGGATACTATCTCTAGTAAAATTATGATTAAAATAATATTGAGATTAATCAAAACACTTATTTCTTAATTAATCGTATATTACTTCAGTAAGGTTAATTTGTTACAATTTTATTTTATTCTTAATGAGTTTAATTAATCGAACTTAGTATTTTTGATGTGCTCTATGTAACATTTCAACTATATCCATTCATTTAATTATTTATTATAAAGAACCCAACAAGTGTCTCAGTAGAGAAGCAGATAATGTTCATCCTAGAAGATACGCGTTCAAATCACTTTATTTACAAAGTGTATGTTCATTGTCAAAGAGTTAATAATATGTATGAACATATACTACATTTTAATCACTTTTAGACTATTCAAAAAAAATTATTTATTATAAAGGAGTTTCATCTATTTTTTAGGGAACATAACATTTTTATATTAAATTATATTTTATTGATTAAATTACCTTAATTTTTAATTAATTACTATTACAAGTTAGATTTTTGTTATCAATAATTTATTTTTTGAGAAATTTATTATTTTGTATTGTCTTATTTCTCTATTTTCATAGATTACTTTCACACTGAGCATAGTATAATAACTTTTTTCGTTATTTCTCGTTACGAATAATTTAGTATAATGTACTTATAAGGTTTATATACTCCTATTTTCTAATTAATTAATGAATCGAACATAATAATATAAAATATGGAGCAATTGTATATTTATAATTAAAAATAATTTGGTTTAACGGCCTTAGCTTTTTAAATAAAAGTTAAGGGTATTAATCTTAATATTGTGAATGAGAAAAATTGAGTTAAAAATATCACTCATTATAAAAAAATTACAATACTCGATCTAGAAAAATAACATTATATATTAAGTAATTTAAAAAAAAACAATAATCCCACCGGTAAAATAAGATAATCACACATTCTCAGTTCAAAATATGTATTCCTGAATGTGTATGTATAAATGAGTGAAATTAAATTGTTACCCCAAATTGTTGAAAGATGGTCCGTGTCAGTTAATGTCACATTATGGGTAGGTATCGGGTGCGGCATATTTAGAGTACGGTTAAAAGATAATAAGTTTTGAAACTTGTTCACAAACTAAAAATGTTAGACTTTTTTTATAATATTTTTTATTATTTTTTGAGTTTTTTTTAGTATCGATAGTTGTTTTTAAGTATCGATACTTAATTTTTTTGATAAATTACAATTTGAGACAAAATATCGATACTTACAAAATAAATATCGATACTTGAAAAAACGCAAAAAAAAAATAACTAAAGTCATTATAAAAAAATCTAATATTTTTAATTCGTGAACAAATTTTAGAATCTATCTTTTTTAGCCTCACTCTAAATATGCCACAACTTAAACTCACCTCACATTATAGCATGCCTATAATTTTTGACTCGATCAATCATCCATTGAAGATTCGGTTCACTGGCTTTATAATATGTGGCGGTATTGACTAGTGAGGACCGTAGGAGTAGATTTAGTAAGGAAGTGTACGGGTCGGATTGTAGTCTAATTAAACTCAACTTGAAAATAATTATACTAAATTTAATTTAGATTTTGACCCGATCGAAAAGTTATATATATCCGCCTGAATATGGAAAAATTATCTAAATATTATTGTTTAATTTTTTTTCAATAATATGGCACTCCTACTTTATTTTCAATAATATAGTACTTTATTGTAGCAAATTAAAAGTCGACTAAATTACAGTTTGACTTTAAATAGTGATATTCATAATAATATTAAAATAATAAACTCGAAAAAAAATACAGTCCGACTTCAAACAGTATTTTTCACACATAGCGTACATAGATCAATGAAAGACGACTTCAACAAAAAAAATTTAATATTTTTTTTAAAAAATACTGTTTAAAACGAGTTGAAAGTAGCCTAACTTTTAGTTAATATAATAAAATACCATATTATTAAAATTAAGTGGGAAGTGTTATATTGTTGGAAAAAAATTGTACAACAATATTTGAGAAATTTCAGGCCCGAATATGTAAAAACCCGAATACCCTATATCTGAATCTGCATGCAATTATTTTCTCTACTGAAGCTAAAGTGGACTCCAGGCTGGAGAAATCAGATACTGTCTGAAGATATACGGATTGCCGATGTGCTCACCAAGGAACACGCTTTACAAAGCATTGTGCTAAGTTGCGCTGGTTGCCACGAGAGGCACTGCTGTAGCGAGCAGCGCCGTAGCCGGTACCTCCCCAAACCCCACCGGTGCGCCCTCGACGTGGACGTATTGTGTACACTGCAACCCGCGTGGCAATAATCTAGTGGTGGTAATGGGACTCTGGGAGTGGGGCCTCTAGTGCTTCTCCTGACGGGAGAAGTCAGAGCCCACTCGATTTTTTGCTTCAGCTCTGCCTTTCTTACAGCATCGGTTTGCGTGTAATTTTGTTTTTTAACTTAGATCTTACATGCTAAATGTGCGACAAAAGGACAAAGAATAGTTAATGTTACGGTCTTGTCAATAAAAATGTTCCAAACTTATTTAATGTGCCATAGGGCGTCTAGGGCGGACGTCTTTATTGTCACGCTCAAAAAAATTAAAGTGTAATTTTAATTTTTATAAGTGGATAAAAAAAATTTAGTGATAAACATATATATATATAGCTAGATAAATTTTGAGAGTCTCAATAATGAGTATTAAAAAAATTAAATCATAAGAGTATACTTATATTAATAAATAATAGAGAGAAATCGAGCCCCTAATAATAAGTATTACACATAATTCAATTTTAAGAGTATGCTCGTAATAACAAATATTAGAATTAAATTTTTTAATATTTATTATTAGGAATCTATTTTTTCTCACTATTTATTATTGAGCATACTCTTAAAATTTATTTTTTAATACTTGTTGTTATAGACGTACTCTTAATTTTTTTTAATACTTGATATTATAGACATGTATTTAAATAGATGTATGTAGCCGCAACAGAGATCATTATATAGCGGTAGAGACACCATCTAAAATCACAATACATGCAACTGTTATGTCCACAATAGCATATATTATTAAAAAGTTTCACAACTGCGATACCCGCAGTGATAGAAATAATATTCGTTATGTCTGCAACAGTGATAAACGCAACATGACCGAATATACGATTACAACCGTAATTCAAATCCCTGATTTAGGGCCTAATTTTTAGGTTCACCTTAGAGCCATTAAAATCTCAGAAATGGCCAACAATAATTATATCGTGGCTAACTAACGATGGGTGAAGGTTAAAGTTATTAAATGTTTATGTATTATATTTAAATTTTTTATTATAAATTTTTTGTATGATTATTTATAATAAATTTATTAATCGATTAATTCGATTTCGTCATTATATAACCTATTAGGAAGCAATCTTCTTTATCTAATTTGTGTCATTTATAGTATTTTTAAAATAATTGTAGTTAGTTAACTTAAATATTTAATTCTTATATTATTTGGCTTAAATATTCTTGAAGCCATTATCAATTTTAAAATTAAAGAAACTGCTCATTCTTAAATAAAAATGAGAGTAATTTATTGAATGTACATTTTAAAAGTGAATAGATAAAACAATACGTGTTGACATTCACTATATGACACATGCCTAACTATAAATTGCATATTTTTTTAAGTGAAACAAACTGAAAATTTTATATAATTTATACTATTTTTCACATTTCTCAATTTTTTAACAAAAAACTTAAATATTTTTATTATTTTTATATATTTTCAATTAAATCTTTACTCTTACTCGTAGTCTAAATATATAAGAAAGATTGTATCGTATGTCATTCTTGGTTTCTAAGATTCTTTTAACTAAAAACCGGCTTCATTCATAAAAAACAAAGAACAATACAAAGAGAAGAACAAGGGAAAGATTTCAAAAATGACAACATAGAACAGGGCGAACAACACCAACAAAGAACATGAACAAAACCTATAAACATTAGAAAAACATAAAAAAGAAATAAAAACATAGCACATCAGGAGAAGGGGCAGCAACCACAACAAAAACCGAAAAATAATATGGAGCCAGCATCATCAATCTTCACCTGCATGACGTATCGAGGGACACCGATAGACGAGCTCGTGTGGAGAAATGCATAGAGATATCCATCGGGATGTCAACGCGTCAGGATGATAGAATCGTCGTTGACGGATGAATCCGAAAGAGGAAGAGCCAAAGAATAGAATGGAATTTCAGACCTCACCTAACACATATCGGATGATATTTTAGATTATAGATCCGAATGCTGAAAGATATTTATTTTTTTTATATTCAGATACAGTTAATTTAATATAAATAGACACCTTTAAATATTTGAATCTGACTTCATAATACAAATGAAGATATGTTTGTTTCTAAAGGGGATCGGAGGTTGTTTGCGGAATGAAAGGTCGATGACTCCGATTTCATTTTCTAAACTGTTGGAAGGACTGATGCTATGACAGCTGAGATACTAGCTATAAAAGAAGTCCTTATCTTTATAGCATTTCGTCCTGGTATAACAAATCAAAACTGCTTTTTGAATGCGATTCTAAATTGGTTGTGGATTGCCTGTTGCGACCTTAATCTTAAATTTAGAGAGGTCTTTTAACGATGCTCATATCAGTGTTTTTATTTGTGCTATTAATCATACCATTTTTTTAGAAAAAAAAAAACATTTAGTCAACCAACATATTCTGATTTGGGTTTGTGCATATATAGCTACTCGATATACAATTTAAAGTTTTAGATTTAAAAATATAGATTCATATATTTAAAGGATAATAATATTTCATTTCGATCCAAAATAATAAATATTGGATAATGGGCGGATTAAAACGAATTTGAATTTTAAGACATATTTGCATATTCATATAGATTAAAAATTACATGTATTCAAGTCAACAGTCTCTAGAGAATGTGGTTAAAACCTCTCGATTGACACCATCTCTTCTCTCCTAAGTTTGTGAGAACAATACACATTAAGACCAAAATTTTTCTTCCGTTCATCTAGATAAAAATTGTTCAAAAAAATACATTTATTTGACACTGTAAATCATACTTCTATATCACTATCATTATTTACTTCTGGTCTTTCTTAACGTCCTATGCTACTTATATTTCATTCTCATCTCGTATATAACATTACTCGAATTGAGATTACAGGAGAACAATTAACCCTATGCCACTAGGATAAACTTCTTTAATTCGCAGCACTAGCATTTATTACATGTGAAACGTTTTAATTTAATAAATGCCATAGGAGATTTAACATACGCGACAATGAATTGTTAAGAAATTTTCATTATGTATTTTTATTATTTCCATTTAGATTTCAAATAGTAGTAAATTACATCATATATATCATGATCATTATTTTAAATTTGTCTTTAATTTTTTTGTGTATTTCATATTCATCATTAAATTATAATCATCGTTTTAAATTAGACCATAAACTTTTAAATGTTTTATATTCTCAATTTAAGGTCGTCTATTAAAAAATTTGCCCAATAAATATATGTCACGTGGCATATGTTCATCGTCTTTCTTCCGCCCCTTCAATTCTCTAAGGAAACAACTAGAATAGTAAAGGAAAATTTTCAAAAATTAATTTGCTTTTGAGAAATTTCAAACACTTTAATTTCTAAAAGTTATCTATTTGGTGTATCAATTTCAATCCATGCCTCTCTATTCTCAATTTTGTGAAATAAAAAATTGTAAGTCCAAAAAATATATCCAAAAACACTTTGATTGATAAAAGTCATCAATGCAAAAGTGAAATCAAGATCATACCTCTAAAATATTAGTTCAAAAACACTTTGATTTCGCTTATAATTACGAGCCGTGAGAAAAATTAGTTGCAGAGTTTGAAAAACTCATCAGTGAATGACAATTTTTTAACAGACGACCTGAAAATGATTATAAAATGAAATGTTAGGCAATTACTTTGATCACAAAAAACTTCTGACACTTAAATAAAAAAGGTAAATTTCAATAACTTATCATGTTGTTAAGCCATAAAAATACATTTGGGGTAAAAGAGCATATGTTCGAATCATGACAAAACACAATAGGCTTTTATTTTCTAAAAATAAGGCTTAACTACAAAATAAATACCAACGTATATCTTTTTTGCGTTAGGTGTCAAAGTAGGTTTATAACATTTCATTATATAACCATTTAAGATTTTTCTGTTACAAATATTAAAAAATCTGTTATCCAATTAAAATATGCCACGTGACAAATTCTTATTTTTTTATTTTTTAAAACCTAAAATTTATCTTTTTAAAACTCAAAAATTCATAAATATACAGATATCTATAGGGATGACAAAATTACCCGACCCCGATCCGATCGGGTATTTTTCTATAATTTTCGGGGATCAAGGCGGGGCGGGGCAGGTATTAAAAATGTTAAGTCGGGTCGGGGCGGGTTCGGGTATGGGATGAAAATTCCCCGCCCCGCCTCGATATTTTTTTATTATTTTTATGTATTTTTTTATTATATTTACAAAAATATCACTATATAAAAACACTTTTAGGGGTTTCAAGCTATTTTTTTAGTTTGTGTTTATCGTAAATTTTTGTTAGATATTGTTCGAATTTTAACATATATGATTCTAAAGGTCAATGGTTCGAGTTTAATTTTTTAAATATGTATTTTTTTCATGTGAGTAATTTAATAGGTTTTATTTTATTTTTTATATAGTTTTAAAGTCTGTTAAATTTATATTTTGGGAATATGATAGTGGTTCGATCAGATCTAACATTTATCATCGATGAAATTTAATATATTTTTTAAAAAATTTGGGTCGTGTTGGGTCAGTGTCAAGTTTAGGGTTTATAGATCGGGTTGAGACGGGTAAATTAATATTTTAATCCTGGGGCGGGACGGGGATAAATTTAGGGGTAAATAAATCGGGGCGGGTTCGGGGCGGCCAAAAACCCGCCCCGCCTCACCCCGTTGCCATCCCTATATATCTAAAATCTCTAATACTAAATTCCTAAATTCCAAAGTCCATTGCCACCGTCAATCACCACTGTTTTCCCCGACGTCATCAGACCACCACTATTCGGCCATCCCCACTTTCTATTGACCCTAAATCCTTAAATTCTCAAAATTTCATATTACTAAATCCCTAATTCTATTGTTGACTATCACCACCATCACTCATTCCATTCGTTGTAGAACCCTCACTGGTTGACTACTCCTTACCATTGTCCTAAATCTCTAAACATAAATCTATAATGTTTTAAAAAAAATTGAATTTCAAAGCACATTGAGGTCAACGGCTACTACCACCCTCCTTTTTTTGTAGGGGGTTCGAGAAAAGAAGAGGTGGCTAGTGGTTACTGAATCAACGGACAGAGGTAAAAGATTTAGAGATTTAAGGTGAGGAGATTGAGGATTTAAGGGTTATTTTAGAATTTTAGGATTTCTTTCTAAATTAAATATCAAACTTTCTTTCGGTTTAACCACTAGTTTTTGACTTAATAGTCGACTAATTCAGATCGATTTTTGCAGAGGCTTATTATGGGAGCTAGGGGTGTCAGTGAGGCGGGTTTTGCGGAAATTCGCCCCATTTCGCATTCAATTGAGCATGAATGGTTATAAATTTCCTGGGTTGTGGGGCGGGGATGAAGATAAAAATTGCATTCGCCGTGGGTGATGGGGAAGGCGTGAATATGGCTTTGTTCCCGTCCTATCCCCACCCGCCTTGCATCATCCCCACCCTCACCGCATCATCCTCACACGCCCCAACATATATTATAACATGTTATTATAAATATTATTAAAAATATAATATCAATTTGAATAATATTTAAATTTAAGGTAATTCATATTGACTTGCCTTGAGATATTATTGAAAGGTTCAATATATATAATGAGATTGATCATATCAAATATATAAATATTTTTTAAAATATTAATTTGAATCAGAGTCAAAATTAAGATAATTTATATTCACTTATCTTATAATATTTATGAAAAATATATATAATATTTATGTTTATTGGTTTATTCTTTATTGCTTCTCCTCGTTAAGTTTTCTTTCTAAGGTTTGTTTTCTTCTTTCCGGTCCTTACCATAGGTATGATATCCTTCTATTTTTTAATTTTATTTTCTTAATATTATATGTTATTTAGATTATATTGGTATTTATTCTTATTTTTAAAAGGTTGTTTTTTCATTGTTTTTTTTCTTTTTAGCTCTTTCTATATTGTTTATTTGTTACAACAATTAAAATATTATTTTACATGTTATTTGTGTTATTTTCTTGTCATTTACAATAGACTTTAGTATCTTTTTAGTCCAAGTTTTAGTGTTGTACAAAATTTAATTTTGTATATTATTATTTTTTAAAAATGATTACAATTGGAATAATGTCACATATATGGTGGGAGTCTGAATGACATATATTTTATATTTTTTCATAACAAATTTTATTTATTTATATTTATTTAATTAATATTTATAAATATATTATATGAATGAGTTACGGATGAGCAAAGAGTGGATTGGGTGGGTCTTAAGACTCACATGGGTGATGGGGCGATGATGGTTTTAGTCTTGTAGGTTGCTGGGCAGGAATGATTTTAGATTTTGTATTCACAGTGGGTCGCGGGGCGAGGATGAAGATAAAAGTTCTTGACGAGGACGGGTGTGAGAAGAGCACCATTCGCGCCTTCCCTTCCTAATTGACATCCCTAATGGAAGCGACTCTCCCAACGCAATTTTCTTCATTCACAACACCAAGATTCAAACTTTTGACATTACTTAAAGAATTTAGGGTCTCCTCCTATTAAACCAACTAGTTGTTGATGACAAAAAAAAACTTTAAACACCTAATATAAAATATTAGAATAGTTTCAACATTTATTTTACTATTAAACCTAAAAATAGGATACTAAGGCGTAATATAATTTCTCAAAGCTATAGAAAAGGAAAAATTATATTATTGGTCATTTCCGTCACGTTATTTATGGGACCAAACAATAAAAATCACTCATATCATTATTTTTTTTCATGTCATATTTTTACCAAGTGAATCTTCACTCATATTTATTATAAATCAATTTTAAAAACAGTTTTTACCGGGTGAAGTTTCACTTGATAAAAACATGATATAGAAAAAATAATGAGAAGAGTGATTTTTATTGGCTGAATCTATGGATGACGTGGCGAGAAATAACCCATAATATAATTTCTCATAAACAAAAAAGGGACGAGTGACGTGTACAACTATCCAAGTGTACGAAATGTACGTGGAGGAGTTGTGGAGACAATCGTCATTGTAGTTGAAGAGATGCTTTCCTTCTTCGAATCATCGCCCGTTAATATTACTCAATATAAGATCATTAATCTTTTAATATATGAAGGCAATTTTTTGAAAATTTGTTATTAATATACCTTCAAAATTTGGTCGTGGGTTTCTATGGTAAGACGAAAACGCAAAGTTACAAGGGAAAAGTAAAAACATCTCTATCCCTTTGCCTCTTCTCTCCCTATTGAGCTATCCCATCAGCTTCTCTCATTTGAGAAAGAAGGCGGAAAAGTGAAGGGACTGAGAGGGTTCAGACGGTGGCTCCGGCCCTCTTATTCTTCGTTCCGGTTTATTTTCCGGCGATTCTTTCATTGGCATACAGTATATCTTTTTTGACGTAGGTCGCTTCGTTCCCACGGCAATTTCCATTTTGACACACAGCCCGAGAAAAGCTTCTTCATATATTTTCAGTCTGCTCTGGCGGAACTGAAAGGAACCCAATCGTGCTTCCGATTACCCCTTTGTATAATCTGAGGAGATTGGTGCGGTTTCGAATCTGAGAAAAGGGTAGAGGGGTAGAGGGATTTATTGTATTAAGATGCTTTGGGTTATACAATTCTCTGGGTTCTTTTCAGCTGCAATGGTGATGATTGTTCTCTCTCCTTCACTCCAGTCGTTTCCTCCAGCTGAAGCCATTAGATCCTCTCGCCTCGACGGTTACCTCCGGTTACCGTCATTTCAGGTCTGTACATCGCCGGACTCGCTGGACGATCGGTTCACTTTCCGAAAGGCTTCCGAATTTCGCAATGCCGACGAATGTGGCTTCGCCGACCCCAAAACCACTGGCGTCTGTGATCCTTCTTTGGTTCATGTGGCTATAACCCTCGATGTGCAGTACCTCCGTGGGTCAATCGCCGCCGTTCACTCCATTCTCCGGCATTCATTGTGTCCGGAGAATATTTTCTTCCATTTCCTTGTCTCAGAGACCGATTTGGAAACCCTAGTTCGATCCACTTTCCCTCGATTGAAGTTCAAGGTTTATTATTTTGATCCCGAGATTGTACGGAACTTGATATCGTCGTCGGTCAGGCAAGCGCTTGAACAGCCGTTAAATTACGCTAGGAATTATTTAGCGGATCTGCTAGAGCCGTGCGTGAGGAGAGTGATTTATCTGGACTCCGATATCGTCGTCGTTGACGATATCTCTAAGCTGTGGAGTACCAATCTGGGTTCACGAACGATCGGAGCACCGGAGTATTGCCATGCCAACTTCACAAAATATTTTACAAACAGTTTCTGGTCGGACGATCGGTTTTCAGGGACTTTCAGGGGAAGGAAACCATGCTACTTCAACACGGGAGTGATGGTGATAGATCTGGAGAAATGAGACGGGTCGGATTCACAAAGCGGATCGAATGGTGGATGGAGATCCAGAAAAGTGACCGGATCTACGAGCTCGGTTCCTTGCCGCCGTTCTTGTTGGTTTTTGCCGGCCGCGTGGCACCCATTGGGCATCAATGGTACCAACACGGTTTGGGTGGAGACAATGTGAGGGGAAGTTGTCGAGACTTGCATCCGGGCCCCGTTAGCCTCTTGCATTGGTCCGGTAGCGGCAAGCCATGTGTCAAGGTCATCCCTTATTATATTACGACCCTGCCTTGACAAGCCCGTTCATGACCGAGCAATGGTGGACCGAGTGATGATATGAGCAGTCCCTAAGGAGCTACCAAGTCAAGGATGCAAGTTGAGAAGCTTTAGGAAGACGATGAAGGCCCTATCCAGAAAATGTCCTTATTTTGGGACGAAACAACGTCTACTCACGGCATTCATGGTAAGTTTATTTAGCTCTTTAGGGGGAAGTGGTCTGGTGTCGGGTCTCCACCATCCCCCTCGCCTGGGCTAGCGACCGAGCTTCCTTGGTGTAAGCGACCTACTCCTAGGCCCATGTGGGGCCTAGGTGTGCGGGCAGTGGGGCCTAGTGGTTGGCGCACTGTCTCCCCGGGAGAAATACCTAGGGACGGTTTGGGGCCATAGGGCCCCATATCGCGCTCGTGGCTGAAGTACGAGGTTGGAGTGCAGCTATCGCTAGGCCCTGCGGGATTCGAAACTCTAAAGCCTTAGGGCCTTGTGACCTTGAGAAGGCTAGACCGAGATAACTCCTTGGACAATGAGGCATGAGGAAGGCTGACTTGTCTGGGTAACACCTATTTCAAGTGTCGCACGGCTTGCTAACCGAGCAAAGGGGGCATGTCCGTGACACGTGGTATCAGAGCGAGAATACGATGGATAATGTACTCATGTGACGGTTGCGTTTGGCTATGGCTTTTGATACAGTGGTGCGTATTTGTTAACCAAACGCCATAGTGCTCATGTACCAACTGGAACACTATGATGCTTTATTTAGTGGCTGTGGTGCGTGGTGACGCCAGACAGATGTGTAGCAAAAATGAGAGTTGGACTATTTGTGGATTAGTTGGGGATGTGAATTTAAACTTTGTACGACGTTAGATGGTTGGACTCCACACCAAGCGCCCTCGTAAAAGGAGTGGGTTGGGTGAGTCCACAATGTGAAATAAATTGAGGGTTGGTTAGTGCACGGAGGTGTCTGACTATTGTTTCGGGCACAAAGGTGCTTGGTTATTATCTCCGCGCAGTGGCGCTCATTCCTTTGGCACAGTGGTGCTCAGTTGTGAATTTGTGGCACAGAGGTGCATGTGAGTTTTATAGTGGAGCCAGCGCACAGAGGTGCCTGTCGGTAACCACTATAGCGATCGAAGCATACGCGGTGCTCGATCTTTATATTGCACAGAGGTGCTAACGAGTTGGACCTGGTGGGATCAGTACACGGAGGTGACTGACGCTAACCACCATGGTTGTTTTAGTGCGAGAGGCACTTATTTCTAATTGCACAGAGGTGCTAACGAGTTGGACCTGGTGGGATCAGTATACGGAGGTGACTGACGCTAACCACTATGGTTGTTTCTGTGCAATAGACACTTATTGTTTATCGCACAGAGGTGTAAACGAGTTCAAACATAGTGTCATCAGTACACAAGAGGTGTCTAACGTTAATCACTATGGTTACCTCAGTATTGAGAAGCCGACTACTTGTGAATAGTTGATGCATGCTTGGAAATCATATTGCAAACAGTGCACAGAGGTGCCTGTCGTCAAAAAAAATGATTATCCTAGCATGATGTCACGTGGAAAGTAACCCCCTATGGGGGCACGAATTCTAGCAATATGGGGATGCTTACGCATCACTCGAGATGAGAGTCATTCCCTATGATGGCTACCGGTAATAGTGATGCTTATTTTGATACATTGCCTTGTGTCGGTAACCCTTGCTTATTGATGTTTGTTTTGACCTGTTAGTACAAGGGCGTGTGCAGCCCGAAGCATAAAATATGTTTATTTTTGTTAATCTAACATATTGGTGCTTGTCATTTCCAGGGTAATGGGATAAATTCTTGATTGATGGAAGTTAATGGCAATATTGTTTATCCTGACACTGTGGTGCTTGATTGTTGCCTAACTATCTTTTTCCAGGTGAAAAAAGGAGTGGGTATAGATGGTTGTAGAGTGATACAACGGATAGTCATGGCTTCATAGACTAACCCTAAAGGAAAGAGTTGGAGACAACTTGAAACCGTTCCATAATTGCTTTGGGTTTGAGGACTCAAGGCGGGGGAGTCGTGTTCTGCAAGGTGGTGGATTCGCCCATTGATAAAATCAAAGGGGTATGATAAAACTCGTTTGTTGTGCGAGTGGCCTCTCTCGAAACAAAAATAGAGTAAAAGGGAGTGCAAAGTTATTGGTATGCTCCCTCTTGTTGTTGTGGACTCTTGTAGCGGACGGACACATCATGGGTTCTCGGGGAAAAGTTACATTGTCAGATAAAATCAAGGAGCCTAAGGGAAATGTTTCTCATAGCTAATGATTTGTCTGTAAATGGCAATTTTCTTAAGACATATTGGGTCTTAAGGTAAAAAGAAATGTGTTGCGGTGTGGTAGTTTGGACCAGATTCTTTGGCAATGAATTGCAATATGAGATGACAAAGGGTAAGACAAAGTGCTATTTGTAAAGCTACTCGTTTGGGTGAGAAACACAAGGGTGGTACAACTTGGTAATGTGGGTGCATCTGAGGAAAGCTCTCCTTAGGAGTTCCTTCACAAGCAGAGCCAAAGAGTAAGCGTGGGACAGACAAGCTCGATGGGTATGTGGTGATGATTCAAGTACAATTCAGATCTCACCCAAGTATTACAAAATCCCCAATTTGGGCAGTGGAGATATGGGCTACTACTGACAAGCTAGTTGGTGGGGCGAGCTAGTAAAGCCAAGGCTTAGGTCAAAGTTGATGTATGGACCAAGAGACCAAAAGCAAAACCTGGTTACCACGGATATGTCAGTGTTACCCAAAAATAGAAATGTGGTGGTCAAGGAAGTTATAACGCACTTCCCAGAGTTTGGCAATACAGAGCGTAAATTCCAGTGAGAGTCGTACTGGAAAGTCCCATTGAACTTGTAAGGTAAATTTCATTTTATTGTTATGTAATTGGACTAACCAATTTCGTGGTCAGTTTTCTCTTTGTGTGTGTTCTGAAGGCAGGTGTTCCTATCAATTCCTTGAGGGATGTGGGGGCAATCGATTAGAGAACCAAGACGGTTTGAAGGTTTGGCAGGTGTCAAAAAGCCCTGGTCGTATGCAACAGGGATAAATGCACAATGATTCTGGTTGTGTCGACAAGAATGGTGACAAACGCGAAAACGTGGAACGAGTATTGCCTAGAGAGAGAACACACCCAGGTGCTGGGGCGTCAACACAAGGTGGTGGGTCGGTAGACCCTAGTCGGTTTAAGATACTTGAGGCCGTAGTGGCTGCCATGAGAGCTATGACATCAAATGATCGGCTTTGAGCAATAAAGGAAATGCAGCAAGAGTTGACCCAGACTATCAAAGATTTTGGTAATGGAGGCAAAAGAAGCATTAAGTCATATAAAGTTCGGACTAGATGAGATCAAGACTCAGGTTAACCTGATACAAATATCTATGAGCAATTCGATGACAGTAGATAGGGTCTGAGGACTAGGGTTTCAAAAACCTCAGCGGTATGAAGGGAACAGAGATGCTAGGGAGCTTGAAAATTTCTTGTTCGACGTCAAGCATTATTTCCGATATACGCATACTAAAACAGATAAAGACAAGGTCGTCGTGGCCTTGGTGCATCTAATAGGGGACGCCAAGTGGTGGTGGCAGTCCAAGTTTATTAATGGTGTTTGTCCTATCAAAATATGTGATGAGCTAAAGGGAGAGTTAATGGGCTCATTTCTTTCCCAAAAATGTAGAATATAATGCTCAAAAGAAGCTAAGGGATTTAGCGAATACAGGTTCTATTCGAGATTATGTAAGAGAATAAAGAGGTCTTGATCTTACATGAGAAGACTCTACTGACTAGATGTCGTGGGCATATGGGGAAGAGTT
The DNA here is from genome assembly GCA_019671005.1 of Hibiscus mutabilis. Classification (NCBI taxonomy): domain Eukaryota; kingdom Viridiplantae; phylum Streptophyta; class Magnoliopsida; order Malvales; family Malvaceae; genus Hibiscus; species Hibiscus mutabilis. The sequence continues at coordinate 24,201,109 of CM033756.1, forward strand.
TGGTTCCTGCGAAAACCTAAGTTACACGTAGAGGGCACAAGTGAGACATTATTTTGAAGTCCACGACACGAGACTAATGTTGATATGATGGTTGTGGGGTGCTAATACAGGTTCCTTTATGGGCGTGATAACAAGATGAACTTTTCTAGTAAGTGGATAATGGGGAAGACATGTGGGGAACTAACTTACCCATGAAGTATAGGCCATGTGTGTCAAGAGATCAAGTGCGTACTTTTGTGCTTATCAACAGTTATGTCTGTTACAAAGGGAGTGAAGGAGAAACGAAATAAATGGGCACCTTGATTGGCTATTACAAGGGCCATAGGAGACCATTAAGAAGTTCTAGCGAGGACATATGACCATCTATTTTGGCTACTGGAACAAGGGCAAGGTTGTTCGAGAGAATATTGGTGGGCATTCATTTGGTAAATGGTGCAGGTATAATTGAGTAAGAAGAAAACCTCATGAGTGGATGATATTAGCTTGTCGTAGAGACTGCATTCTCAAATAGTCAAAACACCTGAGGTATACATACAAAGGCATACCATGATTGGTGGTAGCATAAGGCAATGTGTGCCAACCAGGTAATCATACGAGACTTGTGTGGATATGTTTTCATTGATAAAATTGCTTGTATATCTTATAAAAACATGATGTATTGCGGAGAACAAAAGGCAAGTACAATGCGATACGGTGTTGGCAACTAGAGATAATCTATGCATTATTGAGCAACCAGGTGCAACGCGAGCATGTGCTGGCAAAACTTGGGTTAATGTTGATGACAAATGTATGGTAATGCATTCAATACTTTGGAGGTCTCGGTACGAGATGAGGCAAAGTTGGCGAAGATGCTTAACGTCGAGGAGCAAGCCATTGAGTGACGAGTCATAACACGTCTGCTCATGATCAGGTATGTTACTTTTGTATTTGTGTAGGTTAATGGGCAGATCGTGGAGCACAGAGAAACTACAAGGTACTTGTTTGAGTGGATCGATGGTTTGTTACTTGTCTTTTGCCCGAGCCACAATTAGAGTAAAAGTGGGGGAGCATGAATCTAAAACTCAACATGATAGAAGTGGAACTGGGTCATAATGAGTCTGTGGTCAGTCTAGATGGTTACGGATGTACAACATAGTCAAAAGGGGATAGAAAGAACCCAGGATCGAGGCTTGAATTAGTTGCTTGAAGGATCAAATGGCGGGATAAGAAAAACATACCAAATCGAGCACGAATCGAAGATGTGCTGCCACAAGGGTTCGTATCGGCTCAACAGGTGATGAAGAACTGGTGTCAATATCAATGAGAACCATCCCTTCCTGGACTACATCGGTAGAGGAAGTGGGGGAGAATTACATAACCATCCCTTCTTGGACTACATCGATAAGGGCATCGATAGAGGAAGTGGGGGAGAATGTCAGAACCATCCCTTCTGGGGCTACATCGATGAGGCCATCGATAGAGTAAGTGGGGGAGAGATGTCAAGGCCATCCCTTATTATATTACGACCCTGCCTTGACAAGCCCGCTCATGACCGAGCAATGGTGGACCGAGTGATGATATGAGCAGTCCCTAAGGAGCTACCAAGTCAAGGATGCAAGTTGAGAAGCTTTAGGAAGACGATGAAGGCCCTATCCAGAAAGTGTCCTCATTTTGGGGCGAAGCAACGTCTACTCACGGCATTCCTGGTAAGTTTATTTAGCTCTTTAGGGGGAAGTGGTCTGGTGTCGGGTCTCCACCATCCCCCTTCGCCTGGGCTAGCGACCGAGCTTCCTTGGTGTAAGCGACCTACTCCTAGGCCCATGTGGGGCCTAGGTGTGCGGGCAGTGGGGCCTAGTGGTTGGCGCACTGTCTCCCCAGGAGAAATACCTAGGGACGGTTTGGGGCCATAGGGCCCCATATCGCGCTCGTGGCTGAAGTACGAGGTTGGAGTGCAGCTATCGCTAGGCCCTGCGGGATTCGAAACTCTAAAGCCTTAGGGCCTTGTGACCCTGAGAAGGCTAGACCGAGATAACTCCTTGGACAATGAGGCATGAGGAAGGCTGACTTGTATGGGTAACACCCATTTCAAGTGCCGCACGGCTTGCCAACCGAGCAAAGGGGGCCTGTCGTGACACCATGGCTAAGGCTGGATTCCAAAAGGCCGTGTCCGCTGGACGCATTATGGGCACCCTATGACTTGTACGGCCACCCACATTGAAGTCGTAGCTGAGTTTAGTCGCCGGTAAATTCCCCACATTTTTCAATTTGTCATTTCATCTACATTATTTGTCTTCTTCACTATGATGATTGATTGACCTTTATTATTAACTCATTTATCAATCAATTTTGTATTCTATTTTTCCTGTCCCGAATCTCATTAAAACCAAAAAGAGGAAGAAAAGATTAGATATTCAACTTGTTACAGACTGCATAAGGAGCATTTCTCATGGAGTTGTGTCGTTTTAGAGTTTTAGTTGCTTTCTAGGTCCAAACAGAATCAAAGTTTATCCCTTTCGTGAAGCAGTGCACTTGGTAATAGTCTTTTAACACGGACTCTGCACTTCTCCATCAAGCAATCTTTGTTTCCTTTGAGTTCCCTTTCCAGAAATGAAACCAGCCGAATTTATGTTGTTGTAGGTGATGAAGAAAGTGGGAAAAAGGGGGATTTTCATTAGTTTTCAATATCCGGTTGGTTGTTCTTTTCCAATGGTTACCGGATTGGCCTGCGTAGGATTTTTCACTTTGGTGGCAGCGGCGGAAGCCTTGTGAGCTACCAACCTGCCCCCACTGTTCCTTTGTGCCAAATCACGTATTCTCCCTGTAGCGTCGGATTCTTGTATTTTTAAGACATCCAAATAAAGTGATTTTTATACAATTATCCAGCAAAAAAGTTTGTTTATTATCTTAAACACGGTGGCATGGGAAGAGGGGACCCCTCATGTCATTGTTGCGTAGGAAATGTCCAAAGTAGGAATGTGGAACCCAGCTGGTTTCGATCTCTTCTTACGGTTAGTTTAGAACCCTATGATTCTGATCCTTTCCTCTTCTATCTTAATTTTGTAGCTTATCTGGTTATGTGGCATCATTGGGCTGCTTTGCTTCTTAATTTGTCTTGGCTATATCTATCATGTAATTAATTAAAATTTGATGGACATAGATGCTACCGGACCTACATGGGTTTTCCCTGAAAGTGCCATCCGACGCCGACAGCTTTTGACCTCTGATCATTACCTAATCCCGTTGGTTTTAATCATATGGTGCGGTTATATGATTCTGGAAGGAGAGGCCGCCACTGAAACCTATATTATTTTTATGCATGCATGTAAGAAAATATGTGGATGCTGATTAACCTTTTTTTTGGTGCACTCGTCATGTAGGTAAAATAGCACCCTGTTCATAAATGTGATCTTTGCCATTCCAGGGAAAGAATACATCTAACTGGGCATTAGAATGGAATGTGTCGAGACCCAGAAAGCCGCCGACATCGACGAGCTTAAATTTACCGTGTTAACCGCGTGTAAAATTGGGTTTTTACCAGAAAAAAGAAAGGTCCAACTTCTACATATCGTTATTAGAGTTGGCCATTATCCAAGATTCCAAGCATCATTAGTGTGTGGATGTATCAGCAGCAAAACTATTTATTGACATTAGCTGGTCTAAGAAACCTCCAAATTTACTCCATCTTATTCTATGTGCACATAAACACATCATTTCTGTTTTCGAGTGTTGACAGCGATTTCCGTGGCCGCCATTTAAGATCGGATCGAGTTTTGCCGGTTACGTAAAATAGGACGGTGTAAACTGGGCCTGATAAAAGGGTCGTATTCTTTCGACAGAAACATGTTTGGTTTCTGGCTCTAAAACCATTGATACGTCGACTGTGGCATGTGAGGGGGAAAAATGCCACAAAAAAAGAATAAAAAAAGCTAGATGTAAAATGAGTGTCCAATGCCCTGAGAACCTTTACAGCTAGAAATAGCAAATGGGCTGAAGGCGGGGACCAGCAACCATCATTGGTCCACCACTTCTTCAACTACTAAGAACAATTACAAGCTTCCCTGCCTAATCTGGAATCAAAGTCTCTTGCTTCATTAAACTTGAGCTGCTCATCTTTACTCGGATTCTAATAAATGGTGTTTGCTTTAGCTGCAAGTAGACTGGCTAACAGATTTACGCATTAATATGAATAGATTTCTTTGCCACCCCAACCTAGACTTTGGGTGCGTTTAACAATGCTTCTCCAACTAGTGTAGGAGTGCCAAACGGAGAAGTAATGCCGAACAGGTACGACCAGCGCACTGAACGTGAGTTTTCCCACCTGATTAATTTAGCGTCCAAACGTGTGTTTTGCCACTGCTAAAAAATCCAACTTCTCCGAAAAAAGGGCGTTGAAGGCCAACGGACGTTATAAAATCCTTGTTGAACGGAGGCTATAACTATGTTTTCTACCCTCCACGGTGATCATTAGGACCACTTGAAAAACTCTGCTAAAGGGAATGCCGCATTGATTTGATGGGGTTTTCAGCCTCAGAATTTATCGAATCTATACTGCCATAGATGTGTAAACATGAGATAGTGCCTAAGCTACGAGGGGATACGCCTTGCATTACTATTTTTCTCATCGAGTCAATGTGCCATAAAGTATTCCTTGTTGCATTCTTTTGTTGTGAAAATTGGAACGAGTTCAATTTCTCAAGGAGGATGGATCCAACATTCATGTGGAATCAGGTCAGCCAAGCCATGGGAGCTCAGAGGAGCCATTGGCAATGCAATAAAACAGAATACAAGACAGTGGGCAGGCTAGATTCTTGTGGGCAACCATACAATGGTGTGGGGCGTCACACAAAAAAAATCCTTTGTAGGGACAAAAAAAATCTGGTTTATGTTCATTGAATAAATGTGACGAAATTTATTCACAATGCTGCATTCTCCAAGTGGTCCAAGAAATATAATCATAAGATGCATGGAACTCAAATATAACATTATAAGCCAACATTAAAACTGGGATTTAAGTCGAGCATAGAGCACATTTTTTTTATTGAGAACCAAAGAATTGTAAATGTGATCACAGTCAAGATTGAGGATGAATGGTCCTTCTGACCTGATAGCACTGGTTCGAACTAGAGCATTCATAGCTCCAAGCTTCTTGTTTCCGTCGCCATTCTAACAAGACATAATAAATCACCACAGGCAACTTTGTTTGAGTTTTCATTGTGTCAATCAAGTTCTCTCAGGCTGGCTTTAAAAAGTAATGTTAGCATTGCGTAAATCAAGTAAAAAATACTATCTCGGAGCCAATGAGGCCTTGGGTACTTCCAGCGCCGTTTCTGAGATTTTAGTTGCCCTAGGGCGAACCTAAAAATTAGGTCCTAAATTAGAGATTTGAATTGCGGTTGCGATCGTATATTCGGTCATGTTGCGTTTACACTGTTGCAGACATAACGAATGTTATTTCTATCACTACGAGTATCGCAGTTGTGAATTTTTTTAATAATATATGCTATTGTGGACATAACGGTTGCATGTATTGTGATTTTGGCTGGTGTCTCTACAATTATATAATGATCTCTGTTGCGGTTACATACATCTATTTAAATACATGTCTATAATATCAAGTATTGAAAAAACAATTTAAGAGTACGTCTATAATAACAAGTATTGAAAAAATAAATTTTAAGAGTATGCTCAATAATAAATAGTGGAAAAAATAGATCCCTAATAATAAGTATTAAAAAATTTAATTTTAATATTTGTTATTACGAGCATACCCTTAAAATTGAATTATTTTTAATGCTTATTATTAGGGGCTCGAATTCTCTCCAATATTTATTAATATGAGCATATTCTTACGATTTAATTTTTTTAATACTTGTTATTGGGACCCTCGAAACTTATCCAGCTATATATATGTTTATCACTGGATTATTTTCTTCATCCACCCATAAAATTAAAAACTACACTTTTAATTTTCTTAAGCCTGGGCATGGTGGGGCCCTGGGCGGGCGCCCCTATTGCCCTGGCCCAAGGACACCCCTGTGTACTTCACCACCCGTATTCAAGTTGTAGCATGTCGTATTTAATCTGGGTGATGATAGAAAATCTTTCTTGTTAGTTATTCAAGAAAGTTTAAAGTACTTGGTGCTGAAAGAAGTTAATGGATATAAGAAAAGAAGCAAAACATTTTTTTAAAAAAAATATCTTTTACAATATAATTAGAAGTTTCAGATCAGTTTAGTTTGGAAAGAAATCAAACTAAAGTCTCCAAAGGTTACTTGATACAAGAAATTGTCAAAGAAACTTCAAAGGCTGAACAGGTGATTTCCCGAGCTCTCAAGCTTTGCCAAAGCAGGAAGTATCTACCGCCACATCTAAGAAGTATACATTTAAGGCATCCTCATCCGTTTAAGGCAATCTTGGAATGTTGATGTTTAGGGAACTGGCATGTGTTAAAGATGCTCAAGAATCTAAATAGTGATGATTATGCTAAAGTAGTGGAGAAGAGAACTCAGCTTGAGGATTTCAACTACTTCTTAATGATCCAACTTTTGGTTTATGAAGGCTGAGAAGGCAGTTGCATAATATGATCTCATCAATTTAACTGTTCAGAAAGCCATGACATTACTAAATAGCAGAAGCCAATCTTATCCAAAAGAAACAAAACACCTTTCTTAAATGCATACTTCTTAGATGTGGCAGTAGATACTTCTTTGGCAAAGCTTGGGAGCTCAGTGAGGCATCTGTTATATCAGCTTCGACGTTCGAAGTTGGTCTCTTCGGCTGCAACACATCAGCCTATGCAGCTCTTTTGGCGTATATTGACGAAAACAAAATGAAAAATGAAAAAAAAATCAGTTCTCGTTGTTTTGCTTATGCCAGCCATGTTGCAGTGAAGAAGAAAAAGGTTTGATCTCTTTGCTTTTTATGAATATTTTTTTGTCACAAATATATATATATATATATATATATATATATATATATATATATATATATTGAACACAGTATACGCAACAACTCTATAATTCAATGGTAGAAACAGAGGAGGAAGAAAATTTGCTGTTTTTAATTAATACTAGTTGAAAATGATCATCCCCTAATGAAAAAATTGTAGTTTTTGTTGAAAAGTAAACATGTAATGCTTTATTGCATGAATCCACTTCAACTTTGACCATATAATACCTAATCTGCTCTTGGAATTAATATTTTTGACAAGTCCAATGAATTTTTTTGTAGTATGTACTGAAATGTGAAAATTTGATGTGTAATCTGCTCTTGGAATGAATCGGCATTTGAGCTTTGATTGGATGAGGGAGGAATTCATTTATACCATGAAACTCCTTACCCTTATGTTGTTGATACAACAGACTGTGTTTTTGGTAGGCAAGGTTAGTAATATCAAGGTATGGATTTTTCACAGGTATTGAATTGTCAGAGAAGGCCTACCTCTGAAAATGTCGAATGATTTGAATCTTGGACGAATCCTCTTCTGCTGTCGAAATGGGACGATTCTGCTGCCTTTAATGGATCCAAGCAAGTCTAAAGCATATTTCCAAATGCAAGTTTACAAAATGCCAGACTTGATAGGACAGAGTTAGCTCCACCTCAGAATTGGATGATCAATGGCACTATGAATCCGGATTACGAGTGCGGGTCTCCAGTGAGAGTTAGCCCGAACCAATTCCGTGATCCAAGTTGTTTACCCTCAAACAGCAGCAGCTGCAAGTTGGAAGTGGTTTATGGCACAGGCCAAGCAGGCAGTTCCGAGATGTTGTGTTTCATACTCGGCGTTTTTCAATGATTCTGCTATTTCATGCAATACATGTGCCTGTGGCTGCACTAGCAACCCGAGCTACTTCTTCGACCCGATGCTCTTCTTATACCTTTTGAGAATGTAACTGCTGAAGCTTTGGAATGGATTGTGATATAAAACGACGGACAGTTCCAAATTACTCCATATATTCAATTATTCATCTATTTGTTTGCCGTATAAAGTAAAGTGAGAATATATGTGCTATGCCAATTGCCAAGCAGTGTTCCATAATACCAAAAGAATATAGAAATTGCAACAATGAAAACAACTCATGATGTCTAGATCTTCCAAAATCAGTAAAAAGTTAGAATCGGAAAACTCAATCAATTCCTATGCTAACCTAGCTTCTTGCTAAGCTGAAGAAACAACAAAATGAACCTTTGAAAGAAGACATTTTAATCTAACTTTGTGTCAAACCAAAGCAATAGAACTGCACGCGAGGTATCCCCCCATGTTAGATTGAAGTGCAACCTCCTCTTGCTGCAAATAAGATCAAAAACTTTGAATCAGTAACATGAACTAATAGTCATGCATTGGTGACAGAGATTTTAAGCTAACCTATTCAAAAGGTGCATGGAAGAAGTTGACATACCAAAAACGAGGGCCCGTAGATCATCTCATCAGCGGGGTTTGAGAGCTCCGTGACACTTCCTGCATTACTGTGGAAATTTTCTTCATTTGAGATGACAACACCATCACTACCAGGAAAATCATTCTGGTATAACAAGTTCGATTGAGAGAGACCATACAACGATGCATCAGTTTGGAGACAGTGACTTGATTCGGAAACAATATTCGATTTGAACATATTGCTCCCTGTATCAACATGATTTGGAACTGTACTTAAAACATGTCCATTCGCAAGATTTTGCTGCGGAAGTTGATATGAAGAAGTGGGTGTGCGTTGGAATCGTTGGCAGGAATTGACATCTCTGTTACCAGCCGATCGTGCACTTTCTTTCTGAAGATGCATTCGATATTTCTGCAACATGTAATTGTTGTATGAGTATTTTATACGGAATTTGTTAATAGTTCATATAAGATCTGTAATCTGTTAATATATTGCACCCGAAGATGACTGGCAACATTGGCTCTTGTAAGATAAGTGGCATTCATAGCTTGCATACGCTCCAAAATTTTCTTAGGAACATCATCTGCAATCACATAATCAGATGTCAAAACAAAGCATTTTCTATAGGAAAATTTTCAAGTACAGGGCTAGAATAGTTCATACTGCCATCTCCAAGTTGATTTACAGCATCAAGAAACACCTGATGGAGCTCTTGTGTCCAAACCACCCACGGCTTCTTAGCTGTGGTCGCTTCATCGGAGGATTCCCCATCATTGAATGCATCTTCGCTCCTCCGTTTCGAGCCTTGCAGGCTTCTTTTATCTGTTGTCGGGACGATTCCATTAGCGGCGGCGGCATTGTTAGACAGTTGTAACAGGCTTAACTTGTCGGTAACATTAGTGTCAATGTTGTGAATGCCAGGCCGCTGAAATTCTTCAAACGAACGTCTATTCTTGCAAACCACATGCTGCCAAATGAGACTAACAGCTTCCATGCGAACTGGCTTCACCAAATAATCACAAGCTCCTTTGATTACACCATTCATAATAACTCTGTCTTTCATCCGAAGACATCACTGTGTAAACATAAACACGCCGATTCGAATACATACACACACATATATATATAAACAGATTAAACTGAGAAATCATAGAGTTATTAAAATTAATTGCATGTATTTTGTAACTTACTAACGACCGGCAAGTCCATCTCTGCAACAATGATCTCAATAAGCATGAGTCCATCAATGTCAGGCATATGTAAATCTAAGATGACAACATCAAATCTGTTCTTGTCTCCTCGAAACAAAGCAAGGGCGTGCTTCGCATGCTGACACTTGGTAACTGAAAATCACTTGCATAAAATTTATGATCCTCGTATACTCGAACCGTAAAACGGACATGGAAGATATAAAACGAATTTACAAGAAATCATGACTAATAATCGAAAACAAAAAAAACATCAAACAATAATCCAAAACAAAAGAGTAATGGAACTGCAAATAACAAGATGAGAGACCGGCAGCAAGACATAACATACCTTTGTATGATAACTTTCGAAGCATTCTTTCCAGTACGAGGAGACATGTTTTGTCATCATCAACAATGAGAATCTTCAAATCAGCTGGAAATTCTGCAACACCATTATCATCAACTACACTCATTGCACACACTCTTTTCTGAATTACAGATTTTTGAAGTTTCTTTTCACAAACAGGAAGCTGGTGGCTGAGCTTTTTGTCCACTTTACATCTCTTGAATTATATGTTTTTTTTTTGGTATGCAAACTATTTATGTGTAGGGCTGAGAAAGAGAGAGAAAGGGTGTATAGGGTTTTACTTTGTTTGGTTTGTTAAGTTGGGGTGTTAAAAACAAGCTATGGTTCACCCGAAAAAATCTAGCTTCTTTCTCTTTCATTTTACCATTAGATTCAAAGTAGGCGTATTATCTTCATTTATTGTCTGTTTAATTACTTTCTATAACTATTTATTTGCACTTTTAATTTTCCATTTTAATTATAATAAGGAAGGATGCAAGATTTTATAACAAAGAGTGTAAATTCTTACGAATTTATATTAGAAATATAAAGTGTAAAATTACAAATTTTAAGAGTATAAAATTATATAATCAACAATAAATACAAAATTACTTGAATTATATTAAAATTTCAAATTTCCAGACCAACCCCCTTCGATCCATCCTCGATTATAATGACAAGTTTATGTAATTAACATCCGCTGAATTTAATTGTTTAACTGTCCAACATCCATTGATACTCGTTAAACAAGATGGTAATGGCAAGTATATGTACGTTGATTGAGTATAGCTCGGTTGATATTGTCGTTGGTACAATATATGGGAGAACGTAAATCGAGCATATTTAACTGTTCAATATCTTCTAATTTGTTGAATAATCTGAACAGTGTAAAAATTAGACTCTGAATGTTAAAAAACTAAATGTAATATTATAAAATAATCATGTTATCTGTTTCCCCTTTATATGTATATATATGATTTTAATAATTTGGGTTTAAGATATTAGATTTACTAGTCATTGTGGACTTGCATATAAATTTTTCGATATCTACTATTCAATTTATATTTTTTATTATGATTAGGATGTAGTTGGATATTTGTTTTGAATAGATGTAATTGGATGTTCAATATTCAAATTTAACATCCATTTAATTTTAATATCATAATAGCTTGTTACTAAAGATATAATAAATAAATTTAAATTTGAATTCGAATTCGAATATTTAAATTTATTTGGAATTTTGCATCTGTCTTATTTGGGAGGAACTCAATTATAGACAATTCAAGGGACATGTTCAAACCATGGAGGAAGCCTTGGAAGTTATAAAAATAATTGTTAGAGGCATGGGGATAGATAGATTAGATTCTACTAATTTACAACATTGTACAGATTAGGATATATTTGTATAGCGTAGGATCATATACATAATTCACTATATGTACTGGTTCGTTGATTGTAGAAAAATCTTAAAAGAAGGTTGAAGATGCATATTGGCCTTTCCCGAATTCTCTATCCTTCTTCTTCGAGAAATATTTCTTTCTCTGCCAAATTTTATTAGCGACCGACCGTTAAAAAATTAACGGTAATATTGATATAGGTTTATCTTTATTACCTTATTAGTCAAATAAAGGTTAAGAAAGTGTGATGGCAAGAGGAATTGATCCCCTAACACTTGGCCACTAAACTAAGCCATGGCTTTGAAAGTTTTTCACTAAGTATTTATTAGTACTAGAGAATCTAGTTCTTACTTCACTCTATTTCTCCTCTTTCAGTTTAATTCAGATGATTTCTTAACCATTTGTTAGAAGAAGAAAAATTCAATTTCAATTTATCTCTATTGCAGTGCTCTACTTACAGATTATTTTCAAGATTTAGTGAAAATTTTATAAACGCATAGCTTAGCTCAGTGGCTAAGTGCTAGGCAATCAACCTAAGGATTTATCATCAAGATAAGGTTAACATCATGCCTAGAGGTCTTACTGATGGCCCGGAGGTCTTACTAAATGGATTCACACCGAAATAGCTACCAAAATCCCTTAAAATAATGTCCTGGTTTCTACCAGTCTTGACATCAAGATAAGGTTAACATCATTCCCAGAGGTCTTACTCAATGGATTCACGCCGAAAATGGCTACCAAAATCTCTTAAAATGATGCCCTAGTTTCTACCAGTCTTGACATCAAAATAAGGTTAGCATCATGCCGGGAGGTCTTACTAATGGCCTGGAGGACTTAAAATTTGGATTCACGCCAACACGGCTACAAATCTCCCTTAAATATGGATTCACGCCAACACGGCTAACAATATAAATCTTCGATAAGATCTACTTCTTCAACATGAAGTCGCGGATCAAAATCTTTGGTAGTCTTCAAATATATGTTTAAAACAAGCAAAATACTTTTAAATTAGCATTCTCCTATCTATATGATGCATGCAATGTAACAATTTTTCTTTTTTCTTCTTTTTTTCTTTCTTTTTTCTTCTTCTATTTAAGGATCCTATCCCCTAAAAGGTCATTTTTTAGATTTCTTTCCTTTTATTTCTTTTGCTGCATGTTCTTCAATCTTCTCTTTATCATTGGAACACTCATTTCACATATGACAAGACCCATGCTTTCACTCTTCTTCTTCTTCTTCTTTTTCTTTTTCTTCTTCTTCTTCTTCTTCAGGGTCACTACCCACCTCGTAAATAATATCATTCTAGTTCCTATACCACTCTTATGTAGGAACTTTTATCGTCTCATTCAACGTTGTCCCATTCAATCCTAGGCTAAGTTATTATCTTCGTCTTTGACCCCAACACTCGGAGTCTTCAGCTATTCTAATCATCAGGGTGAACAAAATGCCTTAATTCCCCGAACTCATATTTGAGTTCAATCTTCATTTCTGGACTCAATCCAAAAATTTTGGGGAAACCCAATTTTTGGCCCCTATACTTTTCCATTATGCACTCTTATTATCTCATAGGGTATTGTTACCCCATTCTATCTCAAGCTTAACTATTTTTCTTGTCTTCGATCCAACACTCAGAGTCTTCATGTGTCTTAATATTAAGGCTGACAAAATGCCTCCACGCCCTAAGCTCATTCTTAAACCAATTTTCTTGAAGCATCTCAGCGGGGACCAACTCTAGGTCCTCAAGCATCCTTATAATTCCATATGGTATTGCCTTATTCGACCTTGGGCTCAATTCGGTCCTTCTTGACCCATTACTCGGAGTTTTTTTTCTTCTTTTTAGGGTAAGTAGCCCCTGAACTCTTCTTGTATTTTGAAATCCGATTTTCATCGAGATTCATTCTTCAATTCTCTAAATCACTAAACACCATGGTAAAATATGCTTTAAGCCCCTAAATCGTCCGACATATGAATTCTTGTCATCATACTCATCGTAGCCATTGATGGGTTCTTCCTCTGTGATAGGTCGATCACTCCTATCCACGACCTTGTACTCTGAATCTAATCCCTGAAGTAATACATGAAAATCTTTTAGCTTAAAATGTTATTTTGCTGATCATCATTCCAATGAAGAGTGTCTTTTGGATTAACATACATGACCTTGAAACCAAAATCTTAATAATAAAAAAAACAGAATAGAATCTCTGGATATCAAGTGCAAGAGCGTCCCAGATTCAACCTTTCGGTGATCATTTCAAGCATAGCTTGTGTCTATAAAGACTTTGAATGTTGTGACGATTCGAAGTTATAAAATCTCCCAAGATGACTCGGTTCATCCTCATGATTACCGCATTGCTACAGAAGACTACTCCTTCTCAATTCTCATTTTTCGTTCCACCCAAAAAAATGGGCTTGTTTAATCGTTAGAATGCAAAAATATCATTCTAAGAATATCATTCTAGGTTATTACTATAATAATAATTATTATAATCATATATTCAAAGATTCATCTCTGACGCCAGGGTCTTGAACAAGTGGAACAAAGTTTTCTTATTAGATTTGTCAATCCCACGGCTCCATCAGAGTGATCCGAGATTTATTTATTTCTTAATTTATTTCTTCTCTATTCTTTTTTCTTTTTCTTTTCTTTTTTCTTCTTATATATATATATATATGTATATTTCTAGCCATTAATTACAATCCATTAAGGCACAGAAGACTACGTTTAGAATTTCAATTTCAAGCAACTCTTATAGTTAAAGTTCGGAGCTTTTCATCATCGAATATCATCAAAGGAGTAGTAGTCTTGCTTTGCTGACCAAAGTCTATTAGGGAAAAATCGCACCTCATCGTTATCACAACATTCGACTGATCTCAGAATCGACGTCACATCTTGCAATTGATATCCAATGACCTACGAGGACAAGAAAATATATACATATACATGCTTTCAAGGTTATTGTATGTTAAGCAAAATGCGTTTTTCATTGGAATGGAAATCACCAAACATGACACATGCCATTACAAAAAGATCTCTGCTACATTCGGGCCAAAGGTAGCAGAGTTGGTTCCATGCATTACTTCAAAAGAAAACCTACATGCAAAGATATTATAACAAGCTGACATCTAGTTAAAACATGAACAAGGCAAAAGATGGGGCTTCTTTGGGGACAAAGGTTCATCGGCCTTAACCTTTCACCTTTTCAACTGCTGAAATAATTCACTCTTTTCACTCTTTCATCCATTGTTTCACCATCTCCTGTGTCATCCTTCCACCATGCACCGACTTTTTAATATCCTCTAATAACACCCTACATTTTTGGTGGCATGCCCCGGTGCCCCCATGTGAAAATCACGTGTACTACCTTGGTCGCAACTGTGAGCAGACGAATCGGGTGTAATCTTCATCGGTTTGGGAGTGAGATAGCGACCCTCTACTAAATGGGGAAATATGTCTGCAATAGGGACCCTAAATATTTCTAAATATACGCCTGTTCGAGGAATCTTTCGTGGCAACTCAGGAAAATTAGCGGGCCTTCTTCTCTATCATACATTAATATGATTGCATGATATCTTAAAAAAATTTCACAGAATAATATTTCTGCTGCGATTATTTGCTTGATTAGATCAGTTTATTTCCTATGAAATCCAACAAGGCTCTCATCACTATTATACGTGGATTGGATTAAATTAAATGTAAATATATATCGTGAACGCACAAAAAATAACATTAACATGAACATAAAATATAAAAAAGAACACATAAACGCATCAAAACCACATAATACAAAGCATTAACATATAAATATACATATAAATGCCATGAATATATACTATCATAAGATCAATACTATGAACATATACTATCATAACATCACTTCAAATGTTTATATAGTGTAAGTGTATCATATAGAGAGAGAGTTAAGATCCACTCATACACAATGTAAAACTCTGAGTTTTACACGTTTTTTGGATTGTTAAATGGGTGAAATGGAAGGCTAACTCCTTACTTTTTCTCAAGTGATAATCTTCACATGCCGTACTTCTAATCTCAACCATTTTTTTCACCCATCCAACAATCCAAAAAACGTGTAAAACTTAAAAACTCTTACACTGTATAAACATATCCTATCCCATATAGATATACTTACAAAAGTTAAAAAAAAAACTATGAATACAAACATTAACACCGCCATAAATGCAAATATAAAATCACCCCGAAAAAAAAATTATATATCTTTTCATTCCTTTATATAAAAAATAAATTCAATTATCAAATGTTAATAATAAAATAGAAAAAGAAATTAATGACTTAAAACAAAATGAAAAAAGAAATTAATAACAAAATTTATTACTCATTTTCTTTTCTTTTTAAATAGTCTGAAAGTAATTACAAGATTATATATGTTCATACATACAGGTGCAAAGGCACCTTATAGACAAAACGATTAAACTCATGTCTCATAGGATAAACATCATCCGCTTTTCACTGAGACCACTTATTGAGTTTTACCTTACTCATTTTCTAATTCTAGCATGGGATTTCTATGGGGCAGCTTTTATTGAATTGTATAGATAAATTCAAGATTTCATCATTATTATTTGGTTGGTATATAACATAGTATTTTTCCTTGATTATGTGTTGGGTTCATAACAGATGATCAACCCTCACTCATAGTCATACAGGTAAGATTGATCATAACAGGGTAGTTTTGAAACCAATAAACGGGAGGGATGAGTACAATAATACCCCTGTTTATGCCACTACAAATTAGAATACCAAGAGTTCAAGACGGCCAAAACAACCCATCTATTGCCTTCCACTTTTACATTTGTTTGAGAATTTCCCACAAAGAATGATTTGTTACAACTAAAACAATCTCAACCGCGTTACAAATGTCAAAAGCAACTTGACAATCCAAAACACTGCAATGCCAAACTATTTACAGCGCAGTTTATGATTATTATCAGGATCATACTCGGGAATGTTAACATTGCGGGATCTTACTCTGGAACATCATATATACACGATGAATCATGTGAAACTATGATGCTAAGCCACTGCCAGTACTGTACCCTAATATGATCATAGGAATAACTCTTTGAAGATCAAAAGGACTATCATGATGAAGCATAAAATAACAAGCACTGTCGCACACATCACCATCCCTCCCTTCTTCTGTGTTCGTTCAGCCTGCAATTCCAGTACACGCAAGATGACTGTCTTATTTATAACTCTCAAGTTTTGTCAAAACCACCATAACTTAAGGTCAGCTTAGCAACTAATGCAAACACCACATGCAATGAATTCAGAAGTAACCATATGCTAAATGAGGGCAGATGATCTTTGGAATCCAGATATTTTGAAGGGGAAGTGAAGTGGGTCAGGGTATGGCTGCAAAAATAAGGGAATGAGTTTGACTGTGTGCATGTGCATGTGCATGCATGGATGAGTGAGTGTATCAAACCTTCTGGAGCTGTTTGAAGCCCTCCTCAACTGATGTAGCAACATTTTGGATATTGTAGTCTATTCGGTCAACAATAGTCCCCTGATTCAAGATATTAGATACAAAAATCAGTTTGTATCAATCAACCACAATTGATGACATAACAGAAAGATGTGTGTCAAACCTGGTCTATCACAAGGGCTGAGAGGTCTTTCATGATTTGAGCAAGTTCATTTACTGACTGGACCACCTGCAACAATGCTATATTCATTAGAAAGGAACAACAATTGAAACGATAAACCACATGTATTCAGGTACCTGCATGATCTCCCTCTCCCTCTCTTCAGTTGAGAACTCACTCTGCTTCAGCTTGCTCATTTGGTGCTTATTAAAGCCCTGCAGAAATCACCCATCATGTCATTCATACTAGAATACTAGACCATAAAGCGGGTTGAACTGAACTATATATGATACTGACCTTACAATCTATCACATGCCAAAGCATTTCGAAAACAAGTGAACATTGTTCAAAGCAAATTTCAATAACAAAAGTATCCACATTTTACACTTTGGAGTAGAAACTGAAATCCTTAGGCCTTAACAACTAATACATCCTAATTATAAAAACCAATCCCTCTATTGAAACAGTCACAATAAGCACAACTAAGATAATGGCTTACCATGCCACTGAATTCATTGTCATCTACTCGGTATCTGTTATCATCCAAGTTCATCTCTAAGTCAGCACCATCCTGTCAGTACACCATCAAACAAATAAACATACAAAATCAAGTAGGGCATAAAACAATAATGCACTGTAGCGGGAAGCTTCATAGAGATTGACTAAACCTAACTAAATTCAATCCAAACAAACCTCCTTTTGCTGTTGTAACCGTTTCAAATAAGTTGATTGTTTACGTCGCAGATCCACAGATAGGGTCTGAAGGTCTGTTGCAAGTGAACGCTGGCCAAAGAGGAATTTAACAAATAAAGAAAGAAGTAACTCATTGTATGTGTAATCAGAAATTAATTTATACCAAATTCACATGATCTATAATTGAAGCTAGAAGAAAAATACCAACAATGTTCAAGAACGACCGAACTCTTGCCAATTACCTGGACATTTTTCCTGAGATTGGAATCCTCGGAAGATCCGTTCCTCGAAAGCCTTCGCAACCGCTTTTCAGATTTTCTTAATAGATCTGTAATTTCTTTGGTTAAAACCTCAATGGTGCGTTGATCTTCTTTGCCGTCTCCAAATGAAGGCATTAAAGCCTTGGAATGAGCTTTGGCTAGCTCCGCCATCTTAACCTTAGCTCGTTGAATATTTACCGCTATTTCATCCGAATCGTCAACCCACGATGGCGGCAAACCTACCGTAAGCGCACCGCTACTGCAAAAAAAAATGATTAAAATCATTCTATTGAGAGAAAAAAAAAAGAGAATCGAAAAACTAGAGACGAAATCAGTTACCTCGAAGGACCAGGGTCTTCTTCGGTACTGAGAGGAGCGTACGAAGAATGATTGTTGCGAAGGAAAGAAGTGTTAACCATTTCAATTACCGAACCACCGGAACGGGATGCCGAGGAAGAGAGAGGAGCACGAACGCTCTTCACTGCATCCCTGGTCTTTTTGTACTGAACGGTCCGGTTTCTCGTAGCCATTAGGAGAAGAATACCAACGGGTCCGATCTCGCCGGAAAACGGAACAGAAATGGCCGGGGAGGAGGATGAATTAGAAGGGAAATTTGGAATTTTTTAGGGTTTTGGGATGACAAAGTGAGAGAGGGAACGGTTGAAGATGGTAAAAGCTTTGAATTGAATCTTTTAACAGAACTCTCTCTCTCTCTCTCTCTCTCTCTCTCCCAGTCCAGAAACAACAACCGTCGAGATGGATCCGCGTTCCACGTAGATCTAATATGGGCCTTGCTTTGGTCATTTGAGCCTTACTTTGGATCTAAATAAATACTATACCAAATGTATATCCCTTTAGCTCTTTGCTATGCTTCCTGGAAATTCAATAATCTTACTGTTTTTTCTTTCTAAAAGTATAAATAAACAAATAAAAAAATTTCGATTAAAAAAATTATAATAAATAGAAAAGGCAAAAAGACAAGAACAGCCACGGTCAGTTCCATTCTATGAAGGAACCTCAATTTGTAAGTTAAATAATTAGATTATTATTCTATACACAAGCGGAGAAAACAAAAATTTCCACAAGTACCTTAGTTTTAGGGTTTAAAGGGTAGGGGTCTAAAATTTAGAGGTTGCGGTTAGAATTTAGAGGTTAGAGTTTATATTTTAGAGTAATATGGTTTGTGATTTAGGTTTAAACCTATAATCCAAAATTTTAACCTCAAAGCCTAAATTGTAACCAAAATTCATTAATTTTAAACTACTAAACCTAAAATTCTAAAATCTAACCCTAAACTCTAAAGCTAAGACATTTGTAAAAAAATTTGTTTCCACCACCTGTGTATGAATAATTACCCTAAGAAAATAACCCAAACTGTAGAAGAGGGGAAATATGTAGCAACTAATGAATTAAATTTATACAAAAATAATTAGGAATCCATTATGGTATTATTGTATATATTTATGTATTGAGAAAAAGTTTGATACACAGTTCGTGTAAATTAAACTTTACACGTGCTTTTCAAATTTAGGGTTTAGGAGTTTAGTTTAGGGTTTAAAGTTTAGGGGTTTAGGTTGTAATGTTTAGAATTTAAAGTTTAGGGTTAGATTTTAGGGTTTAGGGTTTAGAATCTAGGTTTTAGATTTTGAATTTTATAGAAGGGTTGTGTAAAAATATTTTACACGGACTGTGTATCAAAATAAAACTCTTATGTATTACACTTAAAATAAATGTAGAGGTGACGATTGAGTTAACCTGATTGACTTATTGTTAACATGGGATAAAGCATGTTTAAATAATTAATATTTTTTTAAAATAGAGTAGTATTATATTCACGTGTCGGGATTCGAACCCATACAAAATGGGTAATATGAGCATACTTAGCCACTAGGTCAATTAGTGAATCTCATTAATATTTTTTTATTTATAGATGGAGAGGAGTCTAAATAGTATAAACATTGCATTAAATTATATGTTAAAAAATGAATGTAAAAGTTCCTATATGTTGAGAAAAATACAAAATATATACAATTGAACATTTTATGAGAAAAAATTAAAATTGTAACTTTCAAAAAAATTAAAATTGTAAAAATTAATCAAGGAGATTAATAAGGGTTATATTTTGATATACAAGATAAAATCTAAAATTTTAACCCTGAGAATTTAAATCCTAAACTCTAAATTATAAATCCTAAATTCTAAATTATAATTCTAAATCATAAATTATAACTCCTATAACTTAAACCCATAAACATTAAACCATAAGCTAAATCTTAAATTAATAAACTTTTGTAAACTAAAATATAATTTTCATTAATATATCTTTCAATTTTTAGTTACTAACTTTTAAAAATGTATTTAATAACCTAGAATGACAATTATTTTATAAAATTTTCTTTTAAAAAGTGTGTAAATATAAGAAGTTAATCATCACTTTATAAAAGAATATTTTAGACTAGTTTTATTTTATTTTATTTTATTTCATTTAATAATATATTATTATTATATTTTTAAATTTACATCTACTAAACAAGTTAATTATATTCAATACTTAACTTTAAATAATATCAAGTTTAATAATTTTAAATCAAATACTTAATTTTTTTATCGTGTCATTAATTTTAAATTTTTGGGTTTCAAACTTTATCCTCACAAAATGGATTTTATTTATTTTGGAAACCCTAGTTTAGTTTAGTTTACAGTATAGTCCATATTTTTGAACTTGAACATGGGTTGGTTAAGAGGGTAGTTAATGATAAATACGCGGGAGTTGCTGGTCATTTCCGAAAGTCCGAATTCGTGTTCGCTAAGTTTCCAGCTCCCCTTTCCAAATTACAGCCTTATAAAAATGGGTAAAATAAAATGAAATTACGAAAATTTCCCTTTTTCCCCCGAATTCCCTTTCCTCCTTTTTAACTCGCTCTTTGTTCTTAAACCAGAAAGGCAGAAGGAATACAAAGGGGAATCTCAGAAGCAGCCGTGTTAGATTCTTTTCGCTTTTTCAAACAAACCCAGCTGCAGTTTAGAGCGTTATCTAAGTGTCAATGGAGGATGATACTTGGAGCTTTGCTTTCTCAGCTTCACCCAGGAGTTATCAATCCACTCTTAAATCCCATAGTGGTTCGTATTTTATTTATTTGTTTTGATTTGTTGCTTTTGATTTTGAGTTTTTGTTTTCTGGATTTCACGCGGTTACTGAGTGGGGTTTCTTGGAAGCAGATCTTTGTATTGATTTTGAAGAGATTGAAGAAGATGATGAATTGATGACGGAATACCCCTGCCCGTATTGTTCGGAGGATTTTGATTTACTTGGCTTGTGCTGCCATATCGACGAGGAACATCATCTTGAAGCTGGCTATGGGGTATATACACTAACCCTTTCTGGATTTATTGCTAGGCATGGAATTTTCCTTTGTTTTGAAAGCTTGTTAGAATTAATATTTAAGGGAATGTTTCACGCTTCCTGGATACGCTTTTGTTTGGTATTTGTGGGTCGAAAATGGTTAGACAAGAGGGTATCTTTTAGTGATTGTGCATAAGTTGACCCAGCAAGTGAAGGCCTTTTCCACTTGGGGGAAGAGAATTGGGAGTTTGACAGTGTTTGGTAATCCAGCTGGAAACTTAGATTGGATGAATAGATGTTATCGGAATTGAATTACTCACCGAATCGAACATGGCGAATGAGTTGATACCATCACTATGTCTAGAAAGAAATTGATCGTGTGTGAACCTATGGGTCAGTCTATTTATCTCTACATATAGATAGATAAATGCATAATCTACCATGCCTATTTGTGAACGTGAAATAAAAAAAATCACCCTCGACCCCATTAGCGAATCAAAGCGATAAAGGGTTGGAAATAAGTCACATATAGAATCAATCGATTGATGGTAAAATCCCTCTACCTGCATTTTTCTAAATTTTTTTGGTTGATATGATAGAGGGATCAAATGGTATAGTTATTTCCTTCCCCCCCCCCCTCCCCCTTCTTATTCCATTTCTAACATCTTGCAGTTTGTGTGGCTTAAGTTGTTATCATTTCCCCATAGAAGCTTTTGAAGTGATCATTGGCTTCATTCATCTTGCCCAAATTATATGATTGCTAAAGCTACTAGGCAATTTTTGTTCTCACCTTCATGCTTTTATTGACAACCTGTTTTTTATTGTTAGTCCATAGTGCCTGTTTTTGAAACCGACATTCATTCATAATATTCTAGAGCCCCTATTAGCTTATTTACTTTGGTCTCATTGATTGAAGTTGGCAGACCATATCCCCCCCCCCCCCCTTTGTATATGTCTCGGCTTGTTGGCAGGAGTTGATGCTTTGTACATTGTCAGGGTAAATTATAGTTTACTGAACTTTTCCTTAATATGCTTCATTACATAACATGACGTCTTCTGTTTGAGAAGCACAAATTCGATGTTGAACTTACCAAAAGTAATTCTTATTGAATCTCTGAATAATATAATCAGGGTACTTCAAGATAGCTTAGTTTTAGATGCAGTTTAGAGGTAAATGATGTTTATCAGTATTGCTTATAATTGCAGATATGTCCCGTCTGTGCTCAGAGAGTTGGTATGAACATGGTTGACCACATAACAACACAGCACGGGAATTTTTTCAAGATATCCTTTTATTACTTTTCAGTTGAAAGATTTGACTTTTTTTTCCTCATCTTTCAACTACCTGTTCAACATTATGTCATTGTGCTTGGATCATTTCTCATGACATCTTGTTTCTTTTACTAAATCTCTCTGAATCAGTCCATTTTAGATATTAACTTTCTATGTATGACCATGAGGATGGTCTGAGATATACTTTTTTAAATTTTAGGCCAGATGCTTTGATGTTCATGATCTGTGTCCCTTGACCAATGATTACAGTAACCACAAATTAAATTTTCATAAAGGTGACTCTTATTCAACTCTTTCTTCCTTGAGGAAGGAGTTGCATGATGCGCATTATCAATCTCTTCTTTCCAGGTCATGGTCTTCACTTTCTTCCTCCAATACAGGACCCGATCCGTTGCTTTCATTTCTTTACAGTGCACCTCCTGATCCATCAGGAAGTGTACAGCCTGCCTCTCCTACTGAAGTGACCTTGGAAGAAAAAGGCTCAAATGAGAAAATGATAGAAAAGTAAGTTATTTTATATATTTTTAAGATATTTTCTTTAGTTTTTGAGCTAAGCAACATCCTTTGGATACCGTGCTGTAGCTGCATGATTGTGTCAGTGTCAATTCGTTTTCAATTGGTGAAGTGGTATATTACACGAAAAATGAGAGATCTTTTTCCCTCTAAATTTTGGAGCATAAACAATGGTTGCTGGGAAGAATGAAAACAATGTGTTTTGAGGGCTCCTATTTATTCCTCGATTTAATGCCTAGGGTGGTAACAAGTTTAAGCTCATACAGTCAAATAGATCCTTTATTTTTCTAATTGATTTATTTTGTTTAACAACTTCTGGGACCTACAAGGATAATGTTGCCTTCTGCCGTTAATGGTGTCAGGATATGATATTACCTTCTGTTTTATCCCCTCTCCTCCTACTACTAGTGATTATTACTTAAGTCTTCCCCTCTAACCGAATGGAAATTCATGATAGTCTTTCGTTGTGCAGAGATTTTCACCAATCGCCATTGTCAGATAAGGAGCACTCGGAGAAGGCAAATAAGTGTGAGTTTGTACAAGGGCTATTGTTATCCACCATCTTCGATGGTGGCTTATGATCAAAGACAGAACTGAAAGACGGTCCATCGCTTCATCTTTTAACAAACGTACCGCCATCCATGTTCTTCCATTGAACATTCGCATACTTCAATGTAGAAACTAGGGATAGATTCAAGAATGTAATGTAATTTATTTAATAGGCTGATGTTTATCAATTCAGGCCTCGACAGAGATCAAACTCTTGTATTTTTCCGTTTAAAGCATCAGTTCATAAAAGCCAATATCAGCTTTGTTTAAAGCTTACATTCGCTAGTAAACCTGAATGTATAGCTTCATAGGTATTAATAAAATCCAACAGTTTATGCTTCATATTTTTGATTCAATGGCCTACAGCGAAGGATCCGATGCAATCCAAATATTTGCTAATTTTGGCATAAATGTGTTGCACACCTCCTAAAAATTTTAATTTCTCTTATAACTCAGATATTTCCTTTGAATTCTTTATGGATAATCTAATTTTGCATCCTCTACATTAATAGTACAAATTTCTAATAGTTAGCATTATTTACATAAAATCTTGTATTTGTCTCTTCACGCTGCATCAAGAGGGAACTTATGGAATCATATTAAGGCTGAAAACAAGCTGCTTCTTAGCAGAGTTTTATTATAAGTAAACTATATCATTTGTCACCAAGTATCATTCCAACCGTTCCATTACACTTCCCCAAACTACTCAAAAGATCGGTTACACAGAATTAAGGTACCTTCGTTATCTCCACTGTGAGTTATGTGATACAAAAAACAGGAAATCGGGATGCTGGACTTGTAAACATTGCAGCCAATCGCCAGCGGCTTGTAACAGAGAGCTTGCTTGCTGCCATTGTTGGACACCATTGGGAGTCAAAATTGAACCTTTCAGTTTATACGAAGCAAGGCCAAACACTGGTAGAGGGATATTCGTAGATGCATCAACACGGCAGACTTTCCTACTACTAGAAGCAGGATACTGCGGCCGATTTTTAACTGTACCAGCTGTAAGATAATGAACAAAATTAGCTCAACAGAACACAAACCACCCTGCAAAATACCCCAGGATCATAAATGAGAGAGAAAGGGGTATACTTTGAGAATGTGTTGACAAAGAATGGAAGGTCAAGAAAGATGCATCCAGATTTTGCAGGGTTGGACCCGTAGGTATTCTGTATATTGGGTACCTATAGAGCAAAAATAATATAACCAAACATAGATAAAGTTTAAAAGAGCGGTGACTTGGTCAATCTTTAGAAGTATAAGATGCCCTACCAAGCCACTGAAATCCAACTTGCTGGCAATAGATCAAAGCTCTTGTACATCCTGATCTCTGGAAATTGAGATGAAAGACTTGAAATCTGGTGGGCAAGAACAAGGTGTCACAAGAGCAAACAAACATTTGAGCAGAAAGAACTTAACATTCCGAATCACCACATGTGAACTTGCCTTCTCATATAAAGGTTTCCGATGATGTGGTTGCTCTTGTTCAAAGTATTCAAAAACCAGCAGCCGAGTCAACTTGCCAACCTCAACTTCATCACTGGAGGAACTCATATGTGATATATTCGAGCTATGGGAGTTGTGTTGTGCCCAAGCTCCATCAACGCCGCCTTTTACTCTCCTGTCTGTTTCAGAGTCACTACTTCCAGCACTACTAGTTTCTCTCGAAGACTCGGCATCACCGTCCTCGCTTGTCCTGATAGTTGAATACATTGGGAGATTTTTGCTGATTAACAGTAAGGCAACTCAAAAGCTCCAAAGGTTTTACATACATATCACCTAATATCAGGCATACAGCTCTTAGTTGCATGCTGTTCAGCCAGTACACAGAATAAGATTTAACAAACAGTGTCATCATCTAAGGGCGAGAGTAAAGCAAGGCAGGGTATTTGTGCAGACCAGATGTAGCATCATAAATAAATTATTTGACAATTAAGCAAACATGATTTTTCAGGTGCATTTTAGTATGTATAAAGTATAATATCAAGATTCACCAAAAATCAAGTATGGGAAGCATATTCCATTGTTAATGAGAATGCAACTAGAGAACAAGTCAAATTAACATTAAGAATCTGTCCGCAAAGAATATTGTAATAGTGGATGCATCATGCAGGAAACCCAACCAATCATTCTCAAACAAGTTAGGTTCTTTATAGAGAGAGCATCCAAGGTTTATTGCTGCCATACAATATGGAAAACTTTATATATATATATCAACCATGAATATAACTTATTGCACTGCAACAGAGGAAGCATAAGAACCAATAATGTATAAAAACCTAGAATATTCTCCGCGGCCATGAAGTTAAGACTAGGGGTGCTTATCGAGCGAGTCGATCACAAGTTGAGCAATGCTCAACTCGACTTGTTCTTGACTCGATAAACTCGATAAAATTTTGATTGACCCGCGCTCATTAAAAAAACTCATTGCTCATTAAGCTCGCCATAATTTTTATCTTGTTTTTAATATATGTAGAATCTAGTAATACTACATAAAGCTTAATATAAACATAAATTAACAAATTTAACAAATAAAATGATTAAAATAGTGCGTAAAGCAATTCCAAAATCTAAACTCTAAAATAAGAATCCAGAAATACACCAAACTAACATATTATAAAAAAAATTAACGAGCTGCTCACAAACATATCGAGTCAAGTTTAACTTTGCTCGACTAGACTCGTTAAGGTTTTGAGGCGAGTCAACTCGAGTCAGACGTTGACCGAGTCAATCTCGAGTTTCTCAACTCAGTTAGCACCCTTGGTTAACATAGCAATTTGACATAATAAAGAAACATTAACTCCAACTACTATATTAAAAGGGAAAAATTAGGAAGGATATGGCAGTAAGAAGATCACCTTGGCCTATGTGGATCTACATACAATTGTATGGCTGACAAGTAAGGAACATAGTATTGGTTAACAGAATCACTCCGTTCAACACTAGCGGGACTCCAACACCGTATGCACTCCACTCACTAAAACATTCCCAAAGATCACTGAGACAATAATACGAGTCCAAATCCGTTTCACGAGTTTCCCATCCCCTGTATTTTCCCTATTTAATCAATAAACAACAGAAGAAACACAAATGAATGCCATGAAGTAAAAGAATAACCACAGGTTACTAAATAAATATATAATGGAATCTCTTTCAAACTCTCCCTTAAATAAAGCTTGAACCAATTAAAACATTCCACTATTAACGGAAGTTATGGAACCATAGGTATGTATAAGAGAAATAAATTCAGATTTCTATTTCCTCTAACAAGATTGTAAAGTTGTTAAAATCAGATAAATCTTATCTTCTTCTCACTTTAGGACCACAGGAGTGCAAGTCACAGACTCTTAGTAAAACCCACTGCACCATTAATTAGCATAATTAAAGCTAATTCTCTACACGTTGGAATTTGTAACAAACTGACTATTTCATAAAAAAAACAATAGCAATACCTTCATAAAATAAGCATTTTTCTGTTTAAACATTGGTATTCGAGACGCAATATGGGACGATCCTTACACCTTAATTTTCTTCATTTAAAGTATAAAGATTAAGGTACCTAACGATCTCATCCGCGACCAACCAAATGTTGGTATAAAATAAGCATGTTTAGCACTCCAATACTTTGCCTTGTTCTTTATAGCCATTTAAAAGTTGCAAACACAACTCAAATAAAAATGACTTAACTACAAAATATAAAACATTATGGACATATTTTAGCCAAAAAATATTTTAGATACTATTACAAACATGAGCACTTATTTTGTAATTAAGCCAATAAAAATTCCCATAACTAACGTTAGTTTCAAAGAAAGTTTTAAAAAAAAAGACAATTATTCCTTTTTCACAATACCTCAGAGAAGCAATGAGACGGAACAAAAGGAGTGACCGCTTCCATGAGCCTATCCAAATTGGACAGTTTACCAACCATCGTCGAGGACAATGTAGACTCTTTAGAATCCGTCCGAATCTCAGTCATTGAATCGACCGAGTTGACTCGGCTCTCCTTGTTCAACGGTCTCCATGTCTCATTCTGCGACGGTCTGTGTATCTGCTGCCGCCTCACCGCCGGCGGGCTGTAGAACCTGTCCCTCGTCTCAGCTCGGTTTACCGCGAACCCTCTCGAGTTTGGCATCCTATGATCCCACAGCTTTTGGGGGGCGGACAAGTTCTGCTCGCTTTGCCGGAGTAATGAAATTGAAAGGATATAGAGGGGAAAAGGAGGAGTTTTGAAGGGGGTTTTAAGGGGCAAATTGCAAAATATAATGAAAACGAGAGTGAAAAAGCAGCCAGTGGAGTTTGTTCTATTTGCGTTTGTTTTTTTTTTTCCCAGTAGGTTTTGTCTTTTCGAGGACTGTTTTCCGTTTTAATGGATTGACTTCTTAGTCTGAGCAGAGAGGTGAAGAAAAGTAGAAAACTGAAAAAACAGCTTTGTCGTCTTCGCTACTCCGCGTTGTATTTCAAATGATTGTTATAGCAGGAACTACATGTGATCGAAATGACGATATTCACCCTCTCTTTCCCAACATTTTAATCCTTCTAATTATTCATTATCCTTTTCCCCCCAAAATTAATTATCATCCACTCGATGGATCACCTATAATTTTTTGTGGGGTGGTTGTACCTTTGTTTAGTTTCATTATCACAAACAACATAAATAATTCGTGTCATCAAATCATGAAAATCATTCATACTATTTATTAAATATATTATCTATATTATTTATTAAATATATTATTTAAATAAACTCAACAAGTTGTCTCAATAAAAAAACGGATAATATTTATCTTTAGATTCTCGAATTCAATCGTTTTATCTGCAAGATGTGTGCCTTTGTCAACGTACGACTCTTTAAGCAAGCCTGGATTAAAACAAAAGTTTATTTAAAAACAATAGTAAAAATAATTAATATTGAGATAAAGCATCTAATGCAATTCAAATTCAATTTGACATCGAACTCGAATTTAAAAAAATGTTCAAATTTAAAGAATTCTCAACTCGAAAAAACATGACCCCAAACAACCAATCTATTTTTTTTAAAATGCCTAACTCAAATTTGCTCAAATAGGGCTAATTATCATATTTAATTCCTTGTTATAGTGTGACAAAATTTAATACTAAATTTTGAAATGAACGAAAGAAAACATTTATAAATATATAGTAAATATAAGACTTAACTACAAAATAAGTGTCTAAATTATACTCATTTTTTGAGATAGGTGCCTAAAGTTTTTTTGGCTGAAATAAGCGTTTAAAGTTTTTTTTTCTAGCTAAAGTAGGTGCCCCGGTTGACTTTAGAATAAGTCAAAAATAAAATTTTAGGCACATATTTCAGCCAAAAAAATATTTTAGACACATATTGTAAAAAAACATAATTTGAGTACTTATTTTGTAGTTAAGCCTAAAGATAAATAAAGTCATCAAAGATGATGCATCAACCACCAAGGGCGGATGCTTTAAGGGACCCTTAAAGTTTTTGAAAATTTGAATTTAGCCCCCTCAAGATTTTTAAAAATATGAAGCTTCAAAATTTTGAATATTTTTAATTAAATTCTCTCTCAAATTTTTTATTTTTTTCTTAAATCAATCAAAATTATTAAAATTTTTAGTTAAACCCTCATTTTTTTGAAATTTTCGTTTAATCCTCCAATTTTTTTTAAAATTTAAGTTGCCCCTAAAACTTTTACTCCAAGTTTCGCCACTGTCCACCACCGTCTGAAATATGCTTATTTGATATTACATTTATTTTTTTATTTTCCTCAAAGACGAAACAAAGTTTTTTTAGGCTAAAGGGGTATTTTTGCCCCCGAGTTCGACCAAAATTAACAATGTTGCTTCTCGCGCAAAAACGCGTTCAATTAGGTCCTCCAGTTTATGAATTGCAGCAAATTAACCCCTTGACCAACATTGACCGATGAAAATTGTTAACTTCTATATGAATCACCGTTAACTCATTCTAAGTCAACAATTTAACTTATTCTTCATCTGATACCGTCAGTTCGAAACGCCAGAAAAGACTCAGCGTTCGATTAGACGACATTGGCGGCGACTAACCTCACGATTCTCATACTCAGAGATTGTCCTCTTCTGTCGTCGCTTCTGTCCCCAAGCAATTGAAACACCCCAACACCATTTTTTGAACCCCTCAGACGCCTCCGCGAATGGCAAATCGTCCAAGACTCGCGTTGTGACCCTATGAAACACAGGGACACCAATACAAGGCCGTCTCACATCCCCAATACGTCCCCGGAACGGGGACGACTGGGGGACGTCCCGGGAACGTGCCAATTTTATCGGGGACGGTCATACTTTAACAGGGACAGTCAACATTAATTGGGGACGTCCCCGAATAAATTTACTTAAAAAAGGAAAATAAAATCCCCATCTTCTTTGTGACCAAGGTTTTAAAAACCATTAAACTAATCCGAACTTAAAAAGTTCAAGGATAATTCTGAACTTAGAAAGTTCAAATTATACCCAACTTAAAAAATATAAACTTAATTACGTGTGGCAAATGGCCTACGTACACTTGATCTCAACCAAAAGGCCAAGAATAAATTGCTTCCTTGTTCCAGTGGCTAATCACCTATTTATAGGTTGTTTTCTCTTATTGCTTTATGTATCTTAAGGATGTAGGATATTGGGTGTGTATTGTATTTGTAACATGTTTCAACTTGTTTTAACGCTTCTTCACTCAAGCTTTAAATAGGGATGGGTAAATATCTATTTCAGCCATGTCATCTTTTAATTTTATTATCTTTTTTCATTTATTTTTTCTTAATTTAGAATGTAAAGTTAAGTTTTCGTTTAATTTAATCATTTAATTTTAGTAATCTTCTAATCTAAGTGTTAGAAAATAATTTAAAAATTATTAGAAGTGAATTTAAATAACTATAATTATAATTATTGTTTAATACAATTATAATTTTAGTCCTTATTGAATTATGAATTTTAATAGTATATATATTATATTTGCCGTACTTTTATCGTACTCGTATCCTATAATTTTATAAATTATCGATTTTTGTCCCTATCTCCGTCCCCATACCCGTCCCCGTATCCGTGCAACTTAGCTGTGACCAATCTCAGCACTGAGTTCAACGCTAAGAACCAAACCCTCAATGGCGCAGGAGAAGCTAACAACAACAACGCAAACAATTTAGATGGCGTGGCCATTGGTAGCTGGAGGGTCAAAGATTACAAGAAACGGGGCCCGCCGCCAAACGAGTCCGGTCCAATTGGATTTCGAACAGTAATTAGAAACCGAGGAAAAACACAGCACGATGAAGATACCGATTATTGGAAAGTTTGGGGTTAGAACATGGTTGGAAAGTTTGGGTCTAGGGCGATACGCTCCAGTTTTCGAGATCCATGAAGTAGACGAGGAGATTCTGCCATTGTTGACACTGGAAGATTTGAAGAATATGGGATTAAATGCAGTTGGTTCGAGAAGGAAACTTTTTAACGCAATCCAGAGGCTCGGTAAAGGCTTTTCCTAACATTTTTCACCATTGTTAGAGCCTAATACGAGTCTTTGAAATCAGAATTTTGTCATCCATGGTAACGGAGATGTAAGAATTTGAGACCTTTTTAGCTTTTTTTTATGCTTATCTAGTGATGAAGATGGTAATGCAGACGACAATGAAGAAGAAATGGTGATTTTTTATTCTGTCAGATCACTATTCAGTTGGGTCATACAGTTAACTTAGAAGAAGTTAACAGTGATTCATATAAAAGTTAATGATTTTTGTTAATAGGCTAATTTGTTGTAATTCATGAACTGAAAGATTTAATTGAACGCGTTTTCGAGTGAAATACAACATAATTAATTTGGGTCAAACTCGAGGGCAAAAATATCTCTTTAGGTTTTTTTTATTGTGGTCAATTGTATAACTTACTAGAATTTCATATGTGTCTAATTCTTGGCATTCAAATGACTCAAAACCAATTCATTTTATTTATAAAAAATATATCAAATACACGAATTTTTCAAATGGTTCATTCGACCACTTCACATAATTAATAATACAACTTTTGCAAATGCAAAATTTAAGGGTATTTCTGGAAGATCAGATATAATCCGCCAAATATGGCAATGATTTATTAGGAACGAATCGCCTCACGCAAGTCATTAATTGCGCACCCGAGTCCTTCGGCTTTTGTTTAAGGGTGGATTTACGTTTTCGGGTTTCCGAAGAAATTGAGTCCCTCTCAACACAGAAATAAAGGCTTCTAAATATGATCAGCGATGGATAGAGAGAAGTGGTGGGGCGACCGTTTCTAAGAAAATTTAAAATTTATATAAGATTGAAAAAAATTAAAAAAAAATAATATATTTCCTATTCAAAATATTTTTTAAGATTTTATAAATTTATTTATTTTTATAAAATTTTACGTTCGTCCTTGAATTTAATGAAAACTTATCTGAACACGAACCAAAAGTGAATCTCCAGCTGCTTCTCTGCATGCTCAAACTTCCTTCGTTTTGTTGTGTAAGGTTAACATTTTTATCATTTTTTTAAAAATGTAATTATATCAAAATTTTTGTTATCCTTCCCAATCACATCAGAGTTTCGTCTATGATGATGATGCATGCATGAACCGGCCTGATATTTGATCAAAATAAGTAATATTTTGGGTAAGTATGAGGTACGCCATGTTTATAGTGCGGTTAAAAGACGATAAGTTTCAAAATTTGTTATCGAACTGAAAATATTAGATTTTTATAACATTTTTTTTAATTTTTTTGCAAGTATCGATACTTATTTTGCAACTATCGATACTTATTTTGTAAGTATTGATACTTAATTTTTTTTATAAATTTTCAGTTTGAGACAAAGTATTAAAACTTACAAAATAAGTATCGATACTTACAGAAAAATTAAAAAAAAAACAAACTGAAAATATTATCAAGAAATTTAATATTTTCAATTTAAAGATAAATTTTAAAATATATCGTCTTTTAGTCATACTCTAAACATGCAGCACGTTAGACACACCTTAATACTATGAGCTTGTAAGAATCGAGATAAGTGAATGTACTTGCACACGCAAGAATTCGACACAAAAATCCGTGTATTGTAAATATGTGGATGGTGTATAGACAACATTGTCACCTATGTTTATCATGACGATAGCTTTGATATTTGTTAAATAAATATGGTTTAATGGAAGTATGGTTTGATTCTGTATTTCCTGTGTGTTTCACTGCCGGATGCATTGTACTGTTCATTGTATGTATAAGTCTACAAGGTGTTTCGAACCCCCCCCCAAAAAAAAAAAAAAACCCTACAATTCGGTGAAACCTGGAAGCATTAAAACTGTAGATTTATAGAACCATTGATTAAGGTTGGCACTTGGCAGAGAAGTGCGAGTTAATTAAGAAAAGAAAACGAGATGATCATAAAATTAATGTTTTGGATATTGTTTGGCAATGAGTAAATAGTTCTTTTTAATTCGTAACTGTATTTCTTTTTAGTTTTTGATTTAGTTGGTATTTGATTTTGTTGTACCATAAACGATTGGATGGAAATCATCTGTCCTTAACTATGTCTTTTTTGATGTCCTATTTTAAAAACGTAAATTTAGAATTTAAGGTTTAAAAATTAAGAGTATGTTGTATTTTTAGGGTTTAAGATGTGAAATTTAAAATTAGAATTTAAAATTTAATTTTTTATTATTTTTATTGTGGGGCATAAGAATAAACATAATTAGGAGTAGCAAATTTTTGTTCTCAACAATTATGCCATCAACACATTAATCAATAATCTTCCTCTACTCTTGGCACCCATTATTGGTTATAAATCTATGTTTGACACAAACGTACAAGTCAAAGGATTTATATGCTTACATGGGTTAAGCAAGAGTAGGGATACTCGGTTACGGGAAATCAGCTTCTTCACCACACTTTCTTCTCCTTTTTTTCCTCTTCCATTTTCACTATTAACTGTAATTTTATGCTCAAATAAAAAATGGTTAGTCATTTAAACGACGACGACTGCTATCATCTATCTTTTACATCAATAATTGGTGTAGTGAATATAGACATAGCCATATTCTTATTAAAAGTATCGATTCATGCCACTTTATAATACTCCTTCTACCAAGCGCACAAGTATTGTACTATTATTTGTCAACCCATCAATACATTAATTAATAGTCAATTTTAATACTTATTTTTTACCCATCAAGTCTAGATCTGACACAAACTCAATCAATCAAGAGATTTATTCACATGGATTAGACAAGAGAGGGAGACGACCCAAATGAAAAGAGTTAACTGCATGAATGCCAACAACCGTCACCATTCCATTTTTTCATCAACAAATATAATTTAAATAAATATTTACTTTACTTTAATTTAAATTTAATTGTGTTATTTAAATCTAAACACTTTGAAGGGATTGGGATTAGAGTCCCACCGGAAATTCGTGAACAATCCCAAACACCCATAAGTTTGGCTCCAAATGTCCGTTTATCCACTCAAACACCTATTTTGGGACAGCCAGATTTTCTGACTTCTGGCCAACACCCTTTTGCCCCCAAATCTGGGTTGAGAACTGCAACCCCAAAGAAAGCCTTAGGCTTTGTGATGCTGTTGGTGGGGGCTCATTGTTATTGATTTTGCTTCCTCTAAAGCTTTTCTTCTCAGTGCTAGCTTGTTATTCCAGTGACAAATTCGTTGAGAAGGAGGTGCGATCTGATTTTACGGCCACACTGGTCTTTCCTTTTGTCCCCCTAAATCACCTGTCGGACAATCTAACCGTCAAGGGCAGACCATTAAATTTTACGGTCACTGTGATGAAGATGTTTAGCCAAAACCATTAAATTTTTACATCTATTTTTATGTCAGCATAGATGACATGGGCTGACCCTTTTTTTGATCAAAAGCTGACTAAATTTAGCATAAGCAAAGATGGTAGGAAATGAACAGAAAACACATAACAAGAATATTGATAATTTTCCAAAATACAACCATTATTTGACAAGTTAAAGCAATCAGGCAGCTTCGTGCAATTTTTGCTTTGCAGTACAGATCATCGTCATTATTATTATTATTATCATTATTAGCATTATTTTATGGCTTATATAATAAAAAACTATTTAAAGTACATTTTTTATTTAAGTACTTAAAGTAATTTTTGGTCAAAATAAGTACTTAAAATATATTTTTTGGTCAAATTAAATATCTAAAGTACTTAAAATAAGTAATTTTTGTCCCCGAGTTTGACCCAAAAAATCAATTCAGCCCGTCACCGAAAACGCACTCAATTAGGCCCTCTAGTTCGCAAATTGCATCAAATTGACCCTTTGACCGACGTTGATCGTTATAGTGCTGATGTGACAGTTAACGATGTTGATGTAGCAGTCAACGATGATGGTGTGACAGTACACATGGGATGATGACGCGACAGAGGAGTTGAATTGATTTTTTAACCAAATTCGAGGGTATAATTGATTGTTTTGCCGAGTTCAGGGTAATTGAAAGTTCGATAACTTATTTAATATTTAAGTTAAAAATAAGAATTTAGGAAATTATTAAAATTTTAAAATGTTAAAACTGGATAAATAATTGTTTAAATTTCAAGTTAATTTAATCGATTTATTTAGTTTTTGAATAAATAATTTAGTTTTCGAGTCGAAATTTTACAAATGGAATATATGAAAAATCGATTAACAAATTGATGTAAATATTCTTTAAGTCCTTGATAATTTTAAAAATAAGCAAAGTAAAAACCCTCTCAAAAAATTAAAATATTCGTCAATTTTTTATAAAAATCCATAAACATAATATAAATAAATAAAATATTCAAAAAATTATAGAAAATAAAAACTAATATAAAAAATTAAATGTATTAGAAATTATAAAATTGACAAATTTTAAATATAAAAATAAATAAAATGTTTATAAAGTATTAAAAATTTAACATTTTCATTGAAAAAGTCTTCAACTTCGTTAGCATGAGTATTACCTTCGTTAGTCTTCGACCTTGTATTAGAGTAACAATAATAATTTTCTTCCGCTTTTTTACATCAAACTGATGCTCATTAATATTTGATGTAGAAAAATCAAGGAGAATTTTGGTTTT
Source organism: Hibiscus mutabilis (assembly GCA_019671005.1). Taxonomy (NCBI): domain Eukaryota; kingdom Viridiplantae; phylum Streptophyta; class Magnoliopsida; order Malvales; family Malvaceae; genus Hibiscus; species Hibiscus mutabilis. Next base: position 24,236,767 of record CM033756.1, read on the forward strand.
ATTTATACTCTAATACAAGGATGATTCCATTGAAAATATGTTCAAGGGATATTAGTACGCTTAGTAGGGGTGTGCAAAAAAATCCGACCTGACTGATCCGATCCGTGTATCTATTTATCTGATCCGAAATTTTGGATATCCAATCTGTTTTTTTACTTTTTAGATAATTCAGATCGGATATATGAAAACTTCAGATCGAATACAGATAGTTATTTCACATTCAGACCGGATATCCGATTATTCGAAATCTGAAAATTCAATTTTTTATAGATATAAATCTTGTTATATTCGATATTTTTACTTGTTATATATGAAAAATTGAAATTTCCATGAATATAAATCTTGTTATAATCAGTAATTTGTTGATTGTTATATTCGAAAACCAAACATTTTCATGGATATGACCGCCAAATTTAAAAAAAAATACTTAAATCAAGTCATAAATTTGGATATCCGATCCGAAAATCTGATATCCAATTTTTTTAGATCGGATACGGATCGCTAAATTGTTGATCCAAAATTTTTGGATCGGACCGGGTATCCAAAATGCACACCCCTAATGCTTAGCATACCAGAAACAGTCGAAGACTTTTTCGATGACTTATAAATATTTATAAATTTTATTTTTTATATTATAACTTTTAATAATTTTAACTTTATCTTTTTTACTTAATTTTTTAATTGATTATATTGATATTATTTTTAATATTTTATGAATATTTAAATATTATTTAAATGTTTTTAAATTTTAATTTTTTTTTATTTTTTAGCTTAAAGATTAAGTTATCGAACTTTTAATTAACATCAGTTATTTCCTTGAACTCGGCAAAAAAATCAATTATGCCCTTGAATTCGGTTAAAATAATCAATTCAACCCCTCTGCCACATCATCATCTCATGTGTACTGCCACATCATCATCGTGGACTGCCACGTTAGTACTGTGTCAAAGGGTCAATTTGATGCAACTTGCGAATTGAAGGGCCTAATTGGGTACGTTTTTCGGCGAAAGACTGAATTGATATTTTCGGTCAAACTCGGGGGGCAAAAATTGTAACACCCCAATCTCGATCCGGAACCGAAGCGCTACATTCGGGTCACCCAAAATTCGACCCATCAAATTTCCAATTTAAAATCATATGTTTAGTCTTCTTTTAAAATATCAAATCAACCATAATATATTTAATTAAATAAACAATATAAAACGGTTTACAAACATGAGCTCCGAGATTAAATAAAGTACATCAAAGTAATATTCCAAATAGAGTTTACAGACTCAACCACTATAAGGTCCTATAAATACAATGGCCCAAGTAAACATCAAGAACTGTACTCTGAAGCAATGCGATGCTGGGAAATCCCTTCACGATGTGTTTCTTGATCACGATCAACCTACTAACCTGCGAACGGAAATAACGATTCCGAACCCTGAGCTTATAAAGCTTAATGGTACATTTCTACTCTACCACAATTTGTGATCACCATAAAGTAAGCATGCGAGATAAATATAGTTTAGAGAGTATAGATAAGGCTTCACTATCTATGAGTTATCATTTAGCCTACACTAGCTAGAGTTCTTAGATCACCTATCTCAAGGCATCCTTAAATTTATAAGAAGTCTTACATGATCTACAAGGCTTCGAATACTCGAGGTCACTTAGCCCTTCGAGGCTAATACATCCATAAGCAATCATACATGGCACACAAGGCCCAACCATACCCGAGATCTTAACAGATCATCTGGGCAAAGTACACATACCATACAACAACATTGGAGTGAGGCCCGTGTCACGTAGCATCGAGAATGTACACTCTATGGGTGAAGCCGGGTCCGTGATTCGTAGTTTGTAACATTTTCGGTTAGTGTCGCATCGTAGTCGTGCCTCGACTATGCCACACCTTAGACCTACCCTAAAAATACTTTAAGTACATAAATAAAAAATGATATACCTTAGGCTTAACAGTCAAATAAGTGTCTAAACTATACCTTTTTTCCAGTTAGGTGCCTAAAATTTGTTTTGGGCCAAATAAGTGTAACACCCTCGACCAAAATGTCACATTTGGGCCTCAAGCCCAAACCCAAAACTCTAAAATTTTTCAAACTGGATTAGTCCAACAAGTAATTCACAAAAAAAATATTTAAAGCCAACAGTTGTAAATTTAGATAAGAAATAAAAATAGTACAAATGAGCTCAAAATTAAATTTAAAATATTGAATGTACGATTAAATTAATACAATTTGTTTAAAATAAGAATTACAGGCTCCAACGTGTAAGGTCCTATGAATACATAGCCCACTAACTCAAATATCGTACTCTGAAGATCACTTCGTGCTAGAATCCTGATCTGATAGTGTTCCACAATCCCACGATCCAACGGTCAACCTACGCACTGAAACAATGATTCTAAGAGTTGAGCTTACAAAGCTCAGTGGTACATCTACTCTATTATACTTTATGCTAATAATAAACGCAAGCATGCAAGCTAGTACGAGCAATAAAAAGAGATAAATAAACATATGGCGCTAACACTAGTCGCCTAAACACATGCTCTCAAACATAGAAAAACATCATTCATGACCCACAAGGCCCAATCATACTTGTGATCCCACGAACCATATAAGCCAGACATACAAGTCACACAATACATCATACCATAAAACTGGGGTAAGGCCTGATGTCACATATTATCGAGAACGTATACCTGCGCTCAGAATCTCACATCGAGCCTTAATACTCAAAATCTCGCATCGAGTAGGTGGCTCAGAATCTCACATAGAGTAGAATTAATACTCGGAATCTCACATCGAGTCTTTACTTGAAATCAAGTGGGTGGCTCGAAATCTCACATCTAGCAGAATCAATACTTGGAATCTCACATCGAGTCTTTACTCAAAATTGAGTGGATGGCTCGAAATCTCACATCGAACAGAATCAACACTCAAAATCTCACATTGAGTGGTCTTCATGTCATCACTTAGAATCTCATATCGAGTGGTTTTCATATCATTACTCAGAATCTCACATCGAGTGGTCTTCATATCATCACTCGGAATCTCACATCAAGTGGTCTTCATATCAAGAATTACACAACTCACAAGTGTCCATACATGACACATTGCACATGATCCACTAACGATCCATAAGGGTTACTATTACAAGCAATCACCCAAGCTTTACCAAGTTGTTAATACATTATGGAGAAGCGTATAATTTATCTCATTCATTGACTCCAGTAATCTATGTTATCTCATTTATCAGAGCATAATTCAATTAAAAATATTCACACTAATTCAATCCTTAATTTGCATTTATAAATTATTCAGTTTAGTGGGAATCGATACTTGAATACGAGTATCGATACGGTACCCCAATCATATACCGGTACAACTAAGCTCGTACTGATACTTTATTTACAGGTTCACACAATTCCTTGAATCATGAATATTTACTATTCTTTAACTGATCCCTAAAGCTTATAAAGGTCGTTTAAGTATGGCTAACGCATTTAATTTATTAATATTAATTAATGACTTTTTATCCATTAAATTAGTTATTTATCGGTATTAACTTTTAACCAAAATTTTGGTCGAACATATCAATTTATTCGAGCTAGCACGCAGGGCATCATTATTTATTCAAACAATCAACCAATCATCAAATACTCACTCAAGTATTCAAACAATCCTACACAGTCTCTAGAGCTCATAATATACTTGAATGTTCTCAACTCATCAGACATCTCAGTAATTACCAAATCTCGCAATACCAGTATCAAGATATGCTTATTAACCATCTCCTAATTTGCAACCACTAACATGCAAGGCAATTACGCTTATAATGCTCATGAAGCATTTTTGAAATTTGAGGTATACTAACCTTAAGCCGATATCTCTAAAATCTTCATCTGAACTTCTCGAACAATCTACATAATCTGATGTCCAAACCTGAACAATCCTCGTATATCAACAAATGCGAAAATACATTAATTCTATGCATCTCTTATACCATTCACAAGGTTAACCGCATAAAAACAACTTACCATGTTCGAATTTGGCAAAACAAACTGCGCCAATAGATCTAGAACGTCAAGAAACCCTCAGGTAGGGTTCCCTAAAAAAATTAACAACTCGATCAAAGCTGTCAATGACTTGGTCAATGTAGTCAACGACTCGGTCAACGGCTCAGTCAACAGCTCGGTCAATGCGGCTCGGCTCGGTCAACGGCTCAACTTGGTCACCAGCTCAACTAACGGCTCGGTGGATTGGCTTAGGTCAGCTCAACAGGCCGGCTCGACCGACTGGCCTAGCGGCTCAGCTTGAGCCAGTTATAGCTGCCTACTGCATCTGCGCCTTGCCCACGCGTAGGGGCGGAGTGTGGGGGAACATGGAGGCTGCTCTAATGGTCGGGCGGCAGCGGCAAGCTCTAGACCCATTGTTCCAACGCAGTGAACGTAGTTGTGCCCTCTGTTTTGTTATTTACCCACTAGAACTTCCTCTTTTCAAAAACTCGAAACTTCAACTCCCTCACCCCGACGAATGACGACATCAACGGCTACTTGGTGACCACCGACAGGCTCTTTTCGGCGAGATGAATGCAATGACAGTGGTGGTGTTGTAATTGGACGGCTAAATCTCTATAGATCGAAGTTGGATAATCTCTTCATAACTTTTCTCTCTTTTCTCTTATCTCTCTACTTCACTTTTTCCCTTTTTTCCCCTTTCTCTCTCCCATCAACCAATTTTAATTCAAAATATCTATTTTTTAATCCACAAATAATAAAATACCATCATCAAAAATTTATTTATTACAGGCCCAAATCCAACCATCTTTGGTTTAGGCTCCCAAACATAAAGGCCTGATAATTGGGTCTGAGGCCTAATTAGAAAACCCGATGTTTGGGTTGTTACAATTCTCAAAAAAAAAATTGTCCTCGAATTTGTATCCATAAACCAAAAGAAAATGCTGAAACCATTACAACTCTTTGACGTCCTCAAAGATTTTTTGTTGTGCTACTCTGATCTCTCACAACACTTATTAAACCTAACCATTGTCTTCTATTGGTACAAACATAGCTTCAACTGATTTTTTCTCTTTGAAAGAACTTATCCTCGCTCGATACGTTACAATCAACAAACAAAACCCAACAGGACCTTAGCAAAAACATCACACAACCACGCCATAAAAAAAATTTAACTGACGCTGTAGAGCCTAAAATATTGTTGCACACAAAATCTTTCTACAACAACATACGATCTAAAATGAATATAATATTAAATAGTCGTTACATCCAAAACAAAATAATTCTTCTTGCGGTGATTCCCAGAAAGAAACTCTAACTCTGGTGGCATTCTATAACTAAAACCTCACTTGCCTGATGCAAGACTTCTAAAAGCGAACGACGTCAAAACTCGCCTCAAGCACTCACCTTAAACTCGTTTTCTGCAAGGGTCTTACAATTTGAACTATAACGTGTTTGGAAAAACACATCCTCTGTACTACTACTCAAATATGTTATCACAATAAATCCCATCAAAGGATAAGGTTCTATCATCAACCTCGAATCTCGTTCCAAAAGATAACATGTACACACTGCAGTGTCGTTCAACCCAACTTGCAAAAAAACCAAGAGACTTTTTATCTGGATCTCACTTTGCCAAAAATGTTAAACGATCCCTATCGAAGACTGTATCATTACTCAACGCAATCCTAACAAAACAGTGCACTCACAACTCCATCGCATGATCCACGGTTATCTATTAAATTTCCACCGAGGAAATATCAAGGCGTTCCAAACAACTCTAAGGAACTAACTATTCAACTCACAATTGATGGCAAGTCAAACACCTATCGCTGTCTCAAACATACGACTTCCCATTGTCTTTCAAAACCTATGGCAAAAGTTTGGTACAAACTGTCACTCTCAAAATTCACCATATACTGACCACTGTACTATATAAGAAGAATCTATTGCATTGATATATCTTCTCTAAAACACCCACAACAAGATCTCAAAGTCCACTAGGACCATCGAACCCAGATTTAATCATAATACTAAATCTTTTTAATTACAATTAGATGTTATTTCTCACAGTTCCCCAAGCAAATTGATCCTTAACTCAAAGCTAGTCTCGGTATTCTCTTACAAGATCATTACATGTGATAGCCCCACACGGCAGTATGATATTTCTACCTAAACTTGCTCAGTATGATCCATTACTCACTTTACTTAGATGGTAATCAACCATATGATCCATGGCTCTCAATTACTTTGGCTCATGTCGTTGTCCAAATTTCAAACTTCTTTAAAGATCAAGTACCCCAAAATTCACATTGTTTGGAAAAACACAACCTTCCCCTTTCAAGCACAAAATTACAGCTTCGTCAGTACAACAAAACACCCTAAAAAATCTTAAAATCTTACCCGACTTAATTGAGTCATCACCACTGCCACAATAAAACAGTCTAATAAAGCTCAGATTCCCACCAATGTTCCCCAGCTATTCTCTAGGAAGCAGTAAAATAATCAAAAGTATTTACTAAGTCTCAAGCCCTTGTCTCTTTAACTAGTTACATGGTGACTAACTTTTGCCGCACTAAGGTCATTAAGGTAATTATCTTGCCAACTCATCATTCTATGTTCCTTATACATTCACACGCGTCACATAAAGCATCAAACTTATATTCGAGAAACAATATTGTGGCTTCTACCCCTACATCACTAAAACACCTCAACGTTACCGCGAACATCACCCGCTACCATGACTCACTTAAAGATAGAAATATTTATTCCAAATTCTATTTTGAATTTTTCTAGCCTCAACACATTGACAATAAGCATCTCATCCTCAAACTAATCCCGAAAAACACACAAGTACTTCATAATCGGTTAAACGAGTCATCCACCTTAGGAGACAATTAACGGTATTTCACTGACACATAACAAGCTACCAGCGATTCGAGCATCACTCTAACAAATCAACTCTCCACTAACGAACGAGCCTGACTCTTTCTTCAGCGAAACACTCAGGAAATAAACTTTGTTTGGGTTGTACCTCCACAACTGAATCTCTAACTTTACAACTAGTCGGTGTCCTCTAACAACGACGATTGGCACCAGCATCTAACTCGATCCTACCTCAATATCTATCCATATTCTTGACAGAGAAAGTCCTGACGACTCCTTCAAGAAGCACAAACAAATACTCTAACAATCCAAAAGCTATTGAGCTTTGAACTACACATATTGGCATCCAACGAACGGTCAAACATATTTTATAGCCCCGTTGTGCATTCTCTAAACAACCACTATAGAGATTATGGTGAAAGGGCAACAGTTCAACATTCTCCTTACCAAAGAATAGGTTCTTTCGAGGTCTTAGAGCCTCGAGTCCACTCCCAACAATACCGGCTAGCATCGCGCTTGATTAACCAAAACAACTTCTAAGGTACAATAACTCCCGAGAAAGTAGCTTTCTCTCAACCCGTAGAACATCTAACTTTGGTAATACTCAAGCGAACTAGTGGATCACGAATCCACTATCTCCGAGGAACGCCTTCATAATGGGCGGCGATGCTTTCCAACTATCAACGAGACTCCCTTTCGAGAAAAAAAAGGGTCCACCACCCAATGTGCATCCACTTTTCGATTTCAAAAATTGGTCATTTATACCCATGTCACAATCGTTATTCACACATATAACAACGAAAATTCCTTGCCACAAACTCTCATAACACATCTGAAGGCTCTAAAACGACTACAACATGCAACGAGAACACTATTTAGGTGGCGGGAGGAGGACACATCCTCGACTCTGACATCATTTAACTAACTCGTATCTCAACAATTTTGGGCAACTTTAACCCCCAGAATTACTCCCGTGAGTGGCTCAACACATATCGTGGCCCTCTAGTCCATAAACGTAACCATCTTAGCATCACAACATTAGTTACACCATTAAAATTCCAGCCTTAAAGAGTACAAACTTAATTTATGGGTTGTATTCACTAGACACCTTACTAAAACACCTACACCACCCCATGGTTTCTTAGAATCGGCTAAATCCAAGCTCTGATACCATTAAATGTAACACCCTTGACCCGAATGTCACATTTGGGCCTCAAAGCCCAAACCCAAAACCATAAAATATTTCAAACTGGATTAGTCCAACACGTAATTCATAAAAAAATTTAAAGCCAACAGTTGTAAATTTAGATAAAAAAATCAAAATAGTACAAAGAAGCTCTAAATTGAATTTAAAATATTAAATGCTTGAATTAATACAATTTGTTTAAAAATAAGAATTACAAACTCCAACGTGTAAGGTCCTATGAATACATAGCCCACTAACTCAAATACCTTACTCGGAAGATCACTTCGTACTAGAATCCTGATCTGATAGTACTCCACGATCTTACGATCCAACGGTCAACCTACGCACGAAAACAACAATTCCGAGCATTGAGCTTACAAAGATCAATGGTACACATCTACTCTACTATACTTCATGCTAATCATAAACGTAAGCATGCAAGCTAGTACGAGCAATAAGAAGAGATAAATAAATATGTGACGCTACCACTAATCGCCTAAACACATGCTCTCAAACATAAAAGAACATCATATATGGCCCACAAGGCCTAATCATACTCATGATCCCACAGACCATATAAGCCAAACACACAAGTCACACAATACATCATACCATAAAACTGGGGTGAGGCCCGATGTCATACGTCATCGAGAACGTACACATGTACTTAGAATCTCACATCGAGCATTAATACTCAGAATCTATCATCGAGTCTTCACTCAAAATTGAGTGGGTGGCTCAGAATCTCACATCGAACATAATCAATACTCAGAATCTCATATTGAGTCTTCACTCAGAATCGAGTGGGCGGCTCAAAATCTCATATCAAGCAGAATTTATACTCAAAATCTCACATTGAGCCTTCACTCGGAATCAAGTGGGTGGCTCGGAATCTCACATCGAGTGGTTTTCATGTCATAACTCAGAATCTCAAATCGAATGGTCTTCATATCAAGAAATACACAACTCACAAGTGTCCATACATGACACATTCACATATGATCCACTAATGATCCCTAAGGGTTACTATTACAAGCAATTACTCAAGCTTTACCAAGTTGTTAATACATTATGGAGAATCGTATAATTTATCTCATTCATTGACTCTAGTAATCCACGTTATCTTATTTATCAGGGCATAATCTAATTATAAATATTCATACTAATTATATCCTTAATTTGCATTTACAAATTATTCAGTTCAAGGGGATCGATACCTAAATACGAGTATCGATACGGTACCCCAATCATGTATCGGTACAGCTAAGCTCGTATCGATGCTCTATTCATAGGTTCACACAATTCCTCGAATCATGAATATTTACTATTCTTTAACTAATCCCTAAAGCTTATGAAAGTCGTTTAAGTATAGCTAACGCATTTAATTCATTAATATTAATTACTGACTTTTTATCCAATAAATCAATTATTTATCGGTATTAACTTTTAACCGAAATTTTGGTTGAACATATCAATTTATTCGAGCTAGCACGCAGGGCATCATTATTTATTCAAACAATCAATCAATCATCAAATACTCACTTAAGTATTCAAACAATCCTACACAGTCTCTAGAGCTCATAATAGTCTCAAATATTCTCAACTTATCAGACATCTCAGTAATTACCAAGTCTCGCAATATCGGTATCAAGACATGCTTATTAACCATCTCCTAATTTGCAACCACTAACATGTAAGGCAATTACGCTTATGATGCTTATGAAGTATTTCAGAGTTCGAGGTATACTAACCTTAAGTCGATATCGCTAAAATCCTCATTCAAACTTCTCGAACAATCCACATAACCTGATGTCTAAACCCGAACAATCCTCGTATACCAACAAATACGAAAATACATTAATTTCATGCATCTCCTATACTATTTACAAGGTCAACCACATAAAAATAGCTTATCGGGTTCAAATTTGGCAAAACAGTCTGTGCCAATGAATCCGAAACGTTGAGAAACCCCAGGTAGGGTCTCTCAAAAAAAGTCAACAGCTCGGTCAATGCGGTCAACAGCTAGGTTAACGCGGTCAACAGCTCGATTAACGCGGCTCAGCTCGGTTAATGGCTCGGCTTGGTCAGCTGCTCAGCTTGGTCAATGGCTCGACTGGCGGCTCGGTGGATTGACTTGGGTTAGCTCAACAGGCCGGCTCGACTGGCTGGCCCACGACTTGAGCCTAACAGCTCGGCTTGAGCCGGTTATAGTTGCCCACTGCAGCTGCACCTTGCCCACTCGCAGGACGATGCGTGGGGGCGCTAGCGGCTGCTCTGATGGTCAGACGGTGGTGGCAAGCTCTAACCCTATTGTCCTGATGTCGGTGAACACAGTGGTGCCCTCCGTTTCGTGATTTGCCCTTTAGAACTGCCTCTTTTCAAAAACCTAAAACTTCAAGTCCCCCACCTTGACGAACGGCGGTGGCAACTTGGTGACCACCGGCGGACTCATCTCGGTGAGATGAACGCAAGGGCGGTGGTCGTATTGTGATCGGACGACTGAATCTCCATAGATCGAAGTTGAAAAATCTCCCCCTAACTTTTCTCTCTTTCTCTTCTCTTTCTCTCATCCATTTTTTCCTTTTTTCCTCTTCTCTCTCCCATAAGCCAACTTTAATTAAAAAGTATTCACTTTTTTTAATCCATAAATAATAAAATACCACAATCCAATATTTATTTATTACAAAGCCCAAATCCAACCATCTTTGGTTTGGGCTCCCTAACACAAAAGCCCGATAATTGGGTCTGACGCCCAATTAGAAAACCCGACGTTTGGGTCGTTACAATAGGTGCCTAATGTTTTCAACGTTACTCAACTAGGTGCCCTGCCGTTACTGTCTGTTAATTTTCACCGTTATCTGGCACATGTCATCTTCTTAAATTTCCAAAATTCTATTTAAAAATAAATATAATAATAATAAAACGAAACAACCTCAAATTTCACAAAATAGACCCAAATTTTAAAATCCCTAACACTCCAAAACCCAAATCCCGATTTCACCGCCGATTGCCACGCTGTCGCCCATCACATCCGTCGCCGGACCATCACGACCATTTACCCCATCACCTCGTCGCCGAAAATCGACCGACATCGTGCGAAACGCCAAAATCGTCGAATGGTTCATTTGAATGATTCACGACGGACGACATCATAACGGATGATGAACGGTATGTGGGTCGTTCGGTGAGGGGAGGGCGCTTCATTCCGTCGCCGAAAACGTAACCAACGCCGATGGGAGCGGCCGGATTTGGGGGTTTAGGGATTTGGGAACTATTTTGGGATTATTTGAGAATTTCAGGATATTTAAAAAATTTTGATTTATTTTTTAAAAAATAAAATTCAAAAAATGTTTAATATTGGCACGTATTCAATTTTGATTGGATAACGGGAAAAAATTAACGTCCGTCATGGCTAAACCTTTACTAGGCATTATCAGAGAAAACTACAATGGATAAACTTAGAAAATGTTTTAACTTTATGAGGCATTATCAGAGAAAACTAAAGTGGATAAACTCAGAGCACCTGATGTTGCTGTTGCATCTTCAGTTTCCAAAATATTTGCATCCACAATGACTTACCCGCATGAGGTATGATGTATGTGTTCACGCTTTAGGACACGTTTTGGTTACTTAAGAAACCCTCATTTACTCTGATTATGGTTGCATTGCACTTTCAATGTTAAAAGGGATGGATATGGGAATCATGTTTTAATTCGCCGTAGCTTATATTTCTAAGAGCTGCATTTATACACGTTTCTTTATCATTAGCAGCAGTTTAACCATGTAAGCCGATGAGTCTAACTAGCTTGCATTATTCTTTTACAATACAGGTGGTACGCTCGAGGATTCAGGAACAGGGACATCACTCTGAGAAACGTTATTCTGGTGTGGTTGATTGCATTGAGAAAGTATTTCAGCAAGAAGGTGTAAATGAAAAGAGCATTCGACGAACCGTTCGTATAACTGATCTTGTAGTCGACATAGCCATGTCAATTGACACCACATCATCATAAGGTGTAAATGAACAGAGCATTCGACGAACCGTTCGTATAACGTTCGTTTAGTAAGCTAAATTAATATAAACACAATTTTTATGTTCGTTTAATAAATGAACGAACATGAACAGAAGTGTGCCCGGTTCGTTTATGTTCACGAACAAACTTGTTTATAAGTTTGTTTACCCGGTTCTCCCTTTTCTTTTATTTTTTTACATTTTAAATATTAGTGTAGATAGGAATTAAATGGAACACATAATGAACTTTGAAGTTCAAGCCTAAGGAGCTTAAGGACTAATGATGTAATTTTATCATTTTGACGGACATATAGCATGCGTATAAACAAACATGTTCGTGAACGTCAAACAAATATGTTCGTGAACATATAAAAGAACATGTTCATGAACACTAAATAAACGAATATGTTCGCGAATGCTAAATAAACGAACACGAACATAATATGAAAAATTTAAACGGACACGATCCCAGCCAACCTTGATTGCCTACTTGGATCGTGTTAGTATTCGTGGGCATCAACTTTTGGGAATTTACAACCCTTAGATGATCACATCCCTCTAATTACTCAAGTAGTATATCCTCCCACATTATCCATTTCCCCGAAAATATATTCAGATTAAGATGTACAATCATACACATAATAGAAATGCTCTTAAAAATGTAGTACCCCTCACAAACAGTTTAGGACTACGACAACTCGAATCTCCATGGCAATTTCAATTATAAGTGTAGTAATAAAGGTAAAAAAAAGTGACAGCTCATTAGGCAGAAATGATCAAATGGTCACCCTAATGAAACCTACTTTAAAATCAGCAAGGAGCCCAGAACTAAGGTAAGGCAATAACAATACTCTCAAGATCTCAAATATTATGTACAGTGATCTCATGCTTTTGAAATATAACTAAAAGAGCTGGTGAATATTTTGCAGCAGAAATTTGTATCCTATGTTAATGTCAGGGCCATCACCATATAGAAAATGTTTCTTTTTTGTGTGTGTGTAAAGACTGTTTTATTTGATAATTGGTTAAATATATCATCAATCCAAAATCCCATTCCAATTTTCCATTTTTCAGTATCCTTGCTCGTTTTGTTCTTCATGTTGTGATACATACAGAATTCTCTAGAATCTTGATGTATATTGATCATGTTATTTCCCTGCATAGTAGTACACAATATGTATGTTTTCTTTTAACAATACAGAATGATTCAAAAGCTTCAATAACTAATACAGAGTGCTACAGGCTTTTAGCCTAGTTTTGTCATAAATAAGGGGTAGAACTTATCCTAAGGTAACTTGCAATTCAAGCTAATAAGGTCCCAGATGGCTGGAAGAAGAAATTTTCTACCATTACCACCATATGCATTATAACTAGCTTTGCTCATTTTATCGACCAACAAAGCTCCAGGATACCCTGGATATGCTCCACTGCCAAATATTCCAGGACAGGCCGTGACAGCCTCCAATGGTGCCAAGGCGTCCCCTTGAAAATAACCGGTCTTGAAGGGGTTACTGGCAGCACCGGCAAGTAGGGTAGCAATGTTTATGATCATACCATCGGTTCCAATGCTGTTAGGTGCCACCAAGGCTTGTCCCGGAGGGCCATAAGCAGGCAGAGCATAAGGCCAAGCACAAAGACCGGGGCATTGGACTGTAGGGTCTCCCACGTGTGCGAACACCACTCTAGATATTGCCCCTACTGATATGCTGTCATGGAAACCGCATGATCCCATGCAGAACCGCTCTACTATAACATCTTTAGCAGTCAAAACCAAGTAAATTCCATTAGGGTCTAATGGAAAGATTTTGCTATCTATCTTGCTTTTCACAAAGTTGGCTATTTGGGCACGCTTCAGGGTCTTCCCTGAAGAATATGCATCACCAACTTGTTTCAAAAGTCTAACAGTGTTGGAAACCGATTTCCCAGTTTTGTCCTTGTATGCACCGATTGTTCTCCACCATGTTGAAACCGAGGGTCCTTGGCGAGGACCGGGGCTTGCGAAAGAAGCAAAGAAATCTGTTATGGAGTTTCTATCTTTCTGTGAGAACCCTCCATACCATATGAGGTAAACGTTAATGCCATTCGGCTTGGTCAAGAGAGGGCCTCCATGGTATTGAACAGTGGTCGATGCAGCGACTAAAGAAGGCTGTTTTCGCCCTTGGCTCAGCCCGTGTGACCATGGGACTAGGGCAAAGACGCAGATGAGAGGCAATAGCAGAGACCTCAAGAACATGCTGGCCATTTGTTGACTGAAATGTAGATCGAAGAATGATGAGTGTCATAGCCAGGCCAAGGGACGTCCTTTTTATAGATGCTAGGAAGTCCTAGCGGCTGGCACGTAACCAAGGATGGACCGAGGGGCTGAAAATTTAAAATTCGATATTTTCTATCAAAAATCTATTTCCGTCCCCTTAAAATTTTATAAGTTCACCTCTAGAATTTTATAGGTTTGCCTCCTAACATAAAGTTCTGCGTCCGCTCCTCCACATAACTAGCTACGAATATAGAGTTTAGTGTCGGATAAATTTTGCATTATTGCAATAAAGGGTTGCATATACGTCGAACTTGTGTACTGTTGTGAAAGCAGACTTTTCCAACCCAATTGCAGGGGATAGATGATAAAGACATGAGAAAGGAGTAGCTTGAATCAGTGGATTTGTAGCCCACTCGTGGTCTGATCATTTCTAATCAATAGATAATGTTCAAACAGTCCTACTTCAGACATTTGAAATGGACTTTCTTAAATGGTTGGCCTTTCGATCTCGTATGAAAGTAGCCCTCTTTTAATTCGACGATAAGTATGGCTCACATTGCACTCTTAAAAAAATTAAATTAGAATTCTAGAAATGATATTGCCCGGAAAAGATAATTATAAATCCGAGTGTAGACCATAAAAACATACATGAAAAATATAAAAAAGTTCTAAAATCACTATTCACAGGGATGGACCGGAATAGAAATCATGTCTCTTTTTGGTACCCTTATTATGTTCCGCACTAAAAATTTAGGTTTAGGGTTTAGGATTAGAGTTTATGAAATTTGGGTAGGGTGTATTTTTTAGGGTTTAAGATTTAGAATTTAGGATTAGAACTTAGAATTTGATTTTTAGTGTATGGACATAGAAAGAGGCACAAAAAAAGGATAAGGGATTTTTGTCCGATGGACTGAGGAGGGGACTGGAGGAGGCCGTCGCCCCCTAAAAATTTAAAATTCGTATATCATTTAGAATTTTTTAGAAATTTTTATGTATTTTTTATAAAAAAAAATATTTTCGCCACTCTAAAATTTTATTAGTTCGCTTCTCTTAACATAAAATCCTACGCTCGTCCTTGATTATTCAAATTATTCTGTAACAGTAAATGAACATAATGTTTGATGAATAGTTCTTGGACAACTAGGTTTTTACTCGTTAATATTTATTTACCATACTAAATAAATAAACATGAACCATATTTTGAGTCTCATATATTAAATGAACTAAATACAAACAAGATAGGTTCAGTTCATTTATACTAAATGCCAACGCCTCCCAATAGAGATTCATATATGTTTTGAATTGAGGTTGATTAGGAGAATAATTATGGTTTATGATTGGTAAAAATCATATGCCACATTTGATGAGGACAGATACGATTGCATTCGTCAAATGGTCGACTACATCTTCAATCGTTAAAAGCTAATGAATCAAAATTCAACCTGTATTAGTTGTAAAACAATGATTGGATTTGGATACAAAGTGTTAAATCGTGTGGATGCCGCCATGCAAAAGATAAGGTGGTCAGATTTGCAATGGGCTCCCGACTGATTATTGAATAATGCTAAGATAAGCATGGTTAGCTGCCCCGTTATGATCATCTAAGATAGACTTTGAAGCTTAGTTGACAGCCTACCAACTAATGCGGCAACGCCACCCACTATGCTTTTCCACGTGATTTTGATATGCCGACATGAGAATTTTAGTCAATTCACTCTCTTAATCTCCAAGATTGTTCTTCAATAATTTCCCCCCTTCATCTTCAACCTTGTTCACGTGGCTTTCTTCAACTTAGTGCCTCTTCGGCATAACATTTCCACCGAGTTTTTGGTTGCCGAACGATCAAAGAGAGCGTTTCAAATAGGCGTTCAGGCACCTAATTTGATTGCAAACGGGCGTTTTAAAAAAGTTAAAATTTTCAGCTTTCTCCCAAACGGTCGTTCTCACCCAAACCGCCAAATAAAAAATTATGCCAAACGAAACTTTAGTCATCTTTCTTTGATTAATCTCAAGAAAATATATCATTATTTATGTCGATGCACTGAATGGATTATAGAAATGAATACATAAGGAAAATATTTTGATGTAAGCGGTGTAAACTTTAGTTTATATAAATTTGTTTGTTTTAAGGTTTAGGAGTTTAGTTAGAGTTTAAGATTTAGAGGTTTATAGTTTATGATTTAGGGTTAGTGATTTATATTTTAGATTTTATGGTTTAAATAGGAATGATTGACACAACGAACAAAAATCATCTGCCCCTTTACGGGTCCCCTATTCATGCCCAACGACTAAAAAACTAAACCCTAAGCCATATCCCTAATTCCAAACCATAAACCATAAACTCTAATTTTAAACCCTAAACATAATCTTTTAGTGTGTAGACATAAATAGGGATACTGAAAATAGCAGAGATTTTATAACTTGTGTATCAAGATATAATTCTTAATTTAAATGCTTTAAATAAAGATAAAATTTTTGATATACCTATTCTGACTATACAACCTTTTCTGTTTTAGGAATTATATATTTTGTATTATGTTTATGTAGCGATGTCCTTTTCGCTAAAAAGAAGTTTTTTATTTGTTTTGAAAATATTTTCTTCCGCGTGAGATTTTATAAAACCCGTATTTTATTTAAAAATGGAGTCGCCACCGGCCACTTAGGTAGGCCGAACACCGTAAAAAACCAGAGATTTAAAATTGATGGGTTCGGGAGTCGGTTACGGATGGGGAAGGATTAGCACCCCCACACCGCCCAAAATTTGTACTTTAATAATTACCGCTTTATTAATATTAAAATGGAGTCGCCACCGGCCACTTAAGTACGCCTGATACTGGCCCCGTTTACGCTCGAATAAAGAGGCACCGCATTGACAATAATATTTCCGAAATGCAACTTAGAAAATAAAACATAAAACATACAATTTACATTGACATGATATTAAAACATAAAATATAAATATTACAAAATAAATAAAAAATAAACACATGGGCATAAAACCTAACACATCATAATAACAACAAAGTATGGGCATGAACAAAAACAAACTTTCAAGACTAAATTAATTAATCCTAGCATGCTTGAACCTATAAAATCACAAATGCCACAAATGCATGACATGCACAAAATTATGCTAAACTAATAAATCAAAGTAGCATACTAGCATAAAAACTTAACACTTGACATATGACACAAATTACATGCATGATACTAAAAAAACATAAACACATGAATTTTATAAAATTAAATAAAAATAATAAAATACATAAAGAAATAAAAACAAAGATGAACACAAACAAGAAAGAAACATACCTCTAAAACTAAAATAATTAATTCCAACATGCTTAAACACATTAAGACACCAATATAATATACATGAAATGCATGAAATGTAATGCTAAACTAACATAACAACAAGTTAACATAAAAACTAATACTTATCTTCCATCATATAACATAATTTACACCCACAACCTAACATGACATTTAAATATGATAAATAATACCACACTAATATATAACCTAAAAACAAGATGAACATAAAATACATACTAATCATATCAAATACAAAGATGTACATACATACCAAACATAAAAAAATAAATAAAAAACCATGAACAAACACATATCATGATAAAAAAAACATATTTAGATGAAAAGAGGATTGGAAAATAAATATTAAACAACCACCAATAATTAATCTAAATGCATTCTAATAACATATAGAGGCACGTGAACATAAAAATATATAAGACTTAAGGACGAAAAATACATAAAAAATACTAATAAAACATCACTTCTATTGGATCATAAAAAAATTATACCACAAATATACACCAAAACCAAAAAATATGAGTCTTCCCCCCTTTTTTTGCTACTGTCGAGAGCTCCCCTCTCAAATTCTCACTCTGCCGTCTCTCTCCAATTGTGCTCCAATTTGTTGTGTCCTTTTTGATGGATCAAGGGAGCCGGCCATAAAATGATCCATGGCTCAAATATATGGTAATGGGAAATGGTGAGGTTGAGTGAAGTGTGGGAGAAATTGCCGCATGGTGTGAGGTATGGGGGAAAGGCATGGGGGCATGTGTGCTGCAGGGCATGGGGCAACATGCCCATTTTAATTAATTTTTTTGAATTTGGTATATTTTTTGGAATAGGGTAAATGGTTCAGATATAATTTTGGGGCCCAGACAAAAATGGGTATTACAGTTTAGAAGTTAGGGGTTTAGATAGTAGTGTTAGAATTTATGGTTTATAACTATAATTTAGAGTTTAATGTTTAAATTTTAGAAGTTTACTGTTAAAAATTTTAATTTTTAAAAATAAATATACATTGATTATGTAATTATTTTTTACACAAATTTATATAACAAAAATTAATCTTAAATAAACGGGTGATTTAAGTACATTTCAGTTCTTTGTTTGGATTTATTGGTTTATTGTTCTTTTCACTTCCCAATGACCATACGAGCTTTAACAAAATACGCAGCCCATTTAAAGTCTATTTAAAATTAACCACATTTCAAAGCCCAAATGTGTCTAGGAAGCCTAGGGATTTTCTTTTCTTATTGCAAAGGTTTAAAAACATATGAAAATTAAATAAAAAATGAGGACAAACAATTTTAGTCACCCAATATAAACTTCTTTCAATTTAGTTTAATAAATTTATCATTTTCATTTTTTCAAAAAAATTATCATTTTAGTCACTCAAATATTTTTCTCTCGATATGTTAGCAACTAAACCATACAATATATGACGTGATCATTAACCAAATAAAATTTAATTTGATAAGTCAAAGTAAATTCCATTTTTGATTATCTTTAACCTCTCATCAACAACCCCATTTTATCGAGATATTTCACTGCTATTTTGATCTTTTGTAAAGAATTATCATGACACTTGATAAAACTTTGTAAACACAACCAAATCACAATTTTCAAGCATGCCATAAGGACTAAATTCTTTGTGGCATATTTAAGCTCCGAAAATTGTAAACACCCTTACTTTGGAAAAAAAATATTAGAGGGATATGGCTCACCACGTCATCCGTGGTCCTAACCAATAAGGCTCATCCACCTCATTTTAACTTCTAAATAACTACCCACTACTTTTTTTTACATGTAGGAAAGATGTGAAGATTCACCTTGGGAAAAATGACGTGGAAAAATGTTATTAGATTGGGCCATGAATAACGTGGTGAGCCAGACTCATCTAATAATTTTTCATTAATTTGTTAGGTCTTTGAGAAATACTGCCCTATTTTACATGTAGAATTCATAGAGCGGATTGAAACTATTTGTGGATCTTTCCCTACTTAATAAATAACACTTCATGGAACTAAAAAAATAAAAAACAATAAATCTTATAGTGCAAATTCGGATGCTACAAAAGAGAATAAAATATGAAGCAAAGCAAAAATCACTTAAAAAAGTGCAATGTCAAGGATTAACTATGATTTTTTTTTCTTTTTATGTAAATAAATTACCATGAAATAATATGTTTTTAATCACGAAGAAGATTGAAAATAATTCCAAAATAAAGGAAATTCAAAAGAAATCAAAAGTTCCTCAAAAAAGACTAAATTGTAATAATTCCAAACAATCCTACATCTTTAATTTTAGCTTTAGACAGTCAATTTTCGGATCATAATTCATAAGTCAAGAAAATAATAACATGATTTTATTTCTTATTTTAGTAAGATAAAAAAGAATTGTTGTAAGTTAAATCTTTGGATATAAGCCAAAGATGAAGAGATTTTCCTTAAGCTAACCTTCAAAATCAATCTTCTTGGTTCAGAAAGCAAGAAATTGGCTACAAAACTTGAAGATTGAGATGTTGTAAGTATTAAGTAATGTTTTGGGTCTTAGTTTCGAATATATTATGTCATCATTCGCCGACAACACAAATTAGAGACGAGCATAATGAGTTTTACTTCATGGATCAAAATGAGTTTTATTTGGTAAATTGTCGCATCAAGATCTATTAAGAGATTTAATGGTTGAGTGATTAAAATATATATAAAAATTATTTGAGTGACTAAAACATTAATGTTTAAAAGTTAGATGGCCAAAATGTTAACCTCTGTTAGGGGATTAACACTTGGATGACCAAAACGACTAATTTCTTAAACGTCAATGATTAAATTAAAGTATTTTATTGAGTGACCAAAATCTTAACACCTTAAAAATTGAGTGATTAATAAAATAATTTACTTCTACGAATAAAAATAAAAATTCTAGGCCAATTAAAGTAGTAGAGTCCACTCGGGAGGACAAAGTAGACTTGTAAAACATAGTAAAATTGAAGCATAATAGCCATTGTTTGGGGGGCTTGAATCATCAAACATAAGTATAGGCATGATTAAAAATAAAAATTAATGAAATCAAACGTCATACTTAAAATAAAAATGTAATTAGAAGACTTCCAACAGTAAATGATGGTATTGTTTTTCTTAGGTGATCTGGTTCGAGCAGCGTAGTTTATATGTGAGAGTTTATTTAAATTAAAATACTACCTTACAATTAGAGGTATTCTTGGTAGGTTAACCGTACCATTTTGCACAAACGATTGGTTACCCGTTACAGCGGTTATTAAATCGTAACCCAATTATTAAGATACGGTTAACCGTTTAATTTTTAAACGGTTAAGCATTATAGCGGTTAAGTAACGGTACGGTAAAGGTTAACCTGTAACCTATTACAATTTTTTTCATATGTTAACTAATTCTTTTGAGAATAATGAAATTATCACTCCGATAAATGATTATATTAAAATTTTCATTAAAATATTTAAAATAGAGAAATTTTAATCACAAACTTTATTTTATATCTAAATAATTTTATAACGGTTAACCAATAGGTTAACCATTAACCATTATTTTTTGCGGTTGGTTAATAGAAATCGTTTAACTTTAACGGTAGATTAATTAACCGATAAAATTTAAAAATTATATCAATTAACGGTTACAATTTATTTTGCAGACTCCTATTTACAATTGAATTAGAATACTAAAAAAACTGCATAGTGGGATGGGGCTTTGTCAAAGGCGACCGGCTGCACGTTTACCAGGTTTGTTCATTTCATGTTGCTAAAACGAGTCGCTTTCGATCTTACCTTTTCCGCCAACCTGTGGTGGACAAAAGGCCATGGGTTGTGGTACCTTAGGTATCCTTTTAATATTTTATTTTTGTACTACTCGTCCTTGCCTACCTTTTTTTTTTTAAATAGTTTAAGGAAATTATAACTGTTTATACATAATTTTTATATATTATAGACAAAACGATTTAAATCTAAATCTCTTAAGATAAACATTATTGTATTTTCTACTGAAACCACTCGTTAAGTTCCATACCTTCAGCTTGTGGAATCTAAAGACACACGAAATGCACTTTTTCTTTTCGAACATTGAATTAGGGAAATCTTGATAGAAAAAGTTATGTTAAAATTCTTGACAATACTATTAGGTGCTTAACATGAAGATGGGTCATTTTACATATTTTAGGTAAATCCAAGATTGGAGTTTTAAGAAGAAAGGAGTGTGGTAGAAATGATTGTCACTGTGACTAGGAATAAGATACGAGGTGTTGTCCTAAAACCCAACCGTTGCTTGTTTGATTTGATGTGTCAAATCCAAGACTATCCGGCTCCTTGGGTCTTAAGTCGAAATTTTTGGGTTTACGTTTCCGAGGGCGAGGAGTCCCGATTCTGGGAACCATTTGACTGGTAACATACCCTTTCAACCAAATTAAATTATTCGACTGTGGGCTCACATGGGCTGTGGGCTCCGCCTATCATACTTTTCCTTACCTTTCATGCCTTTAGAAATTAGTATTATAGGGTGAATAAAATTCGATTAAAAAAATTAAATTATTCGACTTGACTTAATATGAAAATATTTAATTCTTTTGACTTGACTGATAGTTTTATAAACTCTATTTGACTTTAAAAAATTTCAAATAAATTTTAAGTTATAAAACGGAAATTCAAGCAACTTGAATAACTCAATTTTTTAGTAATTTATGATTCAATTTTTAAGTTCAAGTTGAGTCTTTTAATTCTGCCTGTGATATATATATATATATATATAGAAAACCTTTTAAATTAGAACTAAGTAGTACGATAATATTATAAATGATTATAATTAAATTTGAACAACTCAACTCGACTCAAATTTTATAAACTCGAGTAAAAAAATTCAAATAAAGTTTTAGTTATAAAATATGACTATTCAACTCGATTAACTCGAAATCTTTTGACTCAACTCGATATGATCATCCCTAATTATATCTTCACTTGGTTGTTAGAATTATGTTAGAACATTGACAACCAATTGCTCTAAACAATATGAGACGTTAAATCTTTTAAACAAGATTATAAATTAAAAATCTGACATTGTGAATATAAAAGATTAAATTAAGAGAATCACTCTGTATAGTAAATCTCTATAAAAATTAATATAAATTAAACTAATAAAAATCAAATATGAATAGTTAAATAAAAAATTCATGGTAGAGCCCCCACAATATGAGTAAGAGATTTGCTGTATGGACACCTTTGTCAACTCACACGTACCGGAAAGACCTTTAAAAAACGAAATAAATTCCGTATCTGTTCCCGCACGTGCAATGCGTGCGTCGTCTTCACTTCCATGAAAGCCTCCTTCCATTTTTTCTCGCTGCTGCACAGTTGCAACTTTAATAACATCAAATAAACAAGCTGGGAAGGGAAAGGGGAACCTCTCTCTCTCTCTCTCTCTCTCTCTCTCTCTTAAAACGGACGGCTTAGATCACGCGCCTCGTCTCTGCAACTAATCTCTGGCCGTCCGATCTTCTTATCTCTGTAATCCATTCATCTTTCTTTTCTTCCTATCATTATTTATCTGTAGATTAAAGATTATGAGATTCATTTACTGTTTGTTTAAGATGAACCATGTTTCTGTATATTATATCCTGATTCTTTATATGCTTTTTTTCTCGACTAGTTTTGTTTCATAAACTGTGTTCGATTCGAGGGAAATTACTTTCACTGGAAAAAACAGCTTCTCTCTCTTGATGAAGTTAATTTTGATTCCATGTCAATTTAGTGATACGATTAGCCGATTACTGTTTAGCTATGAAACCTCTTTAGAAAATGTTTTTCCTTTTAGTTTTCTACTTTTTAAATGTATAAGGATCAAGATGATGACGGTGAACATATATATATAGTTGTACTGGAATAATGAATCGTATCTTTGTATTGTTTTTAACTAATGTGGTATGATATTCTCTCTAAATACGGATATATGAAATTTGGAGGGAAAACCTAACATATTAAGCAGATCTTTCAGGATGTATGTGAGCAGAAGAAATTTCTCATTTACTTTATTGGATTGGAAGTTATATAATCCTTTCTTCTTCTTTTTTTTCTGGATTTTCTTTTCAGATTTAGAGCTGTTGTTGTCACATAATGGATAATTGTTATTGTATTGACTCTCAGTGGCCGCCTGATGAGCTGCTGGTTAAATATCAGTATATATCCGACGTCTTAATTGCCCTTGCTTATTTCTCAATTCCTCTAGAGCTTATCTATTTTGTGAAAAAATCTGCATTCTTCCCGTATCGATGGGTGCTTATGCAATTCGGTGCTTTCATCATACTTTGTGGAGCAACCCACTTTGTAAGCTTGTGGACATTCACTATGCACACTAAAGCTGTTGCTGTGGTGATGACCATTGCAAAGTTTGCATGTGCTATTGTATCATGTGCAACTGCTTTGATGCTTGTACACATAATTCCTGATTTGTTGAGTGTTAAAACTCGTGAATTATTCCTGAGGCACAAGGCTGAACAGCTGGACAGGGAAATGGGTCTTATTCTCACTCAAGAAGAAACTGGAAGGCATGTAAGGATGCTAACTCATGAAATTAGAAGCACACTTGACAGGCACACGATATTGAATACCACCCTTGTTGAATTAGGTAGGACCTTGGGCCTGGAGGAATGTGCATTGTGGATGCCGTCAAGAACTGGTATGAATCTGCAACTTTCTCATACTCTAAACTACCAAATACAAGTTGGATCTACTGTGGAAATAAATCTTCCCGTCGTCAACCAAGTCTTCAACAGTGCTGGAGCTGTGCGTGTACCCTAGACCTGCCCTTTAGCTAGGATCAGGCCTTTAGTGGGAAGATATGTGCCCCCAGAGGTTGTTGCTATTCGGGTACCTCTTTTACATCTCTCAAATTTCCAACTGAATGACTGGCCAGATCTCTCTTCCAAAAACTATGCAATCATGGTCCTTATTCTCCCCACTGATAGTGCCAGGAAATGGCGGGATCATGAATTGGAACTTGTCGAAGTTGTGGCAGACCAGGTAATCTTTATGTGCTTTCTTTCGTTGGCTGCTTTTATGACGTCTTAATGATATGCTCACCTTCGGTTTTGCTTATGTACTTGGTTGTAAGTTTATGAATTTAATTTTGAACAGCTCTAATGATTGGACTCTGTCTTCTCCTAGTTAGAAAACATTATTTACTTGTTACGATTTATGAGCCTTTGATTCTTAACATGACTCCCGGCCTGAACTTATGGTGGTATTTGTACAGGTTGCTGTTGCTCTCTCTCATGCCGCTATTCTGGAGGAATCTATGAGGGCCCGTGATCAGCTTATGGAGCAAAATGTTGATCTAGACTTGGCTCGTCAAGAGGCTGAGAGGGCAATTCATGCACGTAATGATTTCCTTGCTGTAATGAACCATGAAATGAGAACTCCAATGCATGCAATTATTGCATTTTGTTCCCTTCTTCTGGAGACCGAGCTAACTCCAGAGCAAAGAGTTATGATTGAGACAGTACTAAAGAGTAGCAACCTTTTGGCAACACTAATCAATGATGTTCTGGATCTTTCTAGACTTGAAGATAATAACCTAGAATTAGAATTTGAAATGTTTGATCTTCATGGAATCTTCAAAGAGGTAATTAATTGGATTTACTTATATATATATATAACGAAGGAAATGGACATTTTTTGCATTTGCAATTCAACTTTGGTGTTAATGTTGATATTTTGCATTTTAGGTCATTAATCTGATAAACCCTATCGCGTCTGTAAAGAAGCTATCTATGACTATGATTCTGGCACCGGATTTGCCAATGTTTGCTATTGGTGATGAGAAACGGCTTATGCAAACTATTTTAAATGTCGTGGGTAATGCTGTGAAGTTCACAAAGGCGGGTTATGTTTCAATTATAGCTTCTGTTGCAAAACCAGAGTCTTTAAGAGACTGGCGACCTCCAGAATTTTACCCAGTGTCGATCGAAGGTCACTTCTATTTACGAGTGCAGGTCCTCAATTGCTTCATTTAACTTTATTTTCATTTCAGTTTACTTCTATTTAGATTTTTGACCATATGATCTTGAAGGCATCCAATAGAAATTTAAAGTCAGACTAAAGTCTTTTAGCTTTAAGGCATCTACTGATTTTGCCTAGTGCTATCTAATGCTTTTAAATTTCCATTCGAATCATGCCATTTAGGGTTTACATTGAAGGCATCTCCTGGTTTTTGTTTATGACTTACAATCCAATGAATTACCATCCATGTGTTCTCCGATGCTTTTGTTGATCCTATTATCTATTCTGGCAGGTTAAGGATTCTGGTTGTGGCGTTCTCCCACAAGATATACCAAATCTATTTACCAAGTTTGCACATCCTCGAAGTGGATCTGGTGGAATTCATGGTGGTGCTGGACTTGGACTCGCTATTTGTAGAAGGTAAAATTAGAAATAATTAGTTCCTTTGCCTAAGAAGCATTTGCTTGTTAGTCGACCATTCACTATTGGCATCAAAATGACGTTGCCAACTTGCTGCAGCCTTCAAAATGATCTTTGTTCTCGAATGTTTGAATCAGGTTTGTAAATTTGATGGGAGGCCACATATGGATCGAGAGTGAGGGCCTCGACAAAGGTTGCACGGCGACATTCCTTGTGAAACTGGGGATCGGCAGCAATCCCAATGATTCAGCCATCCATCAATCTTCACCGCAGGTTAGAGCGTATCATGGAAGTGCAGATCTGAGTGAACAAAAACCATTGTTAAGAGATCATCGAGGTATTGCTAATCCCAACGCACGATACCAAAGAAGTCTTTAGGTGGTAGTGGTAGCTGGCTAATGCTGCAATGAGGAAAGGTGGACTTGCATTACTTTACATTTTCATGCTATTTGAGGTGAAGATTGCTGTTTTCAAACTAAAGAAACTTATATAGTGAAAGTAGCGAGTTAGAAGCGGCATTTTCATTGAATTTGAACTGGCCTCTGTTAGTATGGATTGCTAGACGTATTCAACTACACCAAGATCCATTCAATATTTGAAAGGATGCGAACAAAAATATTGAAACCCGAATAATAAGAACAATTAAACTATAAATGATGCTTTAACTTAGATGTTTAAAGTCCGGGTCTAGCTTGATCCAATTCATTTTCGAGATTATCTTTTTCTTTAATTTTAAGTACTTTGTAAAATCATTTCATTGG
Organism: Hibiscus mutabilis; assembly: GCA_019671005.1. Lineage (NCBI taxonomy): Eukaryota > Viridiplantae > Streptophyta > Magnoliopsida > Malvales > Malvaceae > Hibiscus > Hibiscus mutabilis. Next base: position 24,263,633 of record CM033756.1, read on the forward strand.
AGACCAGGCAGTCTATCCCACGCAAGCCGAGCGTTGTTGGGTCGAGATAATAGTATCCGGAAAATGCCGCAACATCAGCCACACCAATTAAAAAAACAAGCCTTGCAATCTTTTTTTCCAGATTACTGTCGGACCACAAACTTTATTCAGCTTCAAGACATTTATGATTTTATATATCCACAAGAACCCAACTGACACGAACTTGAAATGATTCTGCAAGACCCATGACATGGATGACTGGATAGAGTTTTTTCATTTCAAAAGTATGGGACAGTAATGAAAGTGAAGTTTAACAAGAAAAGTAGAGTTGATCGGCCAAATCGTATAACTTTCGAAAGTGAGGAATGGAGTGGATAAAAGCTTAGAAATATCAAATGGAGCGAGGGAAATTTAAACAAACAATCTCTTACGCAGAGGAGACATTTTACAGATGCATTATGGACTTAGAAAATCATAAACCATAAGAAAAATAAACGTCAAATAAAAGTAAACAAATGAAATGGAAAAGGAAAACAAAACCATGAATCCATAATCCAACTTAAATAAGTTCATATTAACCAGAAACAGCTCGACAAAAAAAAAAACCACTTAGACATGTTCATATCTAAATTCACGGCTCACAAGTTCTCGGAAGATCACCTCACTTCTTGGACTTCTTCGAACCACTGAATAAGAAACATGGGAGAAAACTACATCATTTGACAACCGATCATTTTGGAACAGAAATTGAATCTCAAAGATATACTTACGCAACTGATTGAGCAGCAGGAGGTGCTGCAGCTGGCTTATCTCCTCCTCCAGGCCCCTGAATGAAAATCGGCATCATAACACGAGAACATTTATCAATAAAACATAGGAACAACACCAAAGATAACAGATTAAGAAGTTCTTACTTGGGCCAATCGCTCCTCCCTCCTAGCAAATTTTCTTTCCCTGCTTGCCTTATTCTTAGCCCTCTTAGCTTCAAACTGGTCAGCCAAAGTCTTTTCTCTGGCCTTCTCAACCTTAGATTTGTGGATGCTCTCCATAAGTACTCGCTTGTTCTTAAACACATTACCCTTGACTTTCATGTACATGTCATGGTACATATGCTTGTCAATCTTCTTTGACTCTCTGTGCTTACGAAGCAAGCGTCTGAGAACATGCATCCTTCTCATCCACAACATCTTTGTGGGCAACCTTGCCTCCCTTGTACCCTTGCGCTTACCTAGAACCAGCATAAGAGTTTAGACCTAACTAAACAAATTAAATTCAGTACACATTTTTCATAATATGCATCGCAACTTTCTGATGGCTAACAAAAGATCCCTAGCGTGATAAAAATCTGAATGATACTCCAATTCATTTTTTTGTGAATGATTTGGACATCCCAACTCCAAAAACATGATGAGGAATCAAGAATATGCTTGACATAAACTCAGATCATAGTAAACAGCTTAGTAAAAAAGACAGTAATCTTTTCTTTCACGTGATTTCAATACGGCACTTAATGTTCAAGTAAGTCACTAAGTCATCAATTTCAATGAAGAATATGCTGTGATTCCAACATGGTACTTAATGCAAAAGTATGCAACTAAGTCATCAATTTCAACCCATGCACCCAGCTTCTAAGTCCATTTAATCCCACAATCACAATTAGATAACATACCATATCCAGAGTGGTGTCCCTTTCGCTTGGCTTTCCTTCATGCGACGAGCATGAGATCGAGAGTGAATTTTGGTTGGCTTCCTGATGATAAAACCATCTTTAACCAACTTCCTAATGTTCTGGCCTGCAGTTTCCAGTTCGTGCACGGAGCAAAAATAAAATGCCTTAATATAACCTCAATGATACAATACTATACTCTTATGAAGGTAAGATTGAATCACCTTGAACTTAATCAATTATTTCGGAGTTGAATTCAGTAGAGGAAACAAGAAATTAATCCTTTGTTCAACCAAAGTAAAATTTTCATTTGGAAAATGACTAAAAGTGAGACTTCTTCAGTGGCATAATCAAAAACTTAGCCTACATATCCTAAGGCTAATCTGCTCTAGCTACATCAATTCTAAATTACAAGAAAATCATAAAGAAAAACGCGCTTTGAATTGAGATTAGAATTACAGAGGTTACTATAGATTCCATTCCTGGAAATTGAAGCTCACTTTTCTAGCAGCTTATATATACATATGTATGTATGCTCCGAACATCATTTCTATCATATATTTGACAAAAAAAGATGCAACACCTAGACCAAATTATATCTAAACATGAAACTGCTAAGGAAAATGGAAAAACTGGGGGGACTGATAAAAAAGAGAGACGATAAAGACTTACGGGAGTTGGCCATGGAGATCACGTTGACTTCATTTGGATCGAGCCAAACCTTTCCCTTTCCACACTTTAGAACGCTGGCTGAAAGCCGCTTCTGGAGCTTAAGAGAAACCATTTCTCCTTCCCCGGGGCACGAAAAAGGGCATATGATTTCTATCATATATATATATATATATTGGGCGATTGAAACTGCATTAGATTTTTTAAGTGTCAATCAATTGAAGTAGAATTCTTTGTAATCAGACCAAGTATTTAAAATTGCATCTGACCAAAACTGCATTTGGAAATGGTATTGTTAAAGACCTTTTGACGATGACCCCAAAACAAGGATAAGGATTCGGTTGATCACATTGAAAAAGTAACTTTGAGAAGGGTTATTCTCTTGGGTTACGTATCGTATTGAGAGGTGAAAACAATGGAATCTCTAGATACGAAGCTAAGATGCTGGATAGCCTCCCCCAAAGAATAGCATCCCTTTGTCAGAGATTAAAGCCATGAATCATACACAACAAGAATACAACACCAAAAACATTGAACCAATTAGTCTTCAAGAAAATAAATAAATAAATAAAACAATATGGAGAAGTACGAGAGGGATGATGCCGGTACCGGCAGCATAGAAAAGGTTGCTGTGTTGGGTGGAGCCTTGGCTATTGCGAGCCTTGGAGGGAAAGATGACAGATATTATACGGTGAGAACCAATTTGGCAGAAGATGGAAAGGAATGCCTACATCAAACTTCACGGTGAGTATTTCATATAGTAAAATTCGACCATAGAGGTATGGTTCCACCATGTTCTGCATGCGAAACTCTTGATTGTATGATGATATGAACTGTTATACGTTGAATGTACGAATTTCATAGACTGATGTAATTTGGTTATCATTTATTTGCAGTTCCATAAACCATGGAACATCAGGTATTGTTATCTTAGAGATTGCAATAAATGATGCTGAGCATGAAATAATTGGAGTAACTGGTGGTTCTGGTGATATTGAAGAGATTTCTCGACCAGAAACTGACCGTAATCCAATGAACGTGCACGAGAATGAGAGCAATGATTCTTTGGTGATGGAAACCATTGGCATGGTGATGAAGGATGGGGAGTTCGACGCAGATGCAAAACGGCCGACAGCCGAAGAAAACTCAACACTGCAAGAACCATCTTTGTCATCATCAGAAGAGAAATCATCATTTTCAACCATAGAAGAGGATGCAGACGAAAATATACTCATACAGTCATCGTCGTTGTCAACGAAAGAAGAAGAAGAAGAAGAAGAAGAAAGACATTCGCCAACGCCGTTGTCATTTTCAAACGTAGAAGAAAAAGATTATGATGATGATGAGGAGGAGGAGGGAGATGACAAAGATGAGGATGAAGATGACGAAGAGGATGATGAAGAAGAAGGTTCTCCAATAGAATCACCATTTCCAGAAGAAGATTCACCGATGGAATCAGCGTTTTCAGAAGAAGAAGATGATGATGGTGATGATAAAGGTGAAGAAGATGAAGAAGAAGATTCCTCAATGGAATCACCAGTTTGGATTTGCTTAGGTTAGGTTTAGGCTTACCGGTTACCCCTGCTACTTTAGCTTGCCAATTGCTTTAGTCCGAAATACAAAACCGTCTGTACATTTCATTCAGCTAAAGCTGTCACCAGGTTGATTGTGTAAAATTGGTTCATATATTGTCTTATTAGGAACAAAATTCCTCATTTTTATGCCTCACACTAATAAGACATTAGAAATTAAATCTTAAACCTATTATTATTATTAAATTTCACGTCCTAAACTCTACCCCTAAAAAATACACTCTACCTCTAATTTCATAAACCTTAACTTTAACTATAAATTTTAACTTTAAACTCTAAATCCATTTTTTTAAAATAGGGACCAAAAGAGGCATGATTAAGGAGCATAATTTTCATTATCTTATTAGTCAGAAACTAGTGAGATCACCTCATCATATTTATTCCTATAAATTATACTGTTACATGGATGGAAATCATTTGCCCCAAACTATGCTTTTGGTGCCCCACTTAAAAAAAGTAGGTTTAGATTTAATGTTTAGAGAATTAGGGGTAGAGTGTAATTTTAAAGGTTTAGGGTTTAGACGTGGAATTTAAGATTAGGGTTTAAAATTTAATTTTTTTTAGTGTTTTTTAGTGTAGGGCATAGAAAGGGACATAGTTAGGGCAGAAAATTTTTGTTCTCGTTCCATTCATTGCAAAATTTAAATAGAAATCCTTTGCATTCTTCAATGCCCCTACTTGTGTCCCTACACTAAAAACTTAAATTTAAGATTAATGTTTAAGGTTAGAGTTTAAGAAATTTGCGGTATGATGTATTTTTAAGGTTTAGGGTTTAATGTTTAAAATTTATAATTTATGATTGAAGCTTAAAATTTAATTTTTTTAGTGTTGTGCATAAAAAGAGACACCGAAAAATGTCAGAAGATTTTTGTCCGCAAAATTTTTTTTTCGTTATGCTTTATATATATATATATATATATATATATATATATATATATATATATAATTTTGTCTTTTTTTTCGTTATGCTTTATATATATATATATATATATATATTACATAATAACCCTTTTGATTTTCTAACTTTACTCATTTATTAACTCCAGTTCTTGAACTTTTATTGAGTTTCTTTTAGACTTTAAACTTTTATTGGTTTATCAAATTAATCCGAATGTATTAATACAACAATATACCGTTAAGCTGACATCAATTATTTTGTCCGTATTAAAACACTGATGTAAGCTATTTTATCATTTTTCTTCAACATCATCAAAAATTCAAAACAAATATTAAAATTTGAAGAAAAAAATTAATTGACGCTGACATTTTAATAATGACAAAATAGTTATTTTTCATGATATTGCAATATTGTTCTGTCAGATTTAAGTCAATTTAACAAAAAAAATAAAAAACTGAGGATTAAAAGAAACTAGCATATTTAGGTACAATACCCTTTTATTTTTCAATAAACTAGCGTATTTAGTTTCGCACTAAAGAGTACATTATGAGTTAAATTATTTATCATGTTATAGTACAATATGATTCTAATTTAAACGACTTTCTCTAATCATATAAGATATGCATATATATATTCATATTTCTTCATACATGGCCTATATTTTTTATATTTTTATAACGATATAAATATATCAAGAAAAATTGAAGGACTCAACTCGAACTTAAAAATCAATCCACTAATTACTAAAAACTTTTAGTTACTTTTCTTGTGTAGGTTATGTTCATAATTATTTTATTTTGTTTATGCTTTGTGCTTTAAATGTATTATCTCTATAATTGTCAATAAGTATGGTTATAGACTTATATTTATCTTAAAAAAGGATAACATTACATTTGGTATCTCTATTTTGACAAAATATTCTACGTTGTAATTACATTTTTGAAATGTTTAATCACATTTGGTACATCTACTTTGAAAAATATCTAATATAGTTATTATACTTTTAAAGTGTGTAATTAATACACGTACTTTGAAATTTTTTTTAAAACGGTACTTGCAATTTAATAAAATGTCTAGTGTGAATAAATTGTTTTATTTATAGATTTCACATTATTACTATAATGTTCATGTGGATTTATTGGGGAAAAAATCACGTCAAATTTTCATTGGTTGCTTTGACACTAACTGTGCTAACAAATAACACCAAGTATTGTGATAATACATGAAATGATAATTCATGACATTAAATGTTTTGTCAAAGTATAAGCATCACCTTTGACATTTTAAAAGTACATGTATCATACTAGATATTTTGTAAAAGTACAAGTACCACATTAAACATTTTATGTTGGACATTTTGCTAAAAAGTACTAAATGCGTCATTATAATAACTTAGGGTCCAAAATATACATAAATCCAGTAGCGGATCTAGAAATATTTTTTAGGGTGGCCACACATATATTAAGCATTATCAGCATGTTCGAATTTGTTTTGTTATTATTTAGTGTGTTCGGACTTGGTTCTTTTAGCTTTCGTGAACATGTTCATTTAATATTTACAAACACTTTCATTTATATATAGCGAACATAAGCGAATAGGTGTAAATAAGTTAACAATGCTTGTTATAACGATGTAAATAAGTTACCAATGCAAATATTAGTGAATTAGAAAACAACGGTGTAAATAACTTGCCCACCTTAAATATATGATGGATCCGTCACTATGGTTAATACGTATATAATTTAAAGTTTGTTTAAAAAGCATAAAACAATGTATCCTGCTACAATTTACAGAGACTGACATATATAACTTCTTCATGGTGTGGATAATTTTATGCAAACATTTGCTCCTAATTTCATGGGATTGAGTACTATCTTGCATAAAAAAGGGGAAACAAACGAACGCAAGATTTTATATAAGTGGTGTGAAATATTAGGAAGTTATATTAGAAATGTATGGTGTACGAAATTACAAAAGTTTAAGAGTGTCATTTTTTTAAACAAACTGTAACGCTGATTTTATTAGAAACAACAAAGAAGCAGATACAACGAAAAATAAAATGAAAGAACACAAACAAACAAAAGAAAACATAACCAAGCCAAAATACTATTAAATAAAACAAAAAACTCATATCTACATAATTTTTAGAAAGATAAAAAAAATATGGAAGAAAGAACAGAAGATGGAAAAAATGAATGACTGGTCCTCATACCGTACCGGCGGCAATTTACTTCAAAAGTTAAGTGTAGTTTTACCTTTCTTTCTTTTTTTATAAATTTTAATTTTAATTTTAATTTTAATTTTAATTTTAATTTTAATCCCACTTAAAAGAGAAAGGAATAGAGACTTTAAAAAAAATGCTCATAGTATATTTAAAATCTATGATTTAAGAGAATATGAGAGAACAAAAATAAACTATTTGACTAACCAATCAAATGTGTTTTCTCACATTTCTTAAATAAACTAAAATCATTTCTAAATTATAAACAGTTATGCATTTTTAAAACGAAATACAATAATTTACAAACTATAAACAGAGAAAAAGAAGCCTTTTATTATTATTTTTTTGGTAAATTAGGTATGATTACATTAATCGGAAATCATACATGGGATAGATTATTACGTGCCTTGTTAAAATTCCCTTAAATCTAGTCGAAGGAAAAGAATACACATGATAATCTCTAATTAAATAACAACGGGCCGGACCAAGAACTACAGTGAATCATCCTAACCATCCACACCCATATTACAAGAGACCCTCAAGATCTCCCTGAACAAGCGATAATACTTCATCTAGTGGCAACTGGAATCTGAAAATCTCTTAGTCTGAATCGTTTGGCGACAAAAGAAGTCTTTTATTATTAATTTTAGTAGAAAAGCAATTTGAAGAGTCATCAAAATGCAGGGTGGCCTAACTTGATCAAACCAACACACAATAGTAAAAAAGAAGGCGCCTAAGTGACACATTTAGCAGTTTCAGCTCAAACCGAGAGCGAAGGGAATAGAAGTAGAATTTAACCACTCATTTCCTTGTATAAATGGCTCAATAGTAAACTGAGTTGCCTCAGTGGAACTATTGATGACCCTATAACCAGGCCAAGTTACTCTTGCACTCGTATTCGACCCCGGCCCTCGGTTCAAATACTCCCCGTAATAAAGGGTGCTCAAAGCAAATGTCCCATTCCATTCTAACCATCCAGCAGGATCCACCGAGTTATCAATGTACGAATGTATAATAACTGTCCGGGAATACTCTTTCCAAGGACGCCCCAAATACGTCTTGAACGAAGATTTTACGGGGATTAAATCCGCCGCGGCAGCAATCTTGCAGTTCAAAATTGAAATCCCAGTGTTCTGGTTAGGGTCTTCTCTTCCTTGAGCGGTGAAAATGTTCTTTTGGTTCGGATCCGGTTTACGAGCATACAGATTGCAGCTCTGGAAGACCGCAGCCGCGTTTCCAAAAATAAAGTTGACGGTCCCGTATATGTCACATTCACGGTAGAATTGCCTGAGGGAATGGACGTACAGAGTGTCTTGGTAAGCAACGAAGCTGCATTTGTAGAATGCTGAGAGGTCTGAGCCGCTCCTTAAAGCCACTGCTTGGTGTTTGCTCGGCCCTGCTGAGTTCTCGAAGGTTATCCTCGTGGCTATGAATCCGTTTCCCACCACAGCTGAAAGAAATTAAAGAAAATCAATGAGAAGACCCGCTTAGCATGTGAGCAAACTGTGTACTGAGATCAAAATTCGAACTCTTAATCTTACTTAAAAATATTTCATCTCGTATAGGACATTCTGTTATAATTATATGCTGCCCTATTATATTTAATACATTATCAGTTAAATGTCATCAATAACCGACAGTATATAGTGTCGGTGACATATAAATAATCACAATGGAGTAATATAAAAAGAAAAAGTGAAGCAATACAAAAAGAATATAGAAAAGCGTAACCGACATTATGAAAATGAATGTTTTCGTCGTTCATGTAAGAAAACGATTCCTTCCCTACGAGTGCAAAGTGTCACGTCTGAGAAGAGGCGGTGTCATTAACCCCACATCGGAAAGAAAAAAGGTCTTGGGATATAAATACGGTGGCGTTGTACATCATATTAGACATGTCTTTTAGGAAGAGGGTAATGGCCCCGTGACAAGTGGTATCAGAGCGACCCTTTAACTGCCCGATTTCACGCCGAGCGCCCTTGAGTGGGGTAGGCAGGGTGGACAACTGTGACAAGGTGGCCCTTCACGAGAGCGGAAGCTCGTGACGAGGGCGTCACGAGGTTGAGTGGGGGAGAATGTCACGCCTGAGAAGAGGCGGAGTCATTAACTCACATTGGAAAAGAAAAAGAAAGTCTTAAAATATAAATACGGTGGCGCTGCATATCCTATTAAACATCTCTTTTAGGAAGAGAGTAATAACCCCATGACAAAAGTGCAATCCTAAAAGTGCAATGGTTGTGGTCCATTGTTGAAATAATGGGGTTGCTTTTATCAGTGCACGCATATTGCACAATGTCTACTTTAGTCTTACAAAAAATTTGCCCACAATGATCGATCAATATCATCTAGCAGAAAAAAACAAACAGAAAGAGGAAACAATAAGAATAGTGTAATCACTCATTTTTTAATCTGTAAATACATATTAGTGTTGCATGTATGTTTATTATATTATATGTTTATTGTTTGCATGAGTGTTACTAATATATATAAAGTGTGTGCATGTATATTATAATCTATGTATGTATACTTATTAGATGAATGTGTGTCGCGTATATATTTAGAATATGAGCGTATATGATTAACATATATAGATGTTATGATAATTATGGGCAGGATTATATGTACGTATGCCAATATGTTATACTTGTATAAGTATATGTTTGTATCATGTATATATATTGCTGTTATAATTATATTATTATTATTAATATTATTGGGCTGATAAAATAAAAAATTTAAATATATTAAACCCAAATAAAATTTACAGCCCAAGTCCAAGTCCAATTACAAGGCCCGGTTGGCCCAAATCAATCTTATCTAATTACAATGTGCGAGGAAGCGGGGCGTTGGATCAAGATCGATCCAACGGCCACGATGCAACCAGAAGTCAAAAATATATCACATCGGCGCGTGTTCCACACGCGTATGGACCGTTCGAGTGCCACGCGCGTGTGGTCCACGCGGACGGACGCTTTAATATCCCACGCGTAAGAAGATCCACGCGGTCGACTCTCGATTGCGGAGCTCCACGTGGCGAGATCCGCCGTCTCATCAAATCGAGGCTTCATCCAAGCCGTTCGTCCTTCAAGCCATCTCGACCGTTAGATCGGATCGATCTAACGCGCCAAGAACGCGTCTCGGCTGGCATAATGTCCATACCGCCACCGCGCCGATATTGATCCCGTGTTGTTCGAATATGCCCAAAACAACAAGCAAAAGTGTCGATTCAGATTCGAAAAGAAGATGCAACTTGCAACAAACAGAGACAATAATATATATGAAACGGGCTTTTGTAAAAAAAAAAGGAGGGAGAAGAGGAGAGAGTAAGTAAAAAAAGAGAGAACAGAGATCTTGTAAAACACCAAAAAATTGTAACCAGTCAAGTGAATCAAAAGACAGTCCAGTGGTAAATACTAGTCTCTTTTTCTTACTTGTTTTCCTTACATACATATACGAAAGAAAAAAAAACGTAAACAAGAAAGGAGAGTAGTCTTACGGCGTTGCTTGTGGGTCTTCCCTTCCTCGTGATAAGCTTTTTGGCTTCACAAGTCGATCTGGTGAATCAAGGAAGGAAGGGAAGGCCCCGTAGTTATATTTTAGGTTTAAAACTTTTTTGGTTCGTATTTCCTAGATCTAGGTAAATAAGGGGTATCCTCTCAATCCAACCACAGATTCATGTTGAGGATGAAATAGTGGTTATTTTGGTGTCTTTTGAGGCTCGCGGTCGTTGCGGTTAGCGGCGTGGCGGCGGAGAATATACGGCGGTCGGCCACGGATTTCGGGTTTTATAAGAACATACGAGAGAAAATGAAGAACACGGCTATATGAAAAATCAAGAATGAAACGAAAATGGAGAAAATTTGGTTTGGTCGAAAATAGCCTTTATATAGGTATTATTATTTTACTAAATGGGTAAATTACACACTTAATCCCACCGCGTTTTCAATATTTTCATTTTTGTCTTGCCGCATGGTATAATTACAATCCCAGTCCCCCGATATTTCAAAATCTTGTAATCCAGTCCCTAAATTACACCGAGTTTCTAAATGGTAAAATTACGCCTTAACCATCCCGCGTTTTGAATTTTTCACTTTGGTCCGCCCTTGGTCTAATTACAATTATGGTCCTTTTAGGTTTTGTTTGTTTTGCAATTTCGTCCCTAAATTACATATTATTGCTCTTTAATTTCGCCATTGACTTTTGTTTTTCTTTCATTTTTGATCCTGTATTCTTTGTAAATACTCATGTTCGTATTATAATCGTATATGTTGATGTATTCTATTATTTTATTTTATGTCCTCGTATATGACTCGTATTTTATGTTTACATATATATGTGTATTAATATTATAATGGTCATGCGTCTTTTATCCAGGTTATTCATATTAAGCATGTTATGTTTTAGTTGATTCGCATATGGCGTATTTTGTATTTTTTATATGTGTGTGTTTTCTTGTTTTTAGGGTTACATGTTAGTGTATTTACCCTTTTTTGTACGATATGTGGACCCGTATATGTTGAAATATGTTTTATTACCAGTATGCATGTCTTTTTGAAATATTTGTTAAATCTATACGTACTTATTCTCGCCTTGTTATTTTGACATATTATAGTTGTTTTTATCTACTATTTAGAATAATATGTATATATACATGTTTTAGTCTAGAATATCATTTATGTTAAATTAGTATTCTGGTATGTCAATATTTATTATATTTAAATATTTTGCCATGTTTTACATTTTTGCCACTAAGATTGCATATGATTTATAACTTGTTAATGCGGTGTCCTTTTATCCAAGCGTAAACGGGGCCAGTATCAAGCGTAGTGATAGTGGTTGGGCGTTTATTCTCGGGTAATGGGACCCTTAAAATATATTCGCAATTACGACCGAATTTTAAAATAATCGTCACTCTAATCCGGAAAATTCAATATTAATAAAGCGGTAATTATTAAAGTACCAATTTTGGGCGGTGTGGGGGTGCTAATCCTTCCCCATCCGTAACCGACTCCCGAACCCTGTCTTTTTGAATCTCTGGTTTTATGGTGTCCGGCCTACCTAAGTGGCCGGTGGCGACTCCATTTTTTATGAGGTTTTTTAAACCCCACGGAATAAATATTTTATATCCAAAAGAGTCACAAACACTTTTCAAACACCCTCCGCCAAACTCGTTTTTTATTTAGCGATGAAGAAAAAGACATCGCTACAGATGGCGACTCCGCTAGGGACATTTTTGTTTTTTCGAAAAAAAAACAAATGAGAGTCAAGCTTTTAAAATAATTACCGCTTTACTAATATTGGAAATTCCGGATTAAAGTGACTATTAAATTAACATTTGGTCATAATTGCGCGTTTATTTTAACGCATTTAAAATACGGCATATAAACCCGTCTTTCTAAGTGGGGGGAAAACGCTAATGCTTTCGTGGAGATATCGTTCTCCCGTATGGGCCTAGCAAGTACCTTCGGGGCTCGAGTACCTTATGTTTTCGTAAGGATATCGTTCCTTCGTACGGGCATAAGCGAATGGGTCCCCCTGAATTGAACCCGGTTGAAAGGAGCCAATAATGGGTGATGATCGGGGGCCTTGCTACTCTTAGTAGAGGACAGCAAGGACAGTTTGGGTACCTCCTAGAACCAAAATTGCATGTAGAGAACACATAGAAATCCACCATGTTAGAACCATGCGGATAACCTAGGTGTCTTAGATGGAATGTAAATAGGATTGTCTTATTTGCTTATCACATTTAATTTGCCCTTTTATTATGTACTTATCATTTTTGTCCGGTACTGACTTGTTTTCTTTTGCTTTGTTTCTGCATACCATTGCATTCGCATTACACAGGGGCATTGATTCCCGAGTGATTTCTCCCATAATAGAAGATTGTTCATGATGGACCAAAGGTTCCTTGACCTGAAGGAAGGGGGTTCAATTTCAGAGTTTCATCCCAAGACTAAGCTAGGGACAGCCGAAGAAGAACCATTCAAGGACACCAGAACAGATGCGGTAAGCAGTGTCAATCCTGGTGACAAATAAGATGAAATACAAGAACTAAAGAAGCAGATGTCCGAGATGATGGACCGGATGAATACCATGATGAAAGGCAAGCAGCATGTCGAATTCAGAAAAGATTCGATCAGGGAGCAGAATGCGGAACAGAATGGTCAGAATGCCAAAATAGACAACACCGTTAAATATGACAAATCGAATCCCTTTGTGATCAATCTCAAGAAACAGACAAGTAGCACATCTGGGGAAGATACCCAGGGAACAGAGGCAAAACCAGGGGAAGTTCGAGAATCTAATGACATCAGAAGACGTTATCCAATACCCATGAGATACGCCGAGTTACTTCCGTTGCTTGTCGAAAGGAACCTTATCATACCAGTGAAGTCTATGCTAAGAAAGCCTCCTTATCCGAAAGATTACAACAGACGTGTCTGGTGCAGCTACCACATAGGCGATTCGAGTCATCACACTGAAAATTGTAGGGCCCTGAAGGACAGAGTTCGAGATCTTATCAGAATGGGAATTTTGGATTTTGAATACGGACAACCCCGATTCTTCAGCCAGCCAGCCGTTGCCCGAGGGGCAAAGTCGAAGGAAGGTCAATACCCAGCCAAGGTTCAGGTAACACAGAAATAGGTCACTTAAGCGGGATAAAGTTAGGAACCAAGAATAAAAGTGTCTCAGAAGATGAATTCGCACACAATCGCGACCAGCTCGAGCATGAGAGGCACAATCTGAGCATGAAATCAAAAAATGTACAAGACGAGTACCAAAAGCTGCACTTTGAACTCAAGAGTTTCGATCTGGGTGACACCGCGGAAGAGTGGGTCAATGGTATAATCCAGCTGAGGAACGGTTCAGAACACTGGAAGCAGAAATGCAAGAATAGTAAGAATAAAATCAGATCATTATCAAAGAAGCTGGAAGAAGCTGAAGGCCAACGCGACTTTATCCAAAATGAGTTGGAAAGCAGTCTGGCCATGAAAGATATCCTGAAATCAAGTCTGCACCAGGAAAGGAATGAATCACATGCCTTCTAAATGGAAAACGCAACACTCAGAGAGCAGATAGTGAGACTCGAGACTGCTTTACATACCAGTGAGATTCGTGCTGGGGAAATGACCGTTAAGCTACAAAAGGCCGAGCAAACAATACAGGAGAAAGACCAGGACATGAAGATGATTACGACTCAAGCCCGACAAGTAGCTCAACAGGTAGCAGATTTAGCCGATGCAGCAGTACCAATAAGCCAGAATATGGATCCAGCATTGGACCGCAAAGGAAAACTGACGGGACTATTGAATGAGGTCAAGACATTAGGTGCCAGGGCTCACCGATATCTGTAAAACCCTAATACCGGATGTAATAAAACCTTTTGGTCTGAATGAAAGATGTTCTATAAGGACAAATCACTTGCGGAATCAATGCTTTATTGCATCCATGCATTGCATTTGCATCACATTTTTTGCATTTTTTTATCATCACATGGCACTTCATCAATTAATACATGGGGTTCGATGGCAGAATTAATCAGAAAATAGAACGAATTGAAGAGTCGAGGCTTGACCAGTTAGAAGAAAAAATCGAGAAAGAGCTTAAGAAGAAAGAGAAGATAAATGTCTTCAATACGAGGGAACTCGCCTAGTCCCCGATTTGGTCATTCCTCCGATTTCAAGGTTCGGATTTGCGCAGTATGATGGAACCACCGCCCAAGATTCACTTAACCATGTTTTGTAGAAAAATGGAAGGATACATGAAGAACGAAGAATTGTTGATCCACCATTTCCATGATGCTTTGACGGGACCAGCAGTAGTGTGTGGTATAACCGTTTGAACAGAAACCAAGTTAGGTCATGGGGTGACCTCGCTAATGCCTTCTTGGATCAATACAAATATGCTTTAGATTTAGCACCACGTCGACAGTTTCTTCTTGAATGAGAAAATGAGGCCAAATGAAAGCTTCGGGAATATGCATTAAGGTGGCGATGTCCGCAACCCAAGTCAGCCCCTATAGCGGAAGAAGAGTTGACTCCCTTATTCCATGCAACGCTTCCATCTCCCTTCTTCGATATGATGTTGGAAAAATCGAGAAACAAATTCGAAGATTTTATGACGATTGGAGAAAGGATAGAATATGCAATCAAAGAAGGAAAATTGGGCCTAAAGTCTAAGGACCGAATCGAAGATAAGATAGATAAGGATGGAGGCGTAAATGAGTGTCATCTCCAAGGTTCACGTGGCCGTAAGAGAAGGAGACAGACTGACAAATCGGGGGCATCAAGGAAAATTCCTCGGACGAGTGCAAATTTGGAAGTATTTGGAACATCTATCTCAGACATTAGGCCTCATCTGGTAGAGGGTCACTATCTTGTTCCTAGGTCGATGAAGAGTGCACCTGATCTGTATGCCCATAGTTTTGACTCGAATAGCACATGCGAATTCCATATGGGGGCACCGGGGCATCCCACCAGAAAATGTAGACCTTTACTGGATGAAATCAAGAAGCTGGTCAATGATAGAACCCTGACACAAGAGCTGATCAAGCAGTGGAAGACCAAGGATGAGAAGCAAATCTACATAGTGCTGAAGAAGCCATAGATGTCTCTATATTAGAATACCTTCCTGAAGTAATACAAGGGATCAACTCTATATGGCCCCCATGTGGCAAAGATCTTTTGTGATGGGGCATGTTTGTTGGTTTTTATTTTCAATAAAAGACACATTTCGCTTAACATATAATGTTTTTGAAAGCACATAGATATTTTCTCGTCGTTGTAGGACACTGGATATCAATTGCAAGATGTGACATTAGATAGATGTCGTGACAACGATGATGTGTGATCTTCCCCACCGGACTCTGGTCAGCAAAGCGAGATTATTACTCTTTCGATGATATTCAAGGACGAAAAAGCTCTAAATGTCAACCATGTAGAGTTGCTTGAAATTGAAACTCTAGGCATAATCTTCTAGGGAATAAAGAAGAAACAAAACAAAAAAAGGAAGAGAAAAAGAGAAGAAAGAAAAAAGAAATGAAAAAAAGAAAATAAAAATAAAAAGTACTCCTATGTTCGAAACCTGGTAATAGGCTTGTTCGGATAAGAGTATTGGAAATTTTGAGGCACTCCGCTGAAGCGATAGGGTGGAGATATATCATCCAATTCAAAGAAACCTTAGCTTCATGAGTGATGGTAATATTTTCAAATCGTGACTATGCCGAGTAATTTGGGGCAGTGTTGTTTGCTCCATCGTTGTCCTCAAGACAAAGGACTGTGACGAATTGATTTCCTCAAATAATGAAAAAACAAACAAAAAAAACAAAAAACAAAAAAAGAGAAAAAGAAAATAGGCGATATCATGAAAAAAATTAAGACTCGCACCACCAGAACGAGTGGTTATACAAGCCTACCCTTTGGGGGCGGAGTAGATAATGAGAATTGAGAAAGAGTAGTACTCTGCAGCAACGCGGTAATCATGAGGATGAACCGAGTCACCAGGGAAGACTTCACATCTTTGAATTATCAAGTGGTTGAATCTAAGCCACTCTTGCACATGATATCCAGAGCTTCTATGTTGTGTTTTCAAAATCTTGTATGTTAATCTAAATGATACCCTTTAGTGGAACACTAATCAGCAAATTGACAAGTCAAAGCAACAAAAATTTCCATGCATTACTTCGGGGGTAAGATCCAGAACACAAGGAGGCGGATACTATGGGAGCCCCTAACCAGAAATGACATCACAATGCATAGAATGAAGATGATAACAGAGGTACAGTGTCGACAGCTCAAGAACAAGAAGCGAATTTCATCCACGATGCCTTGTTTGGTTCAAGAAAATGAAGGACGAAACAGGACAAGAATGAGCTTACAAAGTGTGGGAACGGTAAAAAAAGTAAACATTGAGTCTCCAAAGAATTAAAGCACAGAGATCGATGAATGGTGTCCGTCAAGAGACAACAAGAAGATTGAGGTTAAGAAGCATTTTGCTCACCCCGATGACGAAATTAACAAATACTCGTAATGTTGGGTCAAAAGAATGGAAGATAGCCGAGCACGATCGAATGGGGCAATGCGAGCGTAAAGAATAGTAAGATTCTCTGCACACGCATGATATAGCGTTTGTTGGTGAAGCAGCGAAACCCAAGAAGAAGAAAGGCGGGTCTCGTGTAAAAGAACAAGATTAGATGCCCATTGAGCAAAATTTTGTGAAATGAAGATCAAAATTGAGCATACCGCAAAAGGAAAGGAAATAGAGAAATCAGAAGAATGACTTTTCAGGACGTAAGATTAACAAAGAAAAAAGAAAAAAAGGAGAAAGAAAGCACAACATTACATACATCATATAGATAGGGGCATGTCAATTTTGCTTGTTCCTAAACAGGTATTTGAAGAATTATCGAAGAATTTACCAAAGTCCCATAGAACAACAGCCATGTCGGTGTCAGATCCAGATGATAAATCCTTCGGGTCATCGGTAAGTCCTTCGGGCACGATGTTAAGTCCTTCGGGCCATCAGTAAGTCTTTCGAGCGTGGCGTTAAATCCTTCGGGTCATCAGTAAGTCCGCCGGGCATGATGTGGCAAGATATCGGCGTGAGTCCCTATAAAACAACGGCCGTGCGGTCAAGATCGATCCAGATATTAAATCCGGGTCATCGGTAAGTCCGCCGGGCACGATGTTAAATCCTTCGGGTCATCGATAAGTCTTTCGCGTGGTGTTAAATCCCGGGTCATCGGTAAGTCCGCCGGGCATGATGTGGCAGCATATCAGCGTGAGTCCCCATAAAACAACAGCCATGTCGGCGCCGATCCGATGTTAAATCCCGGGTCATCGGTAAGTCGCCGGGCACGATGTTAAATCCTTCGGGTCATCGATAAGTCTTTCGGCGTGGTGTTAAATCCTTCGGGTCATCGTAAGTCCTTCGGGCATGATGTGGCAAGCATATCGGCGTGAGTCCCATAAAAAACAACAGCCATGTCGGCGTCCAGATCCAGATGTTAAATCGCCGGGTCATCGGTAAGTCCCGGGCACGATGTTAAATCCTTCGGGTCATCGGTAGAAGTCTTTCGGCGTGGTGTTAAATCCTTGGTCATCGGTAAGTCCCGGGCATGATGTGGCGGCATATCGGCGTGAGTCCCCATAAAACAACGGCCGCCGTGTCGGCGTCAAATCCAGAATATTAAATCCTTCGGGTCATCGGTAAGTCTTTCGAGCGTGGTGTTAAATCGCCGGTCGTCGTAAGTCCTCCGGGCATGATGTGGCAGCATATCCGCGTGAGTCCCCATAAAACAACAGTCATGTCGGCGTCAGATCCAGATATTAAATCCTTCGGGTCATCGGTAAGTCCTTCGGGCACGATGTTAAGTCCTTCGGGCCATCAGTAAGTCTTTTGAGCATGATGATAAATCCTTCTGGTCATCAGTAAGTCCTTCGGGCATGATGTGACAGTATTAGTAGCGTAGGTCCAAAAAAGGCAACAGCCTCGCAAAAAAAAAGAACCTGCATTTTCAAGCCCCAGTGAAAGGTTTCATAGAAAGAGAACCCTAAATCTAAAATCTCAAAAAGAACTCCCAGTCGGAAAATCCATCAGCGGCGCAAAAGGTTTTATATAGGAGAAACCAGCGTTGAAGGCGAAAAAGTTCTATATAGGAAGGACTCCAAGCTTTACAGTCTCGAAGTGAAGGGTTCTATATAGGAAGAGCCTGTAGCTCCAAGATCGGAAGGTGACGAAGCTCTATATAGGAAGAACTTTCGAGCCTGAAGATTCAGCCAAGGAAGAGCGGAGATATCCAAAAGAACACGTTTTCCAAAGCTACAAACAGGGAAGTCTGATAAAAATGAGTGCTTATGAATCTTTGCTTTGTTCCCATTCCATGAGAACAAGCAAAGAGGGGCAACTGTAATCACTCATTTTTTAATCTGTAAATACATATTAGTGTTGCATGTATGTTTATTATATTATATGTTTATTGTTTGCATGAGTGTTACTAATATATATAAAGTGTGTGCATGTATATTATAATCTATGTATGTATACTTATTAGATGAATGTGTGTCGCGTATATATTTAGAATATGAGCGTATATGATTAACATATATAGATGTTATGATAATTATGGGCAGGATTATATGTACGTATGCCAATATGTTATACTTGTATAAGTATATGTTTGTATCATGTATATATATTGCTGTTATAATTATATTATTGTTATTAATATTATTGGGCTGATAAAATAAAAAATTTAAATATATTAAACCCAAATAAAATTTACAGTCCAAGTCCAATTACAAGGCCCGGTTGGCCCAAATCTGAATCTTATCTAATTACAATGTGCAGGTAACTGTGGGCCGTTGGATCAAGATCTGATCCAACGGCCACGATGCAACCAGGAAGTCAAAAATATCTGCCAGGCGCGTGTTCCACACGTATGGACCGTTCGAGTGCCACGCGCGCGTGTGGTCCACGCGCGGACGCTTTAATATCCCACGCGCGCGTAAGATCCACGCGGTCTGACTCCTCGACTGCGGAGCTCCACGTGGCGAGATCTGAAGCCGTCTCATCAAATCGAGGCTTCATCCAAGCCGTTCGTCCTTCAAGCCATCTCGACCGTTAGATCAGATCTGATCTAACGGCCGAGAATGCGTCTGGCCGCTGGCAGAATGTCCATACCGCCACCGCGCCGATATTCAGTCCCCGTGTTCAAAATATGCCCAAGACAACAAGCAAAAGTGTCAGTTCAGATCTGAAAAAGAAGATGCAACTTGCAACAAACAGAGACAATAATATATATGAAACGGCGCTTTTGTAACAAAAAAAAGGAGGGAGAAGAGGGAGAGTAGTAACAAAAAAGAGAGAACAAAGATCTTGTAAAACACCAAAAAATTGTAATCAGTCAAGTGAATCAAAAGACAGTCCAGTGGTAAATACTAGTCTCTTTTTCTTACTTGTTTTCCTTACATACATATACGAAAGAAAAAAAAACAGAAACAAGAAAGGAGAGTAGTCTTACCGGTGTTGCTTGTGGGTCTTCCCTTCCTCAGTGATAAGCCTTTCGGCTTCTACAAGTCAGATCTGGTGAACTGAAGGAAGGGGAAGGCCCCCTGGTAGTTATATTTTAGGTTTAAAACTTTTTTTTGGTTCGTATTTCCTAGATCTAGGGTAAATAAGGGGGTATCCTCTGAATCCAACCACAGATTCATGTTGAGGATGAAATAGTGGTTATTTTGGTGTCTTTTGGAGGCTCGGGGTTTGATTTTTCATTCCTTTTATTACACTAATAGGCAGTGACACGTGTTACCATCATGTTAGTTTGAATAAAAATATTATAAAATAACGTATATTGCTTACGAAGAGAGAGAATAAATGACATGAAAAATTAAAAAAAATAAAATAAAATAACAGCCGGTGACCAAAATAGGAAGGAAACATAACGTTAGTGATGTTTTTGCCAAAAAAAATAGTTCGGTGACCAAAATAGAAAAGAAACCATAGTTTGGTGACTACTGGGGTAGTTTACCCTAAATTTTATAATATTACGAGTAATTACTTAAAAATGTCAACTGAAAGGAATGGTTGGTTTTAGTTTTATCGACCATCAACGACCGTCCTGGGCCAGGTTTTATACTCTTTTAATTGGCATAACTGAAGAATTAGCTGGAGAAGTATGTACCTTTTTGTCATTAATCCCTGCAATTATTATATTGTCGATACAGTCTATATTTATCAACATCTACTTTTTTCTTTCCCTTAACAAGTCTTCTATTGATATTGAGAATTCAAAACCCATTATTATCACGGGGTGTACATAAAATTTTTTTGATCAAATTTTTCGGATCAATTAGTTGGTTTAAGTATTTTTTTTAATTTGAATGTCCTATCAGATATACAAGATTTATATCCATAAAAATTTCATTTTTTTCATGCATAACAAGTAAAAATATCGGATATAACAAGATTCATATCAATAGAAACTTTAAATTTTCAAATTTTTAGATATTTAGATATCCGATCCTAGTGTCAAACAACTATTTGTATCCAAAATTTTTGAATATCATATCTAATTATTCGAAAAATTAAAAACAAAACCGAATACCCAAATTTCTAGATAAAATTAACGGATCGGATTAATCATATCGGATTTTTTTCGCACCCCTGGTCTCTCTGCAACATCACTCCATCTTATATTTCATCTCCCAATTGTCATGCTCTAAAAGTATATATCATGATGAAATTGTTGTTTATTGATAAAAGGCCGTAGTAGTTTACCATTAAAAAAACATACTAATCAGTAATTAACATGATCCGTTCTGAACTACTTTGGTTAACAGGTAAGAAAAAATAAAAAAAAAGGCGAAAATTGATTGTATGCTCATACAAAATTCATAAGATTTTATATTTTAGAGTAAAACTCAAAAAACAATAATCGAAGATAGTATATAATTAAAATTTAGGCATAAACACGTTTGACTAAATAATTATTTTTGTTCATTTTTTTAAAGCAATTTAATCATCAAGTTTTATTTTACATCAAAATAATTCCTCTGCGAGTGAAAACTGTTAGTTAACTAACGGTAAAAATTTGAACTGACCCGACATAATAACACATCAGCAATTTTTTTTCTTCATATTTTATATATTTTTATAAAATTAGTATTTGACTGATGTGACATTTTTTTAAATAAATACACTTGTTTATATGACATTACCATGTCAGCGTGCACTGTCATGCATACTTATCACGTCATTTCAAATTATATACTTTTTGTTGACTAACCATTTTTATTCATAAAAAGATAATTTTTACTAAAAATAAAATATTGATGGTTAAATTATTTTAAAAAATAAATAAAAATTAATATAACTATTCAATTAAACCCCGAATATTTTTTTTTATGCTAGGCCAAAAACTAAGGATAACCTTTCCGTGTTGCCATTAGCTGGCTGGCTGGCCTTGGAAGAATTATGTAGGAATAGGATGTGTCAAACTCCAACTGCTATTTTTAATTTCAGGTACCTTTTTGTTCAAAAAATAATTTCAAGTACCTTTACTTTTTCCTTTTGTAAACGTTCCTCCTGCCGTCAAGTCCTTGACTTATTGAATCTTTGAAATAATTATCGATAATTATTTATTAATTAATTGATTTAAATTAGGTGTTATAAAAATTTGTTAAAAATATTTTTTTAACATATTTTATTTTATTTGAAATATTAAAATTTATACTATATTTTAATAAATTTAACGTCTAATCTTATTAAGTCAACTAATATTTGATTATCAAATCGTCAAATTTAACTCAAGTGAAATGTCAAACAAAGTCTATGGCTTAGTTTGACATTATTTTTAAAAAGTGCGGTAAAAAGATAATTTTAAAAGTGTGATAGAAAAGTAGTTTTGAGAAATTGGGTTAGTGTTTGTCATGGATGTCAAAAAGTGATTTTGAAAAGATAAAATGTCTATTTTAGACATAGTATTGTAAAGTAAAATAAGTGAACTTGTGTGATGTTCAAATTCGTTAATATTATGATGTATAAAATAAATCAACTTAAATTATAATAAAAATTTTTAAATTGAAAATCTAAACTATATCCTAGATTATATACTGACATAATAATTACAAATCAATAATAAATTTAAAATAAAATAATTTTATTCTCAATATAAATATTATAACATATATATTATTTTATAATTATATATAAATATTAGTTTAACAATCACTTATAATTAAATAATTGAGAGTAAAAAAATATTTTTTAAACTAATTTTTCCACCATAAAAACCAAAATAATTGAGTGGAAAAATGCTTTTAAAAACACTTTTAAAAACAAGTAAAAAATTAAATTTAAAGTGAAAGCACTTAAAAAGCACTTTTAGGTTCTTAAAAAGTATTTTTAGGTTCTTAAAAACAACCAAAAACAAGCCCATGTATTACTTTTTCCCTTTCCCAAATCGGAAATTACAAATAAGCCCATCGAGTAGCATAAATCACCATAGTGTCAATTCCGTAAAAAAACAACCAAACACATCAGCAATTTTCTGTGTCCAAAACTCCCCCGATTCACAACTCCATCCCAACCCTCTTCTCTCTCTTTCTATCATCACGGCGCCATCACCGTTACCGTTAAAAGAAATGCAGTCTACAAGGTCACGCCGCAAAGTGGCGCCGGGAGCCGCCGATGCCGGAGATTCCGGCGAAAAGCAGGAACAATTCCTCCTTTCTTCCGCCATCTGTAATACCGAGGACCTCGGCCCTTTCGTCCGCAAAGCGTTCGCTTCTGGTAGGCCTGAAACCCTGCTACACCACCTCCGTCAGTTTTCTCGTTCGAAAGAATCGGAAATCGAAGAAGTTTGCAAAGCTCACTACCAAGATTTCATTCTTGCCGTCGATGATCTTCGATCTCTTCTCTCCGACGTCGATTCTCTCAAATCTTCTCTCTACGACTCCAACTCAAGACTCCAAACCGTTGCCGGTCCTCTCCTTTCTTCCCTCGATTCATTCGTCGAAGCTCAAAATGTTTCCAACAACGTGGACTCTGCTTTACGGTCGGTGTCCTTGTGTGTTAAGCTAATGGAACTTTGCTCAAGAGCTAATCATCACATCTCAAACGGCAGTTTCTACATGGCCTTGAAATGCTTAGACTCGATTGAAAACGAGTTCCAAGATAAAACGCCATCGTCTACTTTAAAAAGGATGCTAGAGAGCAAGATTCCAGAGATTCGATCTCATATCGAGAGGAAAATCAGCAAAGAGTTCGGCGATTGGCTCGTGGAGATTCGGGTGGTGAGTCGCAATTTAGGGCAATTAGCAATCGGACAAGCCTCAGCTGCTAGGCAGCGTGAAGAGGATCTGAGAATTAAGCAAAGGCAAGCCGAGGAACAGAGTCGACTCAGCTTGAGAGATTGCGTTTATGCTTTAGAAGAAGAAGATGATGAAGGTGGACTTGGAGGAGACGAAAACGATGGCTATAATTACGGTAATAACGGTTTGTTGGGTTTCGATTTGACTCCTCTTTATAGAGCTTATCATATTCATCAAACTTTAGGACTCGAAGATAGATTTAAGCAGTATTACTTTGAGAACAGGAAGCTTCAACTAACGTCGGATTTTCAAGTATCTTCTATGACTCCCTTTCTCGAATCTCATCAAACATTTCTCGCCCAAATTGCGGGATTTTTTGTTGTAGAAGATCGAATTTTAAGGACGGGAGGGGGTTTAATTTCAAAAATGGAAGTTGAGAATTTGTGGGAAACTGCTGTTAGTAAAATGTGCGCTGTTTTAGAGGATCAGTTTTCAAGGATGCAGACTGCTAATCACCTGTTACTGATTAAGGATTATGTGAGCTTGTTGGAAGTTACTCTGAGGAGGTATGGCTACGCTGTGGGTGCATTGCTTGATGTTTTAAGTAAGCATAGGGATAAGTACCATGAATTGTTGTTGTCTGATTGCCGGAAGCAAATTGCAGAAGCACTTGCCGCTGATAAATTTGAGCAGATGTTGATGAAGAAGGAGTATGAGTATTCGATGAATGTTCTTTCTTTCCAGATACAAACATCGGATATTATTCCGGCGTTTCCTTACATCGCACCATTTTCATCTACTGTACCTGATTGTTGTCGGATTGTTAGATCTTTTATTGAAGATTCAGTTTGTTTCATGTCTCATGGTGGGAATTTGGATTTCTACGACGTTGTTAAGAAGTATTTAGACAGGCTTTTGAGTGAGGTTTTGGATGAGGCACTTTTGAAGCTAATTAGTTCATCTGTCCATGGGGTTTCTCAGGCAATGCAGGTTGCAGCAAATATGGCCGTACTGGAGCGTGCTTGTGATTTCTTCTTTCGCCATGCTGCACAACTTTCAGGCATTCCTTTGAGAATGGCAGAAAGGGGTAGGAGGCAGTTTCCTCTTAACAAAGCCCGCGATGCTGCAGAAGAAATGCTGTCCGGGATGCTCAAGGTAAAGGTTGATGGTTTCATGACATTGATTGAGAATGTGAACTGGATGACGGATGAACCTTCACAAGGTGGTAATGAATATGTGAACGAGGTCCTAATATATTTGGAAACTCTAGTTTCTACTGCACAACAGATATTACCACCTCAAGTTCTTAAAAGAGTTTTACAAGATGTTCTTTCTCACATATCGGAGAAGATTGTTGATACTTTACTTGGTGATTTTGTTAAGAGGTTTAATGTAAATGCTATTATAGGGATTGATGTAGATATTCGCTTGCTAGAATCATTTGCAGATAACTTGGCTCCTCTGTTTTCTGAGGGCGATGCAAATCAGTTGAAAAATGCACTTGCTGAGTCGAGGCAGTTAATCAATTTGCTTTTGAGCAGTCATCCAGAGAATTTTCTAAATCCAGTAATCAGAGAGAGGAATTATAACGCCCTGGACTACAGGAAAGTTGTGACAATCTCAGAGAAGTTAAGGGATCCATCGGATCGGCTATTTGGAACCTTTGGGAGCAGGGGTGGCAAGCAGAATCCAAAGAAAAAATCTCTGGATGCATTGATAAAAAGACTCCGGGATGTGAGCTGATTCGGCGAGGAGCTGTATGTATGTCTATGTTTTTTTGCCTTTTACCTATGTTGATTGGAATTGCAGATATTTCTAGTTCATTTGCTTCATAGAAAGCACATCAGTTGTTTTTTCTCCTCTCTTTTCTCCTAGTTGTATTGAAAATTTTGTTTGCATGCATCATTGATATACATTTTGCTATCAGCTTTATTAAATTCTTTATGGGCCATGAGTGATTTTTTCTTTACCAGTTGCATAGACACCTTTTGCTATGTTTATAAGAAAAATGCTACATCCATTGCTATGTATTTTGTTTTATATGCATATGTGCATGCATTTTTATGGAAAATTGATAATGATGCTGTTCGAGTTGTTTTTCTCAGAAGAGAATGATGGAATTCTTGGTCTTGATAATGGTTATTTGTATGGAATAAATCATTACATCTTATCATACTGGTTGTCTGCAATTAAATGTGGCATGATTGCAACAATGTATTGTATGGAAACCAATAAACTGCTTTGTGATGAGCTTAATTGGATAGGCTAGTCGGTTGGATTGATGATTGCTACATTGAAGTTCATCCATTGCGGAGTATTTCACCAAACTTTATTTTTCTTACGTTTCTTTCTTTGACCGTCCACAATGCGTACAATGAACTACTAAGCATATTTGAAACGGCACGTCACCATCTACCGAACCAATACACATGCATTTGCATTGACGCAAGCAGCATCTCCTTTAATTTAAGCTTAAATGAAAAATAAGTGCTTAAAGTATATATTTTTTAACTTTAGATGTTTAAAGTATTTTTTGTAAAAATTAAAAGTTATAATTTTAGGTGTCTGGTAGTTAACTACCGTTAAAAAACCGTTAACTAATATAAAATTGACATGTGTCATTTTTAATTTGTTTAAATTGATTTTTTAATAATTTAAATTTTTATGAAAAAAACTTGAAATTCTAAAACATTCTACAACAGTTCCCAAATCCCTAAATCTTAAATTCTTAAATCTTTACCACTGTCGTCGCCGACTGCCATCTTCGATCCTACCTTTTTAATCGTCGAATACAGTCGACCATTTTTTCTCACTCGTCGTCGTCGAAAATCGACAAATAGTGTGTCAATCGAACATTAAACGTCGAATGTAAAATATATGTTTGATTGACACACCGTTCGTCGATTTCTGGTGACGGCGAGTTGGGAAAATGACCTGTAAGATTCGACGACCGAACGGGTAGAATCAGCGACGATGGCTGGCAGCAGCAGCGGTGAGGATTTAGGGGTAGGGATATTTAGCGATTTAGGGACTGAGTTGAATATTTTTGTAAATTTTGGGATTTTTTAAAAAAAATTCAAAAATAATAAAAAAAAATCAATATCTATGACACGTGTCGCGTTTTAAATGAATAACGATTTTTTTAACGTCCGGGCACCTAAAATTATAACTTTTTGAAACTTTAAATACTTATTTTTTACAAAACAAAATTCTTTAAACATCTAAAATTTAAATACAATATATTTTAAACACTTATTTTTTATTTAAGCCTTAATTTAAATAACCAATTTATGAACGCGAAAAGTCACAATAAAACATTTGATGGTGTCGTGGTAAAAAAAAGTCACCACGTGGTTGGTAGCTTTTATATATTTTGTTTATAGTACCGTGTTTAATGGCTTACCTAAAATTTTGTTTTTAACATTATTTACACACCTAAAAAATATTAATTTTTGATCTAACACTATTTTTGTCATGTCATTCAAACTCATCTAATTGGGATGACGTGTTTCTTACATTTTTATTTTTAATGACTTTTTGGAATTCGTCATATTAATATGATACTTTCATAAAATATTATTTTTAAAGTACATAGTCAATTAAAAAACAAAAAATTAGGGAACTCATCATATGATATGACGATTTTCAACAAGTTCATTAAAAATAAAAAAAATATTGGGAACTCGTTATACCAACTAAATGAGTTTGAAAATGAATACTAGACCAGTTATTCAATTTGGTCACTAAACTTTGATCAGCTATTTAATTTGGTAACTAAATTTTTAATTACTTTAATGTTTCCATTAAACTTTTAGTTTTGCTCCAATTTAG
The DNA here is from genome assembly GCA_019671005.1 of Hibiscus mutabilis. Lineage (NCBI taxonomy): Eukaryota > Viridiplantae > Streptophyta > Magnoliopsida > Malvales > Malvaceae > Hibiscus > Hibiscus mutabilis. The sequence goes on from CM033756.1 coordinate 24,291,300, forward strand.
CCACTGACCAGCAATTAAAAGGGTGATGTAGTCTTTAAAATATTTTCTATAATAACATATTTAGTCCTCCATATTTGCATATTCAAACAATTTAGTCTTAATTCGAAAAAAATAAATTTAACTCTTACTATTTATACATTATTTTTCAAATTGACCATGTTTTTAATTAAAAATAATGTAACCCTAAAACTAAAACCTTAAATTCAAACCCCTAAGCCTTTAAACTCTTAAACCCTAAACTTAAAAAACCAAATCTTTATTGTTTTCAACTCATATTTAACCTCACAGATTTCACATCAAAACATTGCATACCAGCTTACACTGGAATTTTGTGAAAAACCAGAATGTGTAGTACTCCCTTCAAGAATCAGCTATATCAAAGATCGTTTCATTCTCCAAACCATAAAAGGGACCACCGACGACTTTGTTCTTTACTAGAGTTGTCAGAACACTGTCCATCAAGAAAAAAATAATCCAAACCATTAAGATGAGAAGACACATGCTATCTCCAACTAGACAACTGACCATATATTCAAATTAAACTATAATATTTGTACCCAAAAAAAATGTACTATAATATTTGTTATGACAAGGAGTAACGTCATTTTTGCAATGCAGGTCCCTAGAAGCATATAGAATCATCAAATATTTCAATCAGCTAGCCAAAACCATCATTTTTAGTCCAATTTTTAAAATAATACATGTTAATTTCAACCCAGAACAATGAGAAATAATTAAAAGGATTAAGAAATTTTCAAGCATGTTTTGAGTTTAGGTTTTAGGGGTTAAGGTTTTTGATTTTAGGGTTAAATTAGTTGTAATTAAAAGTAGGGTCAATTTGAAATAATGTGTAAATAATGAGGGTTAAATTTATTATTTCTTTCGAATTAGGACTAAATTGTTTGAATATGTAAACATAAAGGACAAAATGTGTTATTATATAAACTATTTTAACAGCCCAATCACCCCTAACGATTGTTAACGGATCAGTAACCAAATTGAAACAAAATTAAAAATTTAATGATAACATTAAAGTAATTAAAAGTACGGCTTTAAATAAAAAATTTAGAAGAAATTATCGTACTTTCTTGACGATTTAATTTTAGTAAAAATCAAATGCATTATTGGGGGGTTTAGTTAATACTATCGCCTTTGACCATCCTAATAATAACATACGGCTGGTAGCTTTTTTCACTTTAATTCCCACCGAATTCCATCTTCCTGCTATCAAACATTACTCCAAAAACAAACATTTCCCCTTTCCCATGGCGTTGCGAAGCGTAATCTTCCTGGTTTTAATCTCCCTCTCGGCTCCATTTTCTTCAGCCGATGAGAAGCTAACCGCGTATCAAGCTCTTCAACAGTACGGCTTCCCAGCAGGCATCCTTCCCAAGGGGGTAAGTGGGTACGAATTGAACAGAGAGACGGGCGAGTTCTCGGCTTATTTGAGCGGAACCTGCTGCTTCGCCATCGAATCGTACGAACTGAGTTACAAATCCACCATACAGGGAGTGATCTCCCCGGGAAAGATATCGAACTTGAAGGGCGTGAGCGTTAAGGTTCTCTTCTTCTGGCTTAACATCGTTGAAGTGGTCCACGATGGGGACGAGATGCAATTCTCGGTGGGGATCGCCTCCGCTAACTTCCCTATCGACAACTTCTACGAGTCTCCTCAGTGTGGGTGCGGATTCGACTGCAATCGCTTCGCCGCCTCAATTTAATTAGGTGAGTGGTGACTGACTAAGTTTAGGGTTATGTACTCTTAGGAATTTGATTACTGGAATAAAGTCCCTGTCTTTCTTAACTCTTTACCGGTATGATTTTAACCATAGAAACAGCTCTCTGTTAGTAATCCATGACGATATCTGATGAGCTCGAATTTTCTGTTGGGATATAGCTTCTTTAGGTACGCTTATTTTTTAGTATCTAACGTTTCGAATACCCCAAATCTTCTGATAATAAAAAAGTCAGCATGTGTCTTTACCTGAACAAAGCTTACGGGTTTGTATTATATTAATTTAATTTTTTTATAATTTCATAAGTTTAAATTAAAAATTTTGAGACAAATTTTTAAAAATTTAATAGTAGATTTAATTAAAAATATTTAAAGAAATAAAAACTTAATGATAATTTTAAAAAGGCTAAATTATTTTTTTTTTTAAATTTGAGGGGTAAAATGTACAATCTTTTAAAAAAATTTAGGGGTAAGGGCCCATCCAGCATTACCACCGTCTGCCCCTGATTATATTTTCTTTGACCTTGTTTTAATATATTTGATCTTTACGAAAACATGTTTTCTTGTAAAAAAAAAGGTATTGTCAAAATATGACATGGTTTGAATGAGTAGTTACTTTGAATTATATTTGTTTTGACCCGTCAATGAAAACTGTTAGTATATTTGTAAAATTATTTTTTTGATTGATATGTGATTTTGTAAAATCAGTACATTTGTCTATATGATATTGTTGTGTCAATGTGCAATGTCATACAAATTTATCACGCTATTTTAAGTTATTTACGATTAATTAATTATCAATTTTCATCAACGAAAAAACTGTTTTAGACTAAAATAAAATATTAGAAACTAAAGTGCTTCAAAAAAAATAAAAAGTAAAGTAATTATTCAATCAAAAAAATTTAAAAAAAGTTTAACATTATTTTCTGTGACATAAGGCCATCGAATTTGCGGGAAATGCGAATTTACGCACACCAGAAAGCTTGCACGTTTGCGTCCAGCACGGCAACACACAAACCCTACGTCTACTGGACATGCACTATTACATTATTTGCTTACTTTTTTTAGGCTTAATTATAAAATAAGTATTTAAATTATACTCATTTTTTTAAAATAGGTGCCTAAAGTTTATTTAGTTGAAATAAATGCCTAAAGTTTTTTTTTCTAGCCAAAGTAGGTACGTCAATTGACTTTAAAACAAGCTAAAAATAAAATTTTAGACACCTATTTCAGCCAAAAAATAAAATTTTAAACACATATTTCAGCAAAAATTACACATGTTGCAGAAAAGACATAATTTGAGCACTTATTTTGCAGTTAAGCTAATTTTTTATTGTATTTTACAATAATAACGTTACAACATTGTATATATACATGGATTGAGGCTAGAGGAGGCGGTCGCTCTCTTGAAAATTAGATATTCATATATAATTTTAAAAATTTTCTATTGAAAATTTATTTTTGCCACCTATAAATTTATAAGTTTGTTTCCCTTAATGTAAAGTCATGTGTCCGTCCCTATATACATAGGATTACATGGAGACCTAGTTGTAGATAAGATAAAGATAAAGATAAAAATAAATTATATATGAGTTTTAGAACTAATTAAAATAATTAATCTTTATCTCTAATACTTAGTCCGTTCGTCTCTGATCAATACCACAACAGGTCGAGGTTGTTTTTATCCCAAAAAGACGTCATAAAATTAAGGGGATTATTTGATGCACCGTTGTAAAAAAAAATTATCACGGTAATTTTTTAGTGAGTTATCAATTATTTATGATTTTTCATATAAAATTATTTGTGTTTTTCTATTTGTAGTTTTTAAGTGAACTCTCAAATCTCATTAAATATAATATGACAAGGATTGACTCAGAGGGTGGCTGGAGGGGGCAGTCGCCCCCTAAAAAATTGAAATTCATATATGATTTAGAAAATTATTAAGAAATTTTTTATGTATTTTTTATAAAAATATATTTTCGCCCTCATAAAATCATGCGTATGTCCTTGCTTGTTTCATAAAAATTAAACATTTATCTAAATTTAACTATATTTATATGATTCGAATCAACACTAAAATTCATTTAAAATTTAAATTGATTGATAAAATAAAAGTCTACAAGTTGATTGACTCAAGAATGATATGAGCTCTCTTTCTCCAACTTAGGTTCCTCACCTTATTATCGTTTGCAATTCCAAGCTCCTCTAACTCATGAATTATTCGCAAGTAATGCAGAGCAGCATATCATTATAACTACATTCTCTTGATAGCATTAGTTATTCTCACAAATTTACTTGTCAATTTAAAAAAAAATCAAATGTTCGATCTTACATTCTCTTGTATATTATACCAGTAATAATGTCAATTGAGTTATATTTAATCGACAACCGATAAACTCGTAACAATATCAAAGTCTTGTGTTTAAAAAACCTACTTGTGTTGGTGCAGCTAACTTCACATGTTTAACAACTGACTAATTCTTTCGACTTGGATCAGTAGCATGACTGGCATACTAAGGCTCCGTTCATGATTGATTTTAAAACGAGATTTTAGGGGAAAAACGGCGAGAAAGATAGTTTGAGGAGAAGCTGAATTTTGCAGCATTTCCAAAAGTTAAGTTTAAAAACAAATTAGGTGCAGAAACTGATTGAAAACATATAATTTTATAGTTTGGCGCAGTTTTTTAGGTTGCGCTCTAAAAGCTCATTCTAACGTCGTTTTCTGAACGGGCCCTAATTGGTAATGGTATAGTACTACAGTGGTGGGGTGCGGCATTTGGGCTCGGTATGAAGCACGGCCCAAGCCATACTAATGTTGTTATCTAATGTAGGGGTGAGCACTCGATTGAGTCGAGTTAAAAAAATTTGAGTTATTCGAGTTGACGCGTCATATTTTATAACTCAAACTTTATTTCGAGTCGAGTTTAAGAAATTTGAGTCGAGTTTTCGAGTTCCTATAAAAATTTAATTGTAATTATTTATCATGTTATAGTACGATTTGATTCCAATTTAAATCACTTTCTCTAATCATATAAGATATGCATATTTATATGTTTTTCATATTTTGTAATATTTCTTCATATTTTATATATCGCTATATATATATAATAAAAAAATTGAGGGACTTGTCTCGAACTTAAAAATAAATCCATTAATTACTAGAAATTTCGAGTTATTCGAGTTTTTATTTTACAACTCAAATTTTATTTGAAATTTTTTCGATTCGAGTTTATAAAATTTCGAGTCAAGACGAGTCGAGTATTTTCGCCTCAGGTCGAGTTGAGTTATTCGATTTTTTCGAGTCGAGTCGAGTTTTGCTCAACCCTAATCTAGTGCAGTCTGCAGTAGTGGGTTGAACCGGCAAGGTTATACCGCCGCCGGCATTTTGGAGATTCAAATTTTATATTCTGCAACTAAAATTTTACTCGAGAGTAGAACATGTCCGCTATGAATTCTCTCTAATTGTCTTTCATTTTTCAGAAACGACTGAAAGAAGGGGAAAATGTTGCACGAGATTTTACTAGCACTTGTTGGTTACACCGGAGATCTCATAACGGACGAGCGAGAACATAATAAATCTCTCGGCATTTGCTTATCCCCCGACGCCACCATCTCCGAACAACGTTCCTTCAAGCTTGCCTCCGATATCTCCTTCATAGACCCCACTGAAAGGTCTTTTGTTTTCTTAAAATGGAAGCAATTTTCAATTTTCGTAAACATCAAAAACCCTATCTTTTTTCCTCGTTCTCTTCCTACGGTTTCATACAAAAGCTTTTGTCTCAGGGATCTTATTGAGCAGCTAATTGCGTTAGGGTTTTACTACCGAGAGCTCGATCGCTTTGCCACGAAATCCCGGAATTTAAGCTGGATAAGATCCGCTGATGTTTCTCCTTTGGACAGAGCCTCTGAGTTGTCGAATCCTAAAACCGGGAAGCCAAGCGTTTATCGAAGAGCCATTGCTAATGGTCCGGTGGAGATACTCTCTGTCTACAAGTATGCTGTTCTTCAAATTGAGCAGAAATTGTTGTCGGAAACCATGCCAATTTTGGCAACTACTCAGGGCCTCAATAAGGTTTCTTCGTATCTTAAGCATATCGTATGGCAGATATAATTTCCTATTTGTTCTTTATTCTCGCTTTATAAGTTAATTCTTTTCGTTGCAGTTCTTTGTTATTTTGCCACCTTTGTACGAGCTTATTCTAGAGATTGAACGTGATGATATCCGTGGAGGACAGCTTCTTAACCTTTTACACAAACGTTGCCACTGTGAGGTGCCTGAATTGCAGGCCTGCATTCAAAGGTATTGTTTTTCTTTCTTCCTTCCTTCACTTTCTTTTTATAATGAAAAAAATCCAACAAGTAGTCTCCATTTCTCTTATAGAAATTTAAGAATTGTATTTATTACATTCTTCAATCTGCTGAGAAAATTAATTGAGATTAAAACAATGAATTTGGTCTGAACTTTTTATATGCCATGTTTTCAGTGTTCATGTAATTGCTTGTGAATGGCTGGGGAGCCTGGGACTGTGTTTATGACTGGTTTATAAGGGATCTGTCATAAAATGTGGTTATAAGTTATAATCGTATGTCGATTGCTTAAAATGCCAAGACCTTTTTGATCAGCTTGTAAACTAATTCCTGAACCATAGGCTTCTTTGGCATGGTCATCAAGGGTTGTATAACCAACTCTCTTGGTTTATGGAATTCTACAAGACCAGCATGGAGAATTTTTCATTAGAAGGTAAGGACTAAAACAGTGTGTATATATATATACACGTATATATCTCATGATTGCTTGTGGAGCTTGACTTTATTTTGTTTCATTTATAGTTGTGCATCGACATTCTTTGGTTTGAGTTCATACACATTTGAAATGGTTTGACATTGATATTTCCTTTAGGCAAGAAGATCGAGATATGGAGTATGGCTCATCTATTTCAGATACATCAGAAAAGTTGGCACGTTTGTCAACTGATGATACATCTTTGACGGATTGGCACTTGGGCTTTCATATATTCCTGGTATTTTGGAGCTGTCTCTCAATTGTTTTTTATTCTTATTTTCTGTAATCACTTTTTTGCAGTTCTGTTCCTTGTTTTAGCTCAAATGAATTATAAAAGTGTAAGCTATTTCTGATGGGGAAACACTATTCTAGGGTTTGTAGTCAATTACCATACTTTCAGCCACATTTAAGCATTTATTTAGCTATTTGTTATTAGGGTAGGAGATATCACTCACTTTATTTGATTTATTTCTGTAGGCATTAGTTTCTATTGACGAGCATCGCTACCGGTTTTTCCATTAGTAGCAATTAAGAAACAAGAATTTGTGAGTGGGTTTTCGTTAGGTTAAATCTGCATGCCAACAAACCAGTGATCTATATTCTATGAACCTACGAGTTAAATGGAAAGAAACCGGAAAACGAATCTCAGATAAAAGGGATTTTGTACGTCTTTCTGTGTTCTTAGTTCTATTGTTGCAAGCTATTTATACTTTTATTGTTGTTTTGTAGGATATGCTCCCTGAGTATATCCATATGCGTGTTGAGTCTATTCTTTTTGCTGGTAAAGCCATCAGGGTTCTCCGGAACCCAAGCCCTTCCATTCAATTTCAGGATGCTCTATATAATCAGCAGACAAAAAAGGCTCTCAAAAGCTCCATGGATCTGCGGGGGGTGTTCCTTTCCAGAAAGAGCCTTTCCTGGATGTAAAAATGATTGGAGAAGAATTGCTCCCACAATCAGAGGCTGATAAGATTGAAATTGTGCTTCTAGATCTAAAGGTTTTCTTCAGCAGTTATGACGTATTATGATTTCTACTTATTCCCTTAGATGGTATAAAGCCTTTATTAATTGTGCTTTTGTTATATGTGGGAATCATCAGAATTCACAAAAGATCATTTGAATGCTCAGTTGACTCTATCCAGGCTATTGCAGCCACTCTTCTTTGGCAGGTGATGTGTTTGAAACTTGCTTCATGATATATTTGAAACCTGTATATATTGAATTTGCTCTCACTCTGCAGCTTGTTGTTGTACGTGCTGACTTGAATGGCCACCTACAGGCTCTAAAAGATTATTTTCTTTTGGCTAAAGGATACTTTTTCCAGGTAAAGAATGTATAGCATATATGTCCTTTGCACCGCCCCCGAAAAGAAGTTAGGGGGAGGGGGGTAAAAAAAGGGATACTTTTATGTGTTCTTCTCTTCTCTCTTAATCAACTAGATAAAATGATTTTATTTCCTTCTTGAAAATATGCAACACAAATTTAATATATAGTTATTATCGCTCTAGTGCTTCCTTGAGGAAAGCCGACAGTTAATGCGCCTGCCACCACGCCAGTCAACTGCTGAAGCTGATCTTATGGTTCCATTTCAGTTGGTGTGAGATTGTTTCTATTTACTTGTTTGAAACCCACATGTAGAAATAGGATAATTGTAGTTGTACTTGCTTATTATTGAGGTTTCGGAATTTGGAATGATTAGCTGTTTGTATGAATTCCTTGGTGCTACTTACTTTGCAGGCAGCCATAAAGACTATTAGTGAGGAAGACAAGTACTTTTCTAGAGTATCTTTGCAGTAAGAATCTAGTGATTTTTCTGTCAGTTGTGTCGTATATGGAAATTTCAAGGAATATGTTATTGGCTGCCTTTGCAACACAAATTAGGATGCCTTCGTTTGGGATCACAGTGAAATCCTCACAAAGAGATTTGCCAAAGACAAAAACATTCACTAATGGAAGTTCAGAGACCTCACTTGGTGGTTGGGAGGGTATTGCACTTGAATATTCTGTTGATTGGCCCTTACAGCTGTTCTTTACCCAAGAAGTGCCCTTCAAGTAAGATTCAATTGTTTTGTAGGTCCCTAATATCTTTTTTATTTGGCTTAAGCGTACAAAAAGCCCTTAAACTTTTGAAAAAAAATCAAGTAAGCCCTTGAACCAAGAAATTTAATCAATTAAGCCCTTTGACCATTAAATCTTGACAGCTTTTTCTTTAGATATTACTGGCACACGATACACTACAGTTCTATCATGTTGCATGTACAGATTTTTTCTGAAAATTTCAAGTGGAAACACTGTGACACGACACATTGCACTAACAGATCCAAAAACACTGTCAAGATTTCATGGTCAAAATTGGTCAAAGGGCTTAATTGATTAAATTTCTTTGTTCAAGGGCTTAATTGGGTGCAAAAAAAGTTTAGGGGCTTAATTGATTTTTTTCAAAAAGTTCAAGGGCTTCTTACACCCTTAAGCCTTCTTATTTCTAAAATCTCCTTTAAACCAGACGCATCTTTCTAAATAAGTAATTGATAACTGTAAGCAATTGATAGGCTTAACCTATGTGATTAAAAGACTTAGAATGTCTTTTAATCACAATTGTTCTCCAGGTATTGAAGAATTTTCCAATACCTGCTGAGGCTCAAACGAACACAAATGGAATTGGAGAAATCCTGGGCATCTGTAATGCACCAGGATCACACAGATTTTGCCAAACACTGCAATGACCAGATGAATCGTTCAATATCTCAGCTAAGGCGGCAGCATTTTAGACCAATTAGGCGTGTTAGAGAGCATATGGCATTTTTAATCAGAAATCTTCAATTTTATATCCAGGTCCTTTATTCTATAGAGTTCAAATCATGTATCTGCAAATGTTTCCTGTTTTTCCATATAAGAAAGAAAGGACTTTCATTATACTTTCTAGGCATTATGAATGAGTCGTCATTTATGGACTTGGATTTGTGCAACATTCTCATTTTACATTTGTAGTTAAACTTACCTTTCACTTTGATCTCGGCTACTGTTACACAGGTAGCTGAAATAGTTTGATCATTTGATACAGGTGCTAAATGGGCTTTATATCTTCTGAAGGTTTCCCGTCACTTGAAGTTTCTAGTTACCTACACCTACTGCATTTATCTCAAATATCATGACAAAATACTGGCATAATCATGAAATTCCCATTAGAACCATATGGTTAGTTTGTGATGTGCTCTGAGGTACTTTCAACCCAACACCTGGACCCTAGTGGAAAGAAGTTGAGAGCATAGTTACGTGCAAGGGAAATTAGATATCATCACTTCTGAAAGACCCTTATATAATTTGACTAGACAAATTCCGATATAAATTCCTTTTGAGTTAAGATGCTCTAAGATAAAAACGATATTGAGAATCAAATACCCGGAAATTTTACTCTATTTTTGGTTATTCTTATTGTCCAATGTAGATGTGTTCTTTTGTTTATTTTATTTATATCTTACTCTTTTCATGGATTTTCATAATATAGATTTTATCTTTTCGGTTTAGGTTGATGTGATAGAATCTCAATGGAATGTTTTGCAATCTCATATTCAAGATTCTCATGACTTACTGAACTTGTGGGTTTCCATCAAGAGTAAGTAGGATGAGTTCTTCATGCCATCATCCTTCTGAACTTTTGTTACTATGTCAGCGTATTATCTGCTTACTTAAGTGGAAAGGCAAACAACCTAAACACTGAATCATTTTTGCTTGTTACTATTAATAAGGACTTGATTCAGCTGAATTTCATACAAATTATCCTGAATTATGTTTGACCTTTTGGGTCACTATTGTATATTTCATAGAAATTGTTCCATATATAATTTGTCTAAATAGAACTAGTTCATGCATGCTCGCATGGATCGGTGTTTTTTTCCTTTAATTCTTTGGTTTTTCTTCCCAAATATGAATGATGAGCTGAATGCTTACATGTTCTTAATATTATTACAGGAATTTATCAGCTCTAATCTCTCAGTCTTTCTTGGACATTGGTTCTGTGTCAAGGATATTGGACAGCATCATGACGCTTTGTCTGCTGTTCTGCTGGAATATTGAGAACCATGAAAGCAGTCAAAATACATCCAAACTAGAACACGTATAACTGAGGTACCCATATCTAGCATCTCTTATTTGGTTATGCAGGTAGAAGCGGCAAGAATCAGTATTTTGAATTAGTGAATATATCACTTACAACTTGAGCTTTAATCGGTTCAGACAATTTGCCTCGGATTTTAACACTTTAGATAAGTCAGATCACAAAAGAGGAAAAATAGATAGGCTGTGGTTCATTCTCTCTGTGAAAGACTCTGAATAAGGAATTTGGTTGGTTTTCCACTTGCTATTAGTAGGGGGACTAGACCTCCATCTATGTATATCTCAGTTGTTATTCTCATCATTTCAGAGATATATATTATTTAATTAATTTGTGATCAGGAGTTCTCTTTTTATTCATGTTACTAGTTGCATTTCAGAAATTGTTCTGACCCTTTTTTAATTTTTAACAAGAAATCAACTCCTTATATACCATACTGCGCAGTAGCAGGCTTGCTGGCAGTCAGCGAGCTCCATTTCTCAGGCGTTTCCTTTTGCGAATGAATTTTAATTCATTCTTTGAGGTAGGGATACGTGCAGTCTTACAGATAAAAGTATAGCATCTGTAGCTTTCTTACATGCTGTTTTCTCTCTATTAACAGGCAACTGCAAGAGGTGTACCGAATGTTGTTAGACCACGTCCATCGATTCCTGTTTTAAATCAGCCATAGCATATATTGATCATACGAAATGTCTGGGGTAGCTTGTCCTGATTCTTATTTGAGTTTTCTGAGTTGTGCTGATATCTCCTCTTGGTTTGCTGGAGAATAGTGCTTTCCTCTACCCAGCCTGAGGTGCTGCTGCCGCTTCTCAGCTTTATGAATTCCTATTAACCTACTCGGTCCTGTTACTGGTTGTTCGTAAGGTATCTGACTTGAAGGTTGCTGCTGGCTACCTATTGACAATTGAGGAACCATATCTTGAAATTGGAAGTTGAGATAATATTTCTGTGGGTAGCTGGCTAGAGGACGAGGGCGCGGTTGTCTATATTACCATTATTATTAGTATATACATTGGGCGTCGGTAGTTGGTTGGTTTTGTTTTACGTGCCATAAGTAGCGTCGTGGATGGTCGCCCTGGCATAAGTTCACCGAAGAGCATATAATAGGCCGGGCTTCTCGAAAGTACAACTCTCTTGACTTTGTTCATACTGTTGGGATATTTTCTTTTTCATTCCGAATGCCCCAGGTTTAAACTGAAAAGTGGCAACCAAAACCCTAAAACTAATTTATTCAAATTACATTGAATGAAAAAACAGAAGTTGCTACCTGACTGAACAAAAACCTAAAACAATGTCACAATTAGAATCAAGAACGATAGTTAACATCCTAATGGTACCATGGCGGTCTAATTTGTTGGCCGTCTAATTCAGTTACTCTACTGAAGCAACTGGGATCTGCCATGAAGATGGAAGAATTGGGGGAGAAATTAGGGTTCGTGTCTGGTGAATTGGGAATTGAAATTAAGAGACAAAAGGTTGAGTGAAGTAAAATAGTTGAGGAGACTTAATCTGCCAGTTAATGAGGACAAGAACCACGTCGTTGGAGGACCACAGGGTAGTGGATCAGCCACTACTAAGGATAGTGGACCAATAGTCAAGGCCCAAGCCAGTTAATATCTGCCAAGGATTGAATGGAAGTAAGACCCGTTGAGCCTTAACGGCCAGCTAGTTCAAGGACAGCCACGTGTGACTAAATAATTGGTGTTGGCATTTTATTTATTTTTATTCCATTTTCAGCTGAATATAATACAAAGGGTGTAACCGTTTTCTCTTATCTTGAATTAAATGAAAGTTCATCTTCTTCTTCTCAAATTCTCTCTACTTCTTAACCCTTTCTTACAATTCTTTCTAAATCGTGATAATTGATAATCAGAGCCACGTTTTAAAGATCCACAGACAAACTGGGACGACCTAAGAAAAATCAAATTATGACAAAGAACACTGCCACTGTAGCTGTTACTTCGGAGACACCAAAGAAAAAAACAACTCCAGAAGGATGGGAGGCACAAAAAGTTCGACTGTAGGACCGAATGAGTAAAACCAAATTGAAGCTGGACGAAAACAACACCAGAGTGAGTGAGAATAGCTCTTATTTGAAAAAACTGGTGAACATGATGTCGGCCAAAGAAGGAGAGCAAAGTCCTGTGCAAGAGCAAAGAAATATCAGTCAGGTAATTCTGAATAACACGCTAAGAAAGAAGGAAAACAACCTGTGCATGTTATGGTGATAGGTGAAAAGGAAAAGTATTCACTTAAAATGGAGGAACATGTTATTTTAGCTGCAAAACCCACTAAGTTGTTTGAAAACAATAGTGCACATGTGGGTGAGGCCTCTAGTGGTAATGAAGGGATATTACAGGTCAAAACAATCAAAATAGTGATTTTGGAGGATTTGGAAATTTTATGCCTAAACCTAAGATCGAGTTACGGTTCTTTGAAGGGCATAACCCGAGAGGATGGATTAGAAAATGTGAAAAGTACTTTAATATTTTTTTCACGACCCGAAGAACAGAAAATAGAGATGACACCTATGTATTTTGATAGGCTTGATTCTTCATCTGAAATTAGCACAGATGAAGGGCGTAGAGATTTCTTTTGAATTTGGGAAAACAAAAACTGAAAAAGATAGACATTTTGACTTGATCGATTTTAAAGTGGTTCGACTTTCTAACTAAGGTCTACATCTACTACCTTAGCATCCACACCAAGGATTTCCTAATTCACTAACAATGAATTCTTCCTTTTTACAGGCTCAAGGGGTAACCTTTACATCCATATCTTTTCACGGGCTAAGATATAACCCTCTATCTAATTTTTATAAGGATCAACTAGAATATATCCCTCAACAATGAGATCTTGACATTGTAAACAATTTACATCTCTAGGTAGGTTTTTACACAATTTAGCTCACTAGGATTGGACTAAAGAAATATAAGAGATTACAAGAAATAGACAATAAAAAAACTCTTCTCTTGATCTTTAAGCTCGGATGTCCATCCTCTTCTTCTTCAAATGTCATTGGCTTGTATTTATAGAGTGGAATAAAAAACTAGCCGTTTATAGCCGTTGGGATGAAAACTAGCCGTTAAAAAATTAACTGTTAAAAACTAGCCGTTGAGGACTTTAATTCCAGCCATAAATGCATTTCTGCAACCTTGAGTATCGGTACTCAAAAGTGGGTATTGATACCTGCCAAAACAAGAAAGACCGTTGCACATAAATGCAGAGCATACCGGTACACGATACATCCGATACGGTACTTCGGGTATCGGTACGAAGGCTTCTGCATCGGTACACGAAGTGCTCACTGGAAAACTTAAAACAAAAAGCGTATTGGTACAAGGCATTGCCGTACCGGTATGGGCAATTTTATATCGATACTGAGAGTATCGTACCGGTATCGAAGGCTTATTTTTTATTTTTAAATTACTTGAAAATATTTGTTTGAGTCAAAAACACTTTTAAAAGCTTTCAAACATATTTTTCAAATTAATGGACTTTGAATTGTTTTTGCAATATTGGTTTAAGTCCAAAAACATTTTTCATTGAGTTTTATCAAAATAAATATCTCAACAATCTCCCCTTTTTGATATAACGAAACCAGTTGAAAATTTGTTTTTGAAAAATCTCTCCTTAGAAAAATAAATTTAGAAAAAGAGAATATTTTGAGAAAATATTAAAGCTTTCCCTTTTTCGTTTTGAAATTGAATTTTTCAAACCTATCTCTCTCCCTTTTTGTTATATCAAAAATTATTCAAACAAAGTTTGAAATAACATTTAAGCTTAAGACACCAAATGTTAAAAGTTTGAAACCAATTGATAGAAAATATCAATTGTTAGTGCAAAACAACAATGGAGAGTAAGACAAATTTTTTTTTTAACTTTTGAAAACAAAAGCTCCCCTTAATATATGCATTCTATTTTAAATTTTAGTTCAAAACATTGACACTTAAGAAAATTTTTTAATTTCAATAAAAACGTTCAAGTTTAAAAATCATATGAAATTCAATTTATCTAAGTCTTTTTAGAAAACCTTATGCATTAAAATGAATAAATCATATTTAGAACTCATATGCACAAAACCTCAAAGAATATTATGAACTTAAATGATTTTTAACACTCAAAATTGCATAAACATTCAAAAATCATTAGAAATAAGTAACCAAATTATATAATCAAATAGATTGAGCTTAGAGGTTACCCATCTCTAATGTGTGAGCATGCCATCATTGCAATTGAGAGGAGGATTGATGGTTCATCTTTGAATCCTTGAGCTTGATATCGAACAAAATAGCTCTTCAAGGTCGATTGAATATAGAAATGGATTGAACACTCCTAGGATATCCTCAAAGGTTGTTAGACCATTGATTTGAGCCTCACTCTGATACCAATTGATAGACTCGATGTCTTCAATCGAAATTAGCGCAGATGAAGCGTGTATATGTTTTTTTTTTGAATTTGGGAAAACAAAAACTAAAAAATATAGACATTTTGACACGATCGATTTTAGAGTGGTTCGACCTTCTAACCAAGGTCTACATCCACTACCATAACATCCACACTAAGGATTTCCCAATTCACTAACTATAAATTCTTCCTTTTTACAGGCTCAAAGGGTAACCTTTACATCCCTATCTTTTCACGAGCTAAGATATAACCCTCTCCCGAATTTTTATAAAGATCAATTAGAACATATCCCCAACGATGAGGTCTTGACATTGTAAACAATTTACCTCTCTAGGTGGGTGTTTACACAATTTAGCTCACTAGGATTGGACTAAAGAAATACAAGAGATTACGAGAAATAGACAATAAAAAAACTCTTCTCTTGATCTTTAAACTTGGATGTTCATCATCTTCTTCTTCAAGTGTCTTTGACTTGTATTTATAGAGTGGAATGAAAAACTAGCCATTTATAGCTGTTAGGATGAAAACTAATTGTTAAAAAATTAACCGTTAAAAGCTAGTCGTTGGAGACTTTAATTCCAGCCATAAATACATTTATGCAACCTTGAGTATCGGTACTCGAAAGTGGGTATCGGTACCTGCCAAAACAAGAAAGAGACATTGCACATAAATGCATAGCGTACCGGTACACGATATATTTGGCACGGTCCTTCAGGTATCGGTATGGAGTCTTTCGTATCGGTACACGAAATGCTCACTTGAAAACTAAAAAAAAAGCATATCGGTACAAGGCATTGCCGTATCGATACAATAACTTCAAATCTATAGTGGGAGTATCGTTAGGTATCGAATGCCTGTTTTTGACTTTTAAATTACTAGAAAAATATTTGTTTGAGTCAAAAACACTTTTAAAAGCTTTCAAACATATTTTTCAAATTAATGGATGTTGGGAGGCTCGTATGATCAACCGAATAGCCAAGAGAGGGTGAATTGGATTTTTGATTTGGTGGATGAATGGCTAAGTAATAAAAATATTAGCATAATGATTTATAGTGGTTCGACTACCCAACCGAGTCTACTTCCACTACCTTAGCTATCCATACTAAAGATTTTCCACAAATCCATTAATTTGTCTTTCTTTTTCCTGGATGTAATACCCTGAAAATTTTACTAAGTTATATACGGGTCATTTAGTACTAAGGTTTTGGCATAAGGTTAACTTAGTGACTAAAATGACAAAAGATAAAAGTTAGTGACCAAAATGAAAAGTTGGTAAAAGTTTAGGGACCTAAGTGTAAATTTTTCCCAAAGATGATTTTTATTCAATACGAGGATAAATTCGATCGGAATAAGGATTTTGGTAATAGTTTTGGAGGTTATGATGCAGTAGAAAATATAAAATTTGGATCGAATAAAATTGTTAAGCGTGCTCAGATTAGAGAAAAGTTTTGGGTGACCTTTTGGGAAGTGTCACATAACAATATTTTGATTAGTAAAAAGGACTCAGAAGAAGTGGGAAAGATTCGTATAAATGCTTAATGAATGATTTTCATGAAAGATGCTACCCGATAAAGATTTCGGGTAATTATTGGTATTTTTGGATCGAGTCAAATTTCTAAGTTTGACTTTATTAAATGGAGGATTTTGTATGAAAATATGAATTTATTCATGGAATTAGGGAAATATATGATTCCCGGGTTAGAGTTGATAGTTCGATAAAGGAAAAATCGTAAAAGGTGAAAATTGGGAAATTGGATCGAACAAAAATCATAAATGATATTTTATGATTATTTAATGATGATGGTTGGTTGGATTGGAACCAACCTAGTTCAAATGTAATGGGATGACATAATTTTGAACTAGTTGTAATTTTTATTTAGTTAAAGGGGTATTTTTGGAAAGAAAGAAAAATGAATTTAAAATTCATTTTTTTAGAAACATGTGGCATTTTTCTATAAAAGATGAACAATTTAGTTCATCTTCTTCATGGGGTTTTTGAAACTAAGAGAAAATTGGGAGAAAAATATCAAAATTTTTCTCAAGCTAATTTCAAGGTTTTTGATCAAGAATTCAAGCAAGGTTCTTTGAGGTAAAGTGATCTACTCTTCATTCTCTACATTTTGATAGTAAAATTTCATGGAATTATAAAGTTTTGGATTAGGGTTTGAAGAGAGAGAGAAATTAGGGTTTCATGGAAAATTTATGGAATTCAAGTAGTAGATGATGAATTAAGCTTTGCTGTGATGAAAACAAGCTTGAAATCAAGTTAATTTCATGTTGGAAGTCATAAACCCTAATCTTGAAATTTAGGGTTTTGTTAGGGATTAGGAAATTAATGATGAAACTGAAGTATTTGTGATTCAAAAAGCTTGATTTTGATGTTAGAATGAAAAATTCCTATTTGGAAGAATTTAGTGACCATTTCGAAGATGATGGAAAATAGGACTATTCTTGAATTTTAGTTTGATGGGGAAAATGATGAATTTGTGATGAGAAATTTATTAGATGATGGAAATGAGTAGAAAAATGATGCTTTGGGCTTGAATTGACAATTTAGGACTAAATTGTAAATTTTGAAAAGTTAAGGATCTTTTCAACAATTCAAAGAAATTAGGGATTAAATTTTAAGAAAATCATTTTTTGTGATGAAATTAATGGAATTGTGATATTTGAAGCTTATTTTAGCATTTTGGGACCAAATTGAATATTTGAAAAAGTTTAGGGACCTATTTGGCTATTTGAAGAAATAAGGGTATGGTTTTGGAAATTTTATTTTGAAGGGAGACTGATCTGTAAATTGTTTAAATTATGATCAAATTAGCTTGAATTGATAAAAAAGCACCATTTTGGCAAGAATGAGAAAGTAAGGGATTAAAATGGAAGAATTGAAAATTAAGGCATGAATAGTTGTCAAATGTTCAAAATGGTCACTAAGGACCCAAAATGAGATATATGGCAAACATTAGTATTTTATTTGGCAATGTTAGACTCGAATTAAGTAAGTGTATAGTAATAAGTATATTCGATTGATTTCTACAGTTGCAAGAAATATTGGGGGAGGTACAAGTTTTCAAGGAAATGAAAAGATTAATGGGTAAGCTTAGTGAGGCAAGATAATAAATGGCCCAGGTGAGTGCATATATGTTTTAGCATGGTACTTTATTTTAATGATTTACAGATTATGGCAATATGTTTGTTATCATGCATTTTTTTAAAGGTAAAGATTTATTTTATAAAGCATGACATGAATTTTAGCATGATACTTTATTTTAATGATTTAAAGATTATGATACATTTTCATGCTTATATATGTTTTATAGCATGACAAATGCATGACAAAGTTATTTGATGAAATTTTTACGTGGCAGCATACCACGAATGTTATAAAGTATATTGGAGTATGAACTGCTCCAGTATAAAGATGTTTTATATGATGTATATATGTATGTTTGAAAGTATGGAATTTGGGTTACTTGCCATTAATTTCAGGAATTGTTTTTAAAAGTTTGTCCTTGGTAATTATAATGTTGAATATTGTATTATAAAGTTATTGACACTTTATTGTGTCTCGACACTTCCTTGTGTCTACGAGTAAGATATTGACACTCTTATGTGTCTCGGCACTTTATTGTGTCTACGAGTAAGTTATTGACACTTCTATGTGTCTCGACACTTTAATGTGTCTACGAGCATGATATTGACACTTCATTATGTCTTGACATTTCAATGTATCTATGAGTAAGAAAAGAATAATGCAAGTCACTTGATAATTACTATGGGCTATATGATGCCATATGATAGCTATAGATTTTTACAAGATAACATATGCTTTTATGTTAAAGAATGATTACAGTATGCTTTAATGCATAAATAATTCCTACATTACAAGTTATATGATTTATTGATTATCATGCATATGAAAGTATCATGCATTATTAAGCGTTTATAAATATTACTTATCTTATTCCTCACTAAGTTATACTTAGCGTGTGATTGTTTCACGCGTAGGAAAAGAGAAGCGTTGGGAGTAAGGAGCTTTAGCGAACGTCATCAGTCGAAAATAGGTACATCAGTATCAGTAATATAATTTTTATGTTGTTTGATATTTACTAGCCGGCATGTGTAGTAAAATGTGAAGCCTGCTCTGATATGAATCATATTTTATTTAGAATCAATGATTTTAAATTAGGCAGAGTTTTATTATTTATATGCAAATGGATCAAACTGTTAACTGCCTGAATTTAGTTTCAAAATTGAATGTGAAATTATTAAGTTTAAATTTTACGCGATTAATTATTTTTACAGTCAAAGATAAGATTTTCTTAATATTAAAGATTTATTTTACAAGTATCATGTGACATCCCTAACTCAAATTAAGCTCACACCCAAAATCCTAAACACTTGAGCAAATGTGACAATTTGGCTCACTAGTGTTTTCTACAAGAAATATGGCAATTTAAGCACAAAACTTGATTTCTCAATACATGAATGTTGGCAAGTTGTTTCTTGTTGTTGCATGACTGCTTGAAGGTTCCTTTTAAGTCCTCTAATGAGTTCTTGACTGTTACTAGCCATTGAGGTTGGTTTGGAGCCGTTGGAGACTTTATTTCCAACATTTAATGCACTTTTCGAGTAGCGCGTATCGGTAAATGGGCTTGGGTATTGGTACCTGCCTCAAAGAAGAAAGAGTCGTTGGGCAATAAATATACAAGGGTACCGGTAATAGATGCTGGGTAGTGGTACATGGCTCTTCGTATCAATACTGATAAAGTTATACCGATACTTAATTTGGCAACTAGAATTTGTCAAAACATGGAGACAAAGGGGTGTATCGGTACATGGAAAATCATATAGGTACAGACACTCTGAGTTTCGGTATGGGTCCAACTGTACCAGTACTTAGGCCCTATTTTTGACACTTTGACTATTTAAAATAATTTAAAACATGTCAAAAACCCTTCGAAAAACTTTCAAACATAGTTTTCAAGTTTATGGAATTTTGAAATATTTTTGCAAATTAGTTTAAGTTCAAAAACATTTTTGTTTGAGTTATATCAAAATCAAATATCTAAACAATCTCTCCCTTTTTGATATAACGAAACCACTTGAAAAATTGTTTTTGTGAAAACTTCCCCTTAGAAAAATAATTTTAGAAAAAAGAGAATATTTTGACAAGATATTTAAAGCACCCCTTTTTCTTTTTGAAATTGAAATTTTCAAACCTATCTCTCCCCTTTTTGTTGTATCAAAAATAATTTCAAAACAAAGTTTGAAATCACATTTAAGTACAAAACACCAAATGTTGAAAGGTTAAAACCAATCATTGAAAACTAAGTATCAATTGATAGGAAATATCATTTGTGATGTAAAATAACAATGGAGAAAAGAGACCAAAACAAAAAGAAAATATCTTGAAAGAATTTTAAAAATGGCTCCCTTTACTCAAGCAACAAATAAGTTGTTAGTCTAACAATTCAAGAGAAATAAATTGAATTTCAAAAGATAAATAAATCAAATAAATACAAGAAATTCAATTAAGCATGCCATATATCAAGATAATCACATAAGCATACAAGGAATGGAAAAAATGAGACAAAATTGTCCCTTTTTGTCTATGTGTACCGGTATGGTATGGTCCGTATCGGTACTTGGTTGAAGGTCGTATCGGTACGGTATTGGTTGTACTGGTACCGAAGGCACGAAACTGATAAGAAATACAACAAAAACAACTTAAAATGCCTTAAAACATAGTTTTGAGCTTATACTGTCGCAACCTTTTTTTCCGGGCTCAACGTTTTTAATAAGACAAAAAAACGGAGTCGCCACCAATCTTTTTAAAAAGGCGTGATTGGATCACCTAAAAATGAGTCATTTTAATAAAACAGTTTTATTTTATTAAAATTACGGTTTTGGTCTGCGAAAAACACAAAGACGGGTTCGGGAGTCAGCTACGCGTAGGGAAGGATTAGCACCCCCACAACACCCAAAAATTGGTACATAGTCGATTACAAAATATTTTAATGTCAGAATTTGCAAGTGCGTATAAAATTTAACTTATTTTCCATTTATGAATATGATTCCATTTTAATGGTCCCACCATCCGGAGAGTAGACTCCAATCACCGCCAACAACTCTAGCGCTAACCCGTTACCTCCTTTTGGTAGGACACCACATTAATTATGTTCCACTTTTAATCAAACAAACAAAGAAACAATTGGTGTGTTGAAGCTTTTATTTTTCTAAGTTGAGCGACTAACCCTAAGAATTATCTAAGTGAATTTTACTTATTGGGGGTTAAATATAATTAAGCGTGTTTTATGATTTTTGATGTGAAGAGAATTTTATTAAACTACAAGGCTCTACCTAAGCTTTTAAGAACCTAAACCTATGGGTTTTACCTAAACTATAATTTAATTAAAAGACACACAATTAAAGATTTTATCAGAGAAATAAATTAAATTAACGAGATAAATATAAAAAGGTAACATTAATTCAATTTACAAAATTAAATAAAATAACAAAAATGGAAGAGAATTTAATAAAATTAAATGGCCCACTTTTGTTTGAAATGGGTACAAAGCCAAAAAAATACCATTATTCAATTTTCAATAAGAAAAATGGATTAAAACACCTCTTTTTTACAAAGTTCATCAAGTGTTCATAAAATAAAAAAGAAGAAACAAAAGTAGAGAACCATCATGCCGACCGCCGTTCACAGCGGTGGAACTCCTCAGAAAACCTCCCATTCTTCTCAAAATTAAAGAAACGTAAAAAAGTATTCGAAATAAATAAAAAGAATAAGAGCAAATTACCCAAATGAAGAACTTTTGCTTCTTGTATTTCCACCAAAACTCCAATACAAATTTTCTAGGAATTCTTGAATACAACGTAGGAATTGTATGAATTGTGTTGTGAGTGGTGGTGTGTGTTGAAATACAAGTGAATGGGAAGGGTTTATATAGATTTTTTTACCCGAAAATACATGGAAATAATCAAAATTAATACCCAAAATCGGGTGGAATATTGCCTTAAAATCCTTGATTTGATTCCACCCTTCAATCTGACCAAATTAACCAAAATTCTTTCCTCTTTTTCAGATTTTGATTTGGCCACAGCTCTTAATTTCCTTCTTTTCGAATCAATTTCCCCCTTTTATTTATTTTTTATTCCATTTGAAAATGCCAGCCTTTTCTTCCATTTTTATTCAAATTGTTCCAAAAAATCAGTGACAACACATACAAAGGCTCTATTAAGTCCTAGATATACATTTTGCTACACATGCTTCTCAAAAAAATAATATTTAAATCATACAAAACATGAATTTCACCAAATTCAACCAAATATTACAAGTTAATGGCCATAGAAATAGAAACAAGCACAATAGGCCAAAAAACATGTAACTCATGCAATTAAGACTTCACTAACTATATGCAATTATGTACAATATGGAGTCATACAAACATGCTTTGATCAAAATAAAAAAATAGACATAGAATACTTGATCAGGCAAATTGCATGAAAATAAATGTACCACTTGAACCAAGGTAGGATGTTAAGCCTTCCTTCTCCAACTGTCTTTCCTCCTTTGTGTGTCATGAGCTTCCAAAATTCAACTTTGATCATCAATGGCTCAAGCACACCTACAAAAGACAATCAAGTAATTTTTCGTATCCAAATTGCTTTGGATCCAATGGCATTAGCCCAAATGATTTAGCCCTTTTAGGAATTCATTTTTCAATATCTTCCTTTTTGTTTGAACAAATTAGTCCCTCAGGGACCCAAATTTCCTTAACTATTTTGCCTTTAAAGAATCTAGGGGAACTAGATTGTCTTTGGTAAAAATTTGTTTTAACAAAATATGATTTAGAGCTACCTCCAACTTCACATTTTTTTTAAATTTTTGTTAAACAAATTCTTTTTAAGATCATCAATTTTCCTTTGATGATCCTCTTGAACTTTTAGAAGCAAGTTTTGTAAATCCAAATTCTTTTTCTCAAAAGCTTCAAACTTTGCTTCAAGTTCGATATTGGTTTTAGAAAGCAATTCATTTTTATTTTCAATTTTGAAAGCAACTTTTTGTTTTTCAAAAATGAATCATTGAATTCCAAAACCAAATCATCATAGGCTTCTTGTAACTCATCAAAAGTATATGAATTTAAATTAGATGAGTTAGAAGTTACCTCTTCATCTTGGATGGCCATGAGACATAGGTTGGCTACCCCATTATCGGTAGAGTCCTCTTCATCACTCTATGTAGCCATAAATGCCTTCTTCTTATGGCTTGATCCCTTCTTCTTAAAACAAGAGCAATCATACTTGGTTTGCCCCAGCTTCTTACATTTAAAGTATATAATGGGATCCCTCATCCTTATTATCGATTCTCGTCTTGATTCTTCATTTTCTTGCTTTATGAATCAGGTGAGTTTCTTAAAAAGGTTGACCATCTCTTCATCCTCATCTTCACTCTCCTCTTGATTCTTCTTGAATTCTTGAGGAGGATTTAAGAGCAACATTCAATTCAATGCATTGCTCTTCTATTTTCTTCTTCCCCTTTGACATCATCATCTCATGGGTTAGAAAAGATTTCATAAGCTCATCAAGCTTGAGCTCCTTCAAATTTTTTGCTTCAATAATTATCGTCTTTTTGGAATCCCATGAATCGAGAAGTGAGTAAATCAGCTTCCTCACAAGCTTGTCCTTCGGGATCATCTCTCCAAATCCTTTAAGCTCGTTAACAATGGTGGAGAATCGATCGAACATAGCTTTGATGTCTTTTTCTGGGTCTATCTTGAAGTTCTCATAGTTGAGGTTGAAAAGTCTAATTTTGATTTCTTTGACCTCATTTGTACCTTTATATGTGACTTTAAGTTTGTCCCATACTTTTTTGGCTTTTTCACAAGAAGAGACCTTTGAATATTCTTCTGAACTAAGTGCACAAAAGAAAATGTGTAAGGTCTTTGCATTGAGCTCCATCTTCTTACGATCTTCCGCATTTCATTCTGCCTTGCTTCTTTGTGAAACGAACGAGTCATCAAGAATGATATCCCAAAGATGGTAATCTTTGAATATCATCATATTCTTCTAATAGGAGCAGTTGTCGCCGTTGAAGTAAAGAGGCTTGTCTATAGATTATGCCATGATCTCCGATTGATAAAGATGGTTTATAGGAGGCTCGTACGATCAACCAAATAGCCAAGATATGGTGAATTAGATTTTTGCTTTGGTGGATGAATGTCTAAGTAATAAAAATATTGACACAATGATTTATAGTGGTTCGGCTGCCCAACCGAGTCTACTTCCACTACCTTAGCTATCCACACTAAGGATTTTCCACAAATTCACTAATTTGTCTTTTCTTTTTCCGGGATCAAGGAGATAACCCTTACAACCAAGACTTATACCCCAAAGTTTTGAAAACATTCTCTTACAAGAGAAAAACAAATATAGCAAACTAGGAAAACCTCACTAGGCAAAGAGTTTGCAAATTAAGCTCACACCCAAAATCCTAAACACTTGAGCAAGTGTGACAATTTGGCTCACTAGCTTTTTTACAATAAATATGACAATTTAAGTACAAAACTTGATTTCTCAATACTTGAATGTTAGCAAGTTGTTTCTTGTTGTTGCATGACTGCTTGAAGGTTCCTTTTAAGTCCTCTAATGAGTTCTTGACCTTTACTAGCCATTGAGGTTGGTTTGGAGCCGTTGGAAACTTTATTTCCAACATTTAATGCACTTTTGGAGTAGTGCGTATCAGTAAACGGGCTTGGGTATTGGTACCTGCCTCAAAGAAGAAAGAGTTGTTGGGCAATAAATACACAAGGGTACCAGTATACGATACTGGTATCGGTACAAGGCCCTTCGTATCGGTACGAATAATGTTGTACTGGTACTCAATTTGGCTACTAGAATTTGTCAAAACACGGGGTCAAAGGAGCATATCAGTACACAAAAAATCGTATTGGTACGAGCACTCTGAGTTTCGGTACGAATCCAACTGTAACGATACTCAGGGCTTGTTTTTGACACTTTGGCTATTTAAAATCATTTAAAACATGTCAAAAACCCTTTGAAAAACTTTCAAACATATTTTTCATGTTTATGGACTTTTTAAATATTTTTGCAAATTAGTTTAAGTCCAATAACATTTTTCTTTAAGTTATATCAAAATCAAATATCTCAACAATGGACTTTGAATTGTTTTTGCAATATTTATTTAAGTCCAAAAACATTTTTCATTGAGTTATATCAAAAAAATCTCAACATATTTGATAGGGAAAGCAGATACATTGATTGATGGATATATTATACAGAAACATAGGCTCACTTAGCATGAATTCACTGCTGATTTGTGTCATAGATTTTGTTATAAAACCTAACTGATATTGTAGAAGGATTTAATAAGCTGGTGCAAAAAAGGTCAGTAGAGGAATATCAAGAGAGATTTGAAGAATTGAAACCATTTATGTTATAGCAGAATGCTCAACTGGAGGAGAGTAATTTTATTTCCAGTTTCATTACCGGATGAAACACAAGGTGAAAGCTTTGCAACCTAGAACAATTTCCGATGCATGCAGACAGGCTAAGCTCTATAAATTAGCTTTGGAGATTGAAGCTAGGAAACAGAATTATGTGCCCAGGATCACTTGCTACGGTAACCAATTACCTCTACAGAAGACTTGTACTATTTCCCAAAAACTAGTTCTCCTTAACCAGAACAACAAACAGTCACTGGTGGATTATAGAAGAGCTCAAACTTGTGTTTTCGATGTGGAGAAAAGTTTAACCCTGATCATCAATGCAAGGTTAAGCAATTGAATTGCATGGAAGAGAAAGATAACTTAGGAGAGGTACGGGATAAGGATAAAAAATTTGAGGAAACAGAAAGATAGACTGAAGGAAGAAATATAAAGATATCTATTAATGCTTTGACTGGTAACACATGCTACAACACATTGAGGATACATAAATTTATCAAAGGGAAACCACTGAACATACTAGTAGACAGTGATAATACTCATAGCTTTATCATTCTTAGATGGGCTAAGGAGAGTGTGGAAGTCATGCAGACCAACCCTTTGACCATCACTATAGCTAAGGGTGAGAAATTGTATAGCAAAGTTAAGAGTAATTCTTTGAGTTGAAAGATACAAGAACATCAATTTAAACATGATTTTAGAGTGTTATCTATGGGGGCAGTGACATGGTCCTTGGAGTAGACTAGATGAAGAGGTATAGTCCTATTGTTCTGAACTTTAAAGAAATGACAATGAGTTTCCAAGCTGAAGGGAGACCCATAGTATTGAAGGAATGAGATAATTTATAGAAGATTAAGTTGATATAAGAAGAAAAATTGTAAAAATTAACTGAAAAAGTTCTGAATTGGTGGGAAAATTTTTTTCTGTTAAGTGCAGAAGTGACTGAAGTACCTGTTCCAGAATTGATACAAGCTCTCTTGGACCAATATAAAGAGATGTTTGAGGAACCCAAGAGTATGCCACCTCAAAAGAGTCATGACCATGCTATTGCTTTCAAACCTGGAGCACAATTAGTGAATCTGAGACCCTACAGATTTCCACATCACCAAAAAGAAAAAGTTGAAAGACAAATTAAGGGAATGCTATCTTCTTCCATTATCCAAACTAGCCAAAATCCTTTTACTTCTCCTTGTCTGTTAGTAAAGAAGAAGGATGGATCTTAGAGACTTTGAGTGGGTTACAGGCAACTAAACTTCATGATTGTTAAAAATAAACTTCATATTTTAGTAGTAGAGGATTTGTCGGATAAACTATCTGGAGCTATGTATTTTTCAAAGATTGATCTCAGGTCTGGCTACTGACAGATTAAGATTAAGAAAGAAGACATACAGAAGATTGTTTTTAGAACTCACCGGGGCCATTTTGAGTTTAAGGTGATGCCTTTTGGGTTAACAAATGTCCAACAACTTTTTAGTCCCTCATGAACCAGATTTTTGAGCCCTAAATTTGTGTTAGTATTTTTTGATGACATATTAATTTAGAGTGCAACATTAGAAGATCACATTGGTAACTTGAGAGAAGTATTGAAGGTATTGAAGAAGAATCAATTGTTTGCAAAATAGAGTAAGTGCTTTTTTGGTCAGCAGCAAGTTGAATACTCAGGCTATATAATTTCTTCTAAGGGGGTCTCTACCGATGATGCTAAAATTCAAGCAATGAAGGATGACCTTTACCCAAAAATCTCAAATCTTTGAGGAGATTTCTTGGACTCACAGGCTATTACAAAAAATTTATTAAAAGCTTTGAAGAAATCAACAGACCTTTATCAGATTTATTGAAGAAGGGTAATTTTGTGTGGACTCAAAAGGTCAGAACAACATTTGACAGACTCAAAAAAAGTCATGTGTCAGGCTCATATCCTAACACTACCGAATTTTACTAAGAGTTTTTGTTTAAAAACTGATGCTAGTTTTAGAGGAATAGGAGCTGTGTTGTCTCAAAATGACAGGCCTTTGACTTATTTAAGCAAGGCTTTGAGACTTAGACATGTTGTCTGTCTGTCTGTATATGAAAAAAAATATTTAACCATTTTGATGAATGTGACAAAGTGAATGCATTATTTTAAAGACAATTCTTTTGTAATCAAAACAGATGATGAACCCCTGAAACATCTTTTGGAATAAAAATTATCAATTTCCATCCAAAAGAAAGGGTTGTTTAAGTTACTTGGACTGAATTGTGTTATTCAGTATAAAAAGAAGAGATCTAATATGATGGCAGATGTCTTATTCAGAGTGAGGGAAAAAGAAGTTGGCTACAATTAAATGACAGCTACTATTTTTATTTCTAAGTGGGTTCAGAAAATTAAATCCAGTTATAAAAAAGATGAGTTGGCACAAAAAAATTACAAAACTGTCTGTCCAGAAAGAAGACTTACCAAATTGGAATTTCTCTAAAGATATTTTGAGGTTCAAAAAGAAGGTTTATGTGGGGAAAATAATGACTTGAGAATGTAATTATTGACTTCATGATTCACCACAGGAAGGGCATTCAGTTCAAGCCATTTATCAGAAAGTACAATCTTATTTTTTTCTGGCCAGGAATGAGATCTATGGTTAAGACTTATGTGCAACAGTGTGAGGTCTGTCAGAGGGTTAAGCATTCTCAATGAACTTCATAGAGGGTCTGCCTTAATCTTTGAAGGCTAATTATATACTAGTGATTGTTGACAAGCATACTAAGTATGGACACTTCTTACCACTTTCACATCCCCACACTGTTATGGAAATGGCAAGGATTTATGTAGATTAGATTTATAGGCTTCATGGGCAGCCTAAGATTGTTATCTATGACAGAGATAGGACCTTCACAAGTCAGTTTTGGAAGGAATTCATGCACCAGTTGGGTACTACAACCCTTTTCAGTTACTCTAGTGAAGCAATTGGGATATCATTTAAAGTATTATTACCTTCATCTCTCAAAATTTGTCCTTTGTTGACTTTTCATATAGTTTAAAAACGAGAAAGTTTATGTAAGAGATGTATTGTAAAATAATTAAAATGACAATTTTATCTTTGAAAAGTTAAAGTTTATTTTGTTGGAAAACTAAAAAATGAAATGTGTCTAGAAAAAATTGTTGAGTTTTTCAACGAAACAATTTAAGTGGGACAATTTTAAAATACAAAAGAGACAAATTTTATAGGACAGAGAGAATACAATTTTTTTCATTTAAGTAGTTAAGGTATTTTTCGTAAATGTAAATATCCAAAGTATACTACCTTTTTCACCAACGTTCGTTGAAAATAATTTTGCTGAATTTGAAAGTGTATTAAGACGAGCTGTGAAACTTTGAAATGTTGGTAGAAAATTTGTTAGTAAAGCACAAATTTGGAATCAATAAAGCACCAACAAAAGAAAATAGGGTAGAATCATTTTCAAAAGTAACAATTCAATCATTTAATTATATTTTTAGGAACAATCATGTTAATTAAAAATTTGTGTCAAACAAGTCACATTATTATTAAATTTGAAATAATGACATGGTATAATAATAATTTTAGTCCCTAAAACTTATGCATTCTATTAATTTGGTCTTAATTCAAAACAATTCAATAAACTTAATCCTTCATATTTGAAAAATTCGACATTGCACCATCCTAACACACCCTTTGACCACTTACCACACTCTACGCTATTGTCCATCAGTCCGATAATCAATTGATATGATAGCTTGACAGACATAGTCACTTCACTACTAGACAGTTGATATACTAATGGAATAGACACATTATGACCTTAACGTCACTTGCTAGTAGACATTATCACTTCACTAATGAAAAATTTAAATATACATGATTAAGTTTATTAAATTATTTTGAATTATGACCAAATTAACAGAATGCATAAGTTTCGGGACTAAAATTGTTAGTATATCAAGCCATTGTTTCAATTTTAATGATATAGTGATTTGTTTGTCACAAAATTTTAATTGAGTGACATGTTTGTTCCTAAATCTATAATTGAGTGACTGAATGGTTACTTTTAGAAGAAGAGTGACTTGTTTGTTACTAAATCTATAATTCAGTGACTTAATTATTACTATTAGAAGAAGAATGACCTATATTACTAAATCTATAACTAAGTGATCTCTAGTGTAATTTACACAAGAAAATATTAAGACAAAGGGCAAGACAAGTGGGTCACAACTCACAAGACAACAACAAGGGAAGAGTCGTTAGATATAACAAAGTGTATCACCTCACCACCATCCCACAAACAATCCGAGACACTCTTCACGGCCACGCCCAGCTCTCATCTCTTCAGTTCACCACAGAAATAAGCATGGATTCCAATACCCAATCTTCTGAAATCAAATCATCTGAAGAACAGAGCCAAGTTTCCCAATCCCCATTTGCCACTGCTTCCCTTTCCTTATCTTCCCTGCCCACCCACTTCTTCATTCAACCCAAAATCTCATCTTTATTTGCTTCCCAATCATCCGCCAAAGCTAGAGTTCCAACCCAAGCTTCCTCTCTTTCCAATCTCTCCCTTTCTTCCCTTTCCCCTCCCCCTTCCAAATTCTCATTCAAATCCACCTTTGCCAACAACCCTCTCCAGTCCCCTCTCTCCTTAACCCCGCGCCGCCCTCTCGACCCTTCCAATGGCGCCGCTATCCGCCGAACATCCATCGTCTGGTTCCGCAACGATTTACGGGTCCACGACAACGAGTATCTCAACACGGCCAACAACGAGTCCATGTCGGTTTTGCCAGTCTACGGTTTTGACCCACGAGATTACGGGAAATCCTCGTCTGGGTTCGATAAAACGGTCGAATCGGTTTCCGATCTCCGAAAGAACCTGCAAGCACGAGGGTCGGATCTTGTGGTCCGAATCGGGAAGCCGGAGAGTGTTTTGGTTGAATTAGCTAAGGCTATTGGGGCTGACGCTGTTTATGCTCATAGAGAAGTTTCTCATGATGAGGTTAAGGCTGAGGAAAAGATTGAGGCGGCCATGAAAGAAGAAGGGGTTGAAGTTAAGTACTTTTGGGGAAGCACTTTGTTCCATGTTGATGATTTGCCTTTCAAATTGGAAGATATGCCTTCCAATTATGGCGGATTTAAGAAGAAAGTGAAGGGGTTGGAGATAAGGAAGACGATCGAAGCATTGGACCAAATGAAAGGGATGCCCAAATGAAAGGGATGCCTTCCAGAGGTGATGTGGAGACTGGAGATATTCCTTCATTGACAGATTTGGGACTTAACCCCACTGCCACAATGGCTCAGGTTTGATATTTAAATTCAATTTCAATGTTTTTCATAGGAATATTGCTTCATTTATGTTTTGCATTTTGCTTCAAACTCGTGGAAATCTTAAGGTACTCACATGTGTTGTTAGCCGCTGTTTAATCTTCGTTGTTGAGAGATAATAAGATGTTTTGATTCCTTCGAATCCTGGCGCTGTGAATGACCAAAATGGGTTGGGAGGTGCCCATAATGGACCTCTACAGTATCCGATCCGGATTAATCAGCCCAATGGGTTGGATACTTGTGGTTATACAAAAAAATGTTTTGATTTAGATGTCGCAACTAATTAATGCTAGTAGATGTAAGTCGTTTAAACTGGATTCAACTAGCAATGTTAGCTGTGTCTTATGGTTGTTTCAATGATAGGATTTTTTTTGCTTTTGATTATGGTTCTTTAAAGGCATTGACAAAGAAAGTATTGTTTGTTTACATGTAGGATGGTAATCTGTTAGTGCTGCTATGTCCGGAGGGGAGAACGAAGCGCTGCAGAGGCTTAACAAATTTGCAGCCGAGCCATACAAGGGGAGCAAGGATTGTAGCCAGGATAGCATATATGATGTTAACTTTTCTTGCAAAATATCTCCGTGGCTAGCTATGGGATGCCTATCTCCACGGTTCATGTTCGATGAACTAAAGAAAACTGCAAATAGGTATGCTGTCAAGTATAAATATTGAGGTTTTTTGTGGATATGTTCGAAAAACGGAGTACAATGGAGCAATATGATCCATTTTAGAAACCCCATGTAGTTGAAGGCTTTGTTGTTGTACAAACAGTTTAAGTTATCTGACATTTACTAGCATTGAATGCATTTATGTTTTGCAGGACCATTTCTGCTACCTCAGAGAGAAATGACGGCGGAAGTGGCTCACCTGATACTCAAATGAACTGGTTGATGTTTGAGTTGTGGAGGGATTTCTTCAGGTAAAAATACGACCTCGATTCACTTTGCAGTGATGATTTTACTTATCCTCCAGCCAATCGAAGCAGAATATTTCATTGTGAATTGCACTTTTTGGTTGTAGATTCATCACCAAGAAATATAGTTGTGCAAAGGTTGGAACAGCTCCCGCCACAGCTTGTACAGGTGCCCTTCCTTAAGCAAAGAATTTGTACTGGTTTTGAGGAGGATTCTTGTTTTGGGAGTGAGGGGTGTTCGCAATTCTTGATGGATTTTCAATTTTCATTGAGATGGTAGAATAGGTTTGCTCAAAAAGCAGTCCTTGTTAAACTCTTTGTTCATGTCGCCTAATAAATGCTTTGATATTGTAAATTTGTCTTGGTTTCCGGGATTTCGAACCACTATGACCATTTCTGGGCAGTTCTGAGGTACAACATCCTAATTAAAAAAAGCAAGCTTTGAAACTTGTCCAAACAATCTAAAATATAATTTTTTTATATATTTTCATCATTGTAAATTATTTAAAACATATAACAATTTAAAAATAAAAGCATGCCATTACAAATAGTGAGGTCTTAAGAATGGGAATCAGAACCTAGAAAATACTAGGAATACTATAATATGAGTAAGGGTTGATACCAAAAATTGAATAATTGTACAAAGGAACAAGGGTTTCAGAGGGGATCACGTCGGTGCCGAAAAAAAGGACTCCATAGTCCATATAATATACTATATGATGCCAGAAACTCTAAGGGAAGAGAGCACAACAAATATAAGCCAAAGCGACAAAAAGAATACACTGGTAACCCACGCCCAAAACCTAGGACCTCCAAGCTCTGCGCCCAGTACCAGGCGCCTAATCACCAAAACTGAAATGCACCCAACAGAGCTAGAGAAGAACACCAGCAAAGAGAAGCTAAGTCCCTCTGCATTCTCTATCCTCAACGGTTCTATCAACCATGGAACCCCAATGCCAACGTAAATGTTCACCGAATTACTGCAAAAGCACAGATATCAGAAAATCAGCAGTAAGTCTATCTTTACCCTGGCAAGTGTGAACACTTCAGATAAAAGCACTTGGATCAACTGGCATGTGGTTATTCCAGTTTAACCAAGGTCTCGGTTTTGTTAAATACTTGATGGGTGAGTTTTACCACCCTTGTGGTCTTACCTGGTTCAACGGGATTAGTCTTTGCTTAGACTATTAAACCGAAAGCACCTGCGGTTCATAAAAAAGAAGAGATTCTATGAGATATACCTGCAAGTAATATTTGCAATAGCAGAGTCAGCTGTTATCTGACGTTCAGCAGCAATCTTACTTGCCACTAAATCTGGCCATGAAGTTCCAGCTGCTAATGCTGTAAATGCTATGACATAAGCATTGATCCCTGCAGCAAAATACAAAACGAGAAACCGGAAAATTCACTAAATGATCAACCAAAAGGCAAAATAGTAAAACTTTTTTCCTTTTTTGGGCAAGGATGAAAAACCTGTGACACAGCTTATAAGATCAGTCAGCTTTGTTAGAATGTAAGCTATCCCACTGATGAAAAGTAGAGAGCAAATGAAGGCAATCCATCCATGAGCAATGTGATAAGGAGGTATAAAGGCAAATAATAGTCTCCATAGTGCAAGTAGTGATTGCCAAAATGTTCGTGCTAGTCGAAAATAGATATTGTTTAGTTTCCTTGATCCCGGGCTTTCCAATTGTGAGAGAAATATGGAATTATTCACCATCATTTGCTTTTTAGTGAGCTTTACAATGATCGATTGTTAAACAATTCACCGTTAATTATAAGACGTTACAGTGTAAAGATACATACTATAAGTGCATCTACAAACTGTGTTTTCCAGAGTTGAAGCACGTGAAGATCGTCTGAATCGGTCTCCTTCTGAAAGGGTCGGTTTGAGGTTTCAACTAAATCTTCAGCTGGAGGGCACCTCCTGATAAACAGAGTCTGCAACTATTTGAATTTTTTAAGTTAGTTCTGATCAATCCATCACCGGCTTAAGCTACTGAAACTTAATACTAATGCAGTTAGTACATAAGTGACAGACCGAATCAATATCCATGAATCGTTGCAATACCGGGAGCTCTCTACATTTTGGTTTCTAATTTGTCTTACTAATCACAATCTGGCAACCTGCAGCCTATAACGTCTAATTCCATGTCTTCTTTATGAGTTCATCATTTTATGATTCTATACCTCAACAATTATAGCATAGAAAAGAATGCAAGTGGATATTGAATTATAGTTTTGATGAGCAATGCTTAAACTGTCCAAGTTCCATCATATGTAACATTAATTTTGAATATATGGTTTCATTTCATAGTAATTTTCCAAGGTAAAGACTTCTAGAGGATCATAATCAATGATAACCTGTGACCTTAATCAAAAACTATGTAGTCAGATGAGAGTGCTATTACCTTGTTGATTTTCTGAATGAATGGAAAAAATATCAACAATTTCCTTCTTTTCATCTTCTTCAACCGCTCGTATCTTAGAGTACCCACCGTAGGCATTATCCTCGTATTCAACAGAGGCAACCTCTACCGGCACCCAGTCCTCCGGCTTCTCACTTCTCGATCTGCACATGAAATGAAAACAAAATCAGAAGCATAACAGCACACGAGACAATAATCGGGGGAAGAAGAAGAAGAAGAAGAAGAGCATACAAGGGGAGAGATATATAAGGCCAGCGTTTGTCCTGAGCATATGCATGGGTGAGCAGTAGCCCATACATAAGGACTGTCAATAAGGCCTCCCAAAGTGTAACAACATTTGGTGCCCACACCTGCACAATGAATTAAGACCAAGTTCTTCATATATGTGCACCCATTAACAAGTTGGATGAAGTTACCTCTAAAATAATGTATAGCCAAGCATAAGCCCAAAAGGACCAAAACAGCTCCACCAGCCAAACACCTATATCAGATATTTTCTTCAACTCTCCGGCTTTCAGAACTACAACACAAACGGCATGGATGGGGAAAAGGTCGAATGCAGCCGAACCGACAAGAGTTCCGGGACCCAAACCTGTGGATTAAAGTTATATCAATTGGTTCAGTAAGATAAAAACACATTATCCAATTTCTAATTAACGAGAAGAGAGGAAGAGCAAATAACAGAACAAACCTCCCGCATAGAGGTTCCCGATGTTTCGAACGGCATCGATAGTTGCTAAAGATATTTGAGGGAAACTAGTCCCAAAGGCAAGCAGAGTGATGTCTGCAATAGTATAATTCCACACCTTTTCTTGTCTAATAATCTCAGAATTAGTGTACGGATCTATCTCCACAACTGTACGGGAGTGTTTCACAACATTCTCCATTGACCGGAAGAAACGAGCGGTTATAGCCGACAACCCAAGGAAGCAATAAGCAAGGCCAAGGAAATACAGGAAGGCTCGTAATCCATTCCCGAGCGCAGTTTCACCATGGAAAAGCAAGTAACTTTCACATTTTTCATCCCCCAAGATACTGGGAACCCCCGACATGTTGTTTCCGGCAGCTTGATTTTGTACTGAGACCTTCCCTGTTGAAGAAAATGACCTGGTAGTTAAAGAAATTAGAACAAATTCATATTTGAAACATGAAAAGCGAAGACTTACTCGAATTCACATACCATTTTCCCTGAAAAACTCACTCAACATACAAATATGAATCTAAAATCCAAAAACTTGCTCTGATATCAATGTAAATCCAAAAACATAGGGTGAAATGGGAAACACTATTTTATTGTGAAAAGTCAAAGTATTTTTTTAACAGAAAAAATAGGCACACATGTTTCCGTCCAGAAGGAGGAGGAGGAATTTACCGGTGAAGCTCGGAGGGATCGCCGGAGGAGATGGCAGTTGATGCTCTTAGAACTCAGTGAAGAGAAAGATGGAACGAGGTAGAGTGGGTTTAGTTAGAACATAAATGTATTGTTAAAAACTGTCGCTCTATATTCGTTTTCTCTGCCTTCTCTCTAAACTAAACTATAACTCTACCCGTGTCTTTTTCTTTTTAGCCGGTCACTTATCGTCACTGATCAATTCTTCTTCTCTCTAATTAATAATTATTTCTTCTAGTGAATGGGCCGTCTGTGCCCTCTCGAAGCGGTAATTTTGCCGTTTCAATAATTTTTTACATCTTTTAGAGTTGAGGTTTTGGGGAGACCATCGTGTTAGTTTTGACGCTTTCTTAACTCTAAGTGGATGGTTGTTTTAGTGTCGATTTGGGGGTCGGCGGCACTTTCGATAATCACTGTTTTATTTTGTTATTTATTTTGTTTGATTTTTCTTTTGTTTTCGGATGATGATACGACGGTGTTAGTTTTTGTACTTCCCGACTCCTTTTCATTCTGCTTCGTCGATGGTGGTTGTGGGTTGTGCCTCTACCTCTTTTTTAGTCGTCGACGACCCAAAATTTAACGCGAAAGTCCCTCTGCATCTCAAGTAATAGCCCCAACGCTCTGGTGATTACCGAAAAGACATGCAATTTGACGACATCGAATCTATTGGCTTCGCGCTTCCATGACTTTTACCGATGGTGTTCTCTCAATTGTTTCTCGACCTTTCTTTCTCGTTTGTGTTTTTCGATATTGTGGCACGTTTGTTTCTTCTTTATTGGTTTATTTTCTGTTTGTTTGTTTGTCTTGTATTATTTTTTCACACGTGCGAGTATGATCCTGAGTATTGATTAGTGATTACAAAACCCAAGATCACGTTCAGACGCCCGTTCCGTCATTTTATTGTTTGTTTTCACAAATAACTAAATATCTAGCAGTATAAAATTCAATTTTTTTTTTAAATGGGTCAAATCTTCATTTATAATTTATAGTAAATATTGATCGCTCTCAATAACGATTACCTGGGATATTTTTTTATATAAATTTATCCTTATGTTACTGGTGAACAAAGCTATTTAATTATTTTTTATTAAATAAAAAGAACAAAAAAAATCTACCTTTTGATGTCTTTATTCATATTTTGACACTAAAAACTAAACCCTAATTTTTAAATCCTAAACATAAAACTTCTAAACTCTAAAAACTAAACTCTATCATTTAAACCTTAAGGCAAAGAGTTTGTGTTCAAATAAAAGATGAAACAAGGTAGAGTGGATTTATTTTTTATTAAGTAGAGGGATTGTAACAACGGTCTCGTCGCGGGCTGCTTGAGTGTTATTACAAAAAATATTTTTGGGTTTGAAAAGGGGGAGTCGCCACCAATCTTATTATAGGTGAGATTGGATTACCTAAAAACTCGATTATTTTAATAAAATTTATTTTTTGTCGTTTTATTAAAATAATGAGTTTTGGTCTGTGAAAAACCAGAAAACAAGTTAAGGAGTCAGTTACGTGTGGGGAATGATGAGCACAGAGGAGTCAAGGCGGTGGAGTAGGCATGGGCGGCGAAAGTGGCCAATGGTGTCGCGCGTGGTAGCCACGGGGCACTGAGAAGCAGCGCCAAACGGCCACTCACGAGGAGTTGGAAAGCCAAGGGGTGGCCGCGGCAGACATGGATAGGATATTAAGGTTTTGAATTTTTAAGTTATTAGGATTAGGTGTAATTATTTGGGTTTATTTTGGTTATTGAGTACGGGTTATTGTAATGAGTCATTGGTTTTAATTGGGTAATTAGGTTTAAGGGGCCCAGACAAATTTGGGATAATTACATTTTAATGTAAATGTCGAGATTTAAACTCATATAAGATAAGACAATATAATATCCTTCACCACTCAGTCAAATAATAGATCTTAAATAATATTTAATTTTTATTATTTGTTAAAAGATACGATCAGTAAAACACATTTTTATTTTACATGACAACCTAAACGGTAAATGACAAAAAAAATTGGTTAAAGAAAATCAATGGGGTCATTTGATTGACAAAAATCCTCAATGAATGTTACTAATGTGATGGTTAACGATACTGATGTAACACTTTACGGTATGGACTTAATACTCCACGATATTAACGTGATAGTTTATTGAGAATGATGAATGTAGCGACTTATTTTTCTGAGCCGTTACGAAAAATTAAGAAATTATATAAGGGAGAATGTTTCTCACTTTCGTTGAAAATTATTTAAAAAAGGGAATTATAGGAAAACTTGAATTTTAGGAAAACTTGGAGATACCACCGGTTACTTGGATAAGGTAGACCGGACACCGGAAACAAAATCAGAGATTCAAAAATTTGGGTTCGGGAGTCGGTTACGTACGAGGAAGGGTTAGGACCCCCGCTACGCCCAAAATTGGTATCTAACGGGTTCGTATCGTAATTATTGAGAAAAATGGAAAATTCGATTTAATTTAAAATTTAATTCCTAAAACGCATATATGCATGGTTTGAAAATTAAATTTGTCTCGATATCCACGGTACCAAAGAAGATGACACTCGGAGACCGGGATGACACTCCCACTAGATTACCGGAATAAGAGGCCACTATACTATATGTAACAATTACATGTATGAACGATTAATTCACATGAATATTAAATTACAATAACAATGTATACAAAAAAACATGACATAAATATGACAATAATTAAAATCAAATAAATAAATATACATATGCAAAACAAGATTATAATACCAAATCATTATAATATATAATATCATATGTATATGGAAATTATATCTATATCTATTATATACGTACTAAATATATAATATATAAAAAAGGATGTACATAAAACAATTCATAAAACCTATTACTCATATATGTACTATAATGTATATTATAAAATCAAGATATGATAAAAACTTATGTACATATGAATATCATAATGTATAGCAATATGCACATATCTGAGATATATGTCATACCTATACCACCCGCAAGATATATAAACTATATACAATATGAATACATGGATAACGTATTATTTAGCATATACTGCACAAAATATTTACTCATATAAGAATCAACATACATAAAAAAAATTATTTAACAAAGAAACCAAACATGAACAACATACATCTAAATAATGAATAAAACGAACTAAAATCTATAACAAGCAAGGTACGAATAATTAGAGCAATACGAAACAAAAAGACACATACATAAAAAGTACACAAATAAAAATAATAAGCATTGAAAATAAATAAAGAAACTGAAATTGAATATCTATAATATAGAAATATAATTTAACCACTAAAAACATTTAATTTAGAAGAAAAAGGACTTAATTGAATAATTTTAGAAAATTCTAGGGATCCAAACGATGATTAACCCCTTTACAAAAGATTTTAATTACCCGGGGACCTAATTGCAAACTTTGGAAAACCATGGAGGACTGGTGGGAGAATTTCTCCATGCGGAAGGGTACCGCTGCAAATAAAATTTACAGAAGCCCTTATTGTGCAATTAAACTGGGGCGGAGGGATTTATTGTGCTATTAACCCATTTTTTTAAAAAAATTACAGTATATAACTCACTCTTTAGACCTAAGTCGCCGCTCCTTAAATCTTTTGCCTTATTCATCTGAGTTCATGAGTTCTTCATGAACTCAGCCACGATTTCCAGAAACCGACAGCATCGCTGCCGTGTCAACAGCCGATTGTCGGTATCGGCGAACACCAAAGCTATATCAAAACCACCCCTTTTTATCTCAAAACCATATTTAACCTTGTTTTTTTTAATCAAAACCTTTAGCCCCTTTTTTTGTAAAAATAGAACCAAAAAAATAACTTTTAAGGACCATTCATCGTTTAAAAAAATGGTTTAAACCTTCACCGGTTCACCCTACTCGGCCATAAGCGAGGGCTTATCACCAGCGAAGGACTGATCAACATCGAGGGTAAACTTTCAATCCTTGTATTTTGTTTATGCTTCTTTGTGTTTTTTTGTTTGTTTGGGATGCATGCATGCATGCATGAATATCCAAGGAAGAAGAATGAAAGATACCTCTGGAAAATGCTTTTTTCTATTGATTATCTCCCAAAAATTTTATTACAATGATTTCTTCATATATATTTGATTTTTGTTTTTTTTTTGTTTACAAGCATAAGAAACCATTAATGCAATCACTGTCGCCGATTTGAATCAGACATTTCTCTTAATTTTTTTATGTTTCTTTGA
Source organism: Hibiscus mutabilis (assembly GCA_019671005.1). NCBI lineage: Eukaryota > Viridiplantae > Streptophyta > Magnoliopsida > Malvales > Malvaceae > Hibiscus > Hibiscus mutabilis. The sequence continues at coordinate 24,331,091 of CM033756.1, forward strand.
CTATACGGTTGTTGGGGGAGAATCGATGAGCGTACGACGCCAGTAGAAAATTCGGCGGCAAAGGGCACGTGACAGCGATCGGTGGAGATGAAGAGTCATCTGGCCAAATTCATTTTGGGCTGTTGGATCAGATCTGATCCAACGGCTAAGATTCCTCGAAGATGGACGGCTTTGATGCAATCTGGAGAGCTGACGTAGCATCCCATGATCTTGCCACGTGGCGCGTGGGTATTTGAAGGGTTTGTGCGTGGATCCCATGCGCGCGTGGGAGGCAAATGGTTCGGAGAGTGAGCTTCACGCACGCCAGCTGAAAGGTCTTCCTTTGATCTGGGTCGTTGGATCAAATCTTGATCCAGCGACTCAGATAGGGCGGCTGCATACAAAAAAAGATGATATATTAGATAGGTAGATTAGGTTTTATGGTTGTTAGACTATTGGGTTTGGCTGAATAGACCCTTGTAATTAGATATTGATTTGGGTTTTTACATTGTAAATGGACTTTGGATAATAATAACATTGGGTTTTATATTTAGATCTATCTTTTAATAATTGCAACTCATTTAACAAAATAATAATATTAATAAACAAATAATAATAACATTAATAATAATTATAATAAACATATACATGCAATATTAACATATACATACATACATGCAAACATATTTGTAATACATACATATACAATACATAGATAATACACATATATACACACAATGATAATATATGCACATACATTCACACATACAATATATATGCAATACTATTAATAATAATAACAATACATACTTACCATATTATATATATTCATACATTCGTACATACATATGAGCACAAGCACACTCACATACATTTAGTAGACACTAATGGCAATAATAACAATCATAATGATTACTTAATAAACAATACTTAATATTATAATATTATACAACTCGAACAAAAATGAGTGATTACAGTTGCTCCTCTTTTCTTGTTCTTGTGAAACGAGAACAAAGAAAAGACCAAAAGCACTCATTTTTGTCCTACTTCCCTGTCTATGGCTCTAGAATCACGGGTTCTTCTGGAACTTTCCCATCTTCCTCGGCCTACTCTTCAAGCTTCTAATTCTTCAATGCCCCAATTTATACTCGACTTTGACATCGAAGGAAAGCTTATCATCATGCCCAAAGGTCTTGACATCAAAATAAGGTTAATTATCTTACCTGGGGGACTTACAGATGGCCCGGAGGACTTAAGAAATGGATTCACGCCAAAATGGCTACCAAAATCCCTTAAAATGATGCCCTGGTTTCTACCAATCTTGACATCAAAATAAAGTTAGCATCATGCCCGAAAGTCTTACTGATGGCCCGAAGGACTTAAGAAATGGATTCATGCCAAAATGGCTACCAAAATCCCTTAAAATGATGCCCCGGTTTCTACCAGTCTTAACATCAAAATAAGGTTAGCATCATGCCCGGAGGACTTACTAATGGCCCGAGGGACTTAAGAACTGGATTCACGCCAAAATGGCTACCAAAATCTTTTAAAATGATGCCCTGATTTTTACCAGTCTTGACATCAAAATAAGGTTAATCATCATGCTCGGGGGAATTACAGATAGCCCGAATGACTTAAGAAATGGATTCACGCCAAAATGGCTACCAAAATCCCTTAAAATAATACCCTAGTTTCTACCAGTCTTGACATCAAAATAAGGTTAGCATCATGCCCGGAGGTCTTACTGATGGCTCAAAAGACTTAAGATCTGGATTCACGCCAAAACGGCTACCAATAGAAATCTTCAATAGGATCCACCTCTTCAACATGAAGTTGCAGATCAAAATCTTTGGTAATATTCAAATATATGTTTAAAACAAGCAAAATGCTTCTAAATTAGCATGCCCCTACCATAGGGATATCTATATGATGCATGCAATGTAACACTATTTTTCTTCTTCTTATTCTTCTTTTCTTATTTTTCTTATTTTTCTTATTTTTTCCTTTTTTCAAATTTATTTTATAATCCTATCCCCGAAAGGCCATTCTTTATATTTTTCCTTTATTTTTTTGTAATATGCTATTCAATCTTTATCTTTATCAATCGAAAACTTGTCTTGCATCTTCTAATCTTCTTACGCGGGCATTCTTTTTTTCTTCGGGGTTACCACCCATCTTCATAAATCCTTATTCTAGTCCCTATACTATTCTTATATAGGGACTATCGTTATTTTTTTATGTTCCTTATTACCATATTCAATGTCAGGCTCAACTATTATCTCCGTCTTTGACCTAACACTTAAAGTCTTCATCTGTCTTAACATTAGGGATGGCAAAATGCCCCACGCCCTGAGCTCATTCTTAAATCTAATTTTCTTGCAGCATCTCGGCGGGAATCCACTCCGAGTCCTCATACTTGATCAGTCATGCATTCTTATTATTTCATGTGGTATTGCCCTATTTGATCATGGACTCAATTTGGTCAGTTCTGACTCATCACTCGGAGTCTTTTTCTTCACTTAATCTTAGGGTAAGAATAAGTTTTAGCCCCTAAACTTTTTCTTTGTGTTCTGAGATCATATTTTTATCAAGGTTCATTCTTTATTTCTTTGAACCCATCAAAACATCATGGTCGAATCCTATTTTAAGCCTTTGAATCGTCTGACATATGCCATCATTCTTATCGTAGTTATTGATGGGTCATTCCTCTACGATATGTCGATCAATCACATCCACGACCTTGTATTCTAAATCTAATCTCTAAAGTAATACATGGAAATCTTTTTTGCTTAAAATGTCAATTTACTGATCGTCATTCCAATGAAGGGTGTCCTTTAGATTAATATACATGACCTTGAAACCAAAATTTATATAATAAAAAAACAAATTATGAGCTATGGATATCAAGTTCAAGGGCATCTCAGATTCAACCTTTCAGTGATCATTTCAAGCATAGCTTGTGTCTATAAAGACTTTGAATGTTGTGGCGATTTGAAGTTGTAAAATCTCCCAAGATGACTCGGTTTATCTTCATGATTATTGCGTTGCTACAGAAGACTACTCCTTCTCAATTCTCATTTTTTGCTTCGCCCAAAAAATTGACTTGTTTAATTGTTGAAGTGCAAAAATATCATTCTAAGAATAACATTCTGGGTGCAAGTGTGTGCTGTCGATTATGCTTGTGTTGTTATTATTATCATTATAATGGTTATAATCGTATATTTAAGGATTTATATCTGACGTCGGGGTCTTGAACAAGTGGAGCAAAACTTCTTTATTAGATTTGTCAATCCCACAGCTCCATTAGAGTGCTATGAGATTTATTTATTTTATAGTTCATTTATTCTATTCTATTCTATTTTCTTTTTTCTTTTCTTTTATATATGTATATATTTTTAGTCATTAATTACAATCCATTAAGGCACGGAAGACTACGCTTAGAATTTCAATTTCAAGCAACTCTTACGATTAAAATTTGGAGCTTTTTCATCATCGAATATCATCAAAGGAGTAGTAGTCTTACTTTGCTGGCCAGAGTCTATTAGGGGGAAATCACACCTCATCGTTATCACAACATTAAACTAATCTCGGAATTGATGTCATGTCTTGCAAATGATATCCAGTGACCTACAAGGGCAAGAAGAGATACATATACATGCTTTCAAGGTCATTATATGTTAAGCAAAATGTGTTTTTCATTGGAATGAAAATCACCAAAAATGACACATGCCCTTTATAAAAAGATCTCCGCACACTCGGGCTAAAGATAGAAGAGTTGATTCCATGTATTACTTTAAAAGAAAATCTTAAGTGCAGAGATGCCCTAACAAGACGACATCTTTTCAACTACTGACATAACTGGCTCTCTTCGATCTTGCATCTATTGTTTAACCTTCTCCTGTGTCAGCTTTTTTTTCATGAACCAACTTCTTGATTTCTTCGAGTAATACCCTACATTTCTTGGTGCCCAGTACCCCCATGTGAAAATCACAAGTACTACTCTGGTCGCAACTGTGGGCAGATGAATCGGGGGTAGTCTTTATTGGTCTGAGAGTGATATAGCGACCTTCTACCAAATAAGGAAATATGTCTGTAACAGGGACCCCAAATATCTCCAAAAAAATTTTGTTCGAGGAATCTTTCGTGGCGACTTAGGAAAATTAGATGATCTTCTTCTCTTATGATTACGAGTGCTTTGGAGATGGCACCCATTTACTTCTTTGTCTTCTTTTGCATTCTCTTTGGTTTTGTCCTTAGGCTTAGACCTCAATTTTTCTTCTTGGATTGCATACTCTATCCTTTCTCCAATTGTCATGAAGTCTTCAAACCTACTCATTGATTTCTCGAGCATTATATCAAAGAAAGGAAAAGGAAGAGTTGCGTGAAACAAGGGGTTATTTCCTCTTCAGTTATGGGGGTTGAACCTGGGTGCCAGACTTCGCCACCTCAAAGCATAATCCTTGAAGCTCTTATTTGACCTTACTTTCATGCTCTGAAGGAATTACCGACTCGGTGATAGATCTAAAGCATATCTATATTGGCCCAAAAAGGCTTTAGATAGGTCACCCCATGACTGAATTTGATTTTTTCTCAAACGGTTATACCATACCGCAGCAGGTCCAGTAAGACTATCGTGGAAGTAGTGGATCAGTAGTTTTTCATTCTTTATGTAGCCCTCCATCTTTCTGCAGAGCATGGTCAAATGCACCCTCAGACAACTGGTGCCATCATACTGCATAAATTTGAGAGCCTTAAAATTCGGAGGAATGACCAAATCAGGGACTAGGCAAAGTTTTTTTGTATTGAAAACATCCATTTTTTCTTTCTTCTTGATCTCTCTCTTGACTCTCTCCTCTAATTGGTCAAGTCTCGATTTAGTTTGTTCTATTCTTCCTTTTAATTGATTCTCAAATACTGTCATCAAACCCGTAAAATTTTATTAATTAATACATGAAATACATCATAAATGTCTAAAAACTAAAAGGCGGACAATAAGTATAAAATACAATAAATGCAAATAAAGTGTTGATTCGCAAACAGTCCTTAGAAAGGCATTCGTTTAACAGAAAAGATGTCTAATTACAAGAAACTAAAATAACAATTTATAGATAACGGTTGTCTTGACAATTTGACTTAGTGAAATGAGGCTCACATCCTATTTCTCGATGTCGTCTCTAGTCTAAATGGCGATCTAGTTATTCTCTTTTTTTACTAACCAAAAGGTCTACGGTAGTGAAAACTATGCACCTAGGGGCCTTCGAAAAGATTGTTAGCCTATTCAGATAGAGTGTAGAAAAATGTCTCTTCTTTGGCAGATTTGGGTGCGAATGAATCAAATCTTCAAACCTTGCGCCCAAGCTACGTCATCCCCTTGCTCGATATACATCTCGTTTGTTGAACTGTCTATTTTTCTTTATTGGTCTTTGTTCGGCCCAACCCGATACTGTAGCATTATAGCTCTTGATATCACAGACCTCTCCCTTATTTTCGACTGTCTTCTAAATTTGACTTTTATCGAATCAAAATTTATGTATGATATGAAATGCAAATTGGATGCAAAAAAAGGAAAATAATAATAAAAAACAAAATAGAAAACAAGTCAGTATAGCAAAACAATCGAATAAACAAATTAAAATAAATTAAATACTCAATAATAAAATAAAACAATCAATTCGAAGCGAATAAAAGGTATGTACAACAAATAAAAGCAAACAAAACCTAAAAAGGTTAATTCTAAACGGGCAGCATAACGACACGGTTCTTACAAAGGGTGGGCTCCTACGGGCCACTATATACGATTTGAATCTAAAGAAAATAGTACTCGAACTGTCTCTCAGACATCGATTTGAGTGAATACGACCCTTATACCATACGAGGGTGAGGACCCCAAGAAATATAAGGACCAAATCTTGGAAGTAAATTACAACACTGTACAGAGGTGAACACCCCACGAAGCAAAGTAATCACTCGTTCTTAAAGGTTCTAAAACTATTGTAGGATGAAAAAATGGTAAACAAACAAGGTTAGGAATTAAAAAATAAATTAAATCAAATTACGATACGAACTCTTTTAAGGTTTGACTCCTTTTTATTTTTGAAAAAAAAATTGGCTCCCAGCGGAGTTGCCATGCTGTAGTGACTTATTTTTCCGAGCCGCTACCAAAAATTAAGAAATCATATAGGGGAGAATGTTTCCCACTTTCGTTGAAAATTATTTAAAAAGGGGAATTATAGGAAAACTTGGAGTTGCCACAGGTCACTTGGATAAGGTAGACCGGACACCAAAAACAAAATCAGAGATTCAAAAACTTGGGTTCGAGAGTCGGTTACGTACGGGGAAGGGTTAGTACCCCCGTTACGCCCAAAATTGGTACCTAACGGGTTCGTGTCGTAATTATTAAGAAAAATAGAAAATTCGATTTAATTTAAAATTTAAATCCTAAAACGCATGTATGCATGGTTTGAATATTAAATTTGCCTCGATATCTACGGTACCAAAGGAGATGACACTTGAAGACCGGGATGACACTCTCACTAGATTACCGGAATAAGAGGTTTACACTATACTATATGTAACAATTAAATGTATGAACGATTAATTCACATGAATATTAAATTACGATAACAATGTATACAAAAAACATGACATAAATATGACAATAATTAAAATCAAATAAATAAATATTGTTGGGATGATCAGTCAATGGAGAAAGTGGCCAAGTGGGGGGTGAATTGGCAATTTAAAAATTTGGAAGCAATTTGAAAAATGTAGACAATGGGACACAAGGATTTATAGTGGTTCAACCTTCTAATAAGGTTTACATCCACTAACTTAGCTTCCACTAAGGATTTCAACAAATTCACTGAGAATTCTTCTCCTTTTCTAGGCTTAGGAGGCAACCGTTACAAGTTCAAAGCTTTCTACCCAAAGCTTTGAAAGACTCACTCTTTTACAAAGAAAGAATTTTGGCAAATGAATAAAATCCTCACAACACAAAAATTTGCCCAATTACAAGATTACTCAACCCAAACTTGAAAATAAATAGTACAAATTTTTGCTCACTCAAGTGGGTTTACAAAGGATTTGACTCTAATAGGCACAAATGTTGGATTTTTGCTTGAAGGCTTGTAAGATGATCAATAGTTGTTGTAGTGGCTTTGGAGACTTCTATTTATACCCCTTCATTGATTTCTAACCGTTTGGGTGGTTGAGGAATTGAATAGAGCCATTGGAGAGCTGATTTTGTGTAATAAATGTTGTCTGCCAACCTATCGTATCGGTATACGAGCTTTCCGTATCGGTACCTGACACACAAAAATATAACCGTTGTACAAAGGCGTATCGATATGCGGGAGGGGCGTATCGGTACGGTAAGACAAAATTACACAGGCGTACTGGAACGGTATCGCCATAACGGTATGGGGAAAACTCACTGGAATCTTTATTTTTCAAATATGAAGCACTGTATCGATACGCTATAAGGGCGTATCGGTACGCTATAACTAATTTTTAAAGTTTGGGATTCCAATAAACTGACAAGGCAACGGTCAAGTTTTAAATGCAAAGATTTGGAAAATCTAACACCCTGTATCGATACGGTAACAACCGTATCGATACTCATATAGCAGTTATCTCCCAACTTATGTGGCGTATCGAAACGGTAACATAGTGTACCGAAACACCGTACTGGGACGATCATAAACTGTATCGGTACACGATAGCCATTTTCTTAAAAATAAATTATATTAGCGAGAGACTGTATCGATACGGTACTTAGTGTATCGATACGCTTAGGCAAAACTTGGCTACTTGAGTAGAAAAACACTTAGAAAATATTTGGGGTTTTAGTTTTTGATTGAGAAACACTTTTAAGTTCGAATCCTTGTCATTTTGTGAGTATTTTTTGTACTTAAAAATTTATCTTATTTTGCAAAATAGTCCTTCAAAATATTTGTTATATCAAAATCAAATATTAGTTTTACAAATATACATACGAAAAACAAGATTATAATACCAAATCATTATAATATATAATATCATATGTATATGGAAATTATATCTATATCTATTATATACGTACTAAATATATAATATATAAAAAAGGATGTACATAAAACAATTCATAAAACCTATTACTCATATATGTACTATAATGTATATTATAAAATCAAGATATGATAAAAACTTATGTACATATGAATATCATAATGTATAGCAATATGCACATATCTGAGATATATGTCATACCTATACCACCCGCAAGATATATAAACTATATACAATATGAATACATGGATAACGTATTATTTAGCATATACTGCACAAAATATTTACTCATATAAGAATCAACATACATAAAAAAAATTATTTAACAAAGAAACCAAACATGAACAACATACATCTAAATAATGAATAAAACGAACTAAAATCTATAACGAGCAAGGTACGAATAATTAGAGCAATACGAAACAAAAAGACACATATATAAAAGGTACACAAATAAAAATAATAAGTATTGAAAATAAATAAAGAAATTGAATATCTATAATTATATAGGGACGGAAATATAATTTTACCACTAAAAACATTTAATTTAGAAGAAAATTGACTTAATTGAATAATTTTACAAAATTCCAGGGACCCAAACGATGATTAACCCCTTTCAAAATATTTTAATTACTCGGGGACCTAATTGCAAACCTTAAAAACCATGGAGGACTGGTGGGAGAATTTCCCCATGCGGAAGGGTACTGCTGCAAATGAAATTTACGGAAGCCCTTATTGTGCAATTAAACTGGGGTGGAGGGATTTATTGTGCTATTAACCCTTTAAAAAAATTAGAGTATATAACTCACCCTTTGGACCGAAGTCACCTCTTTTCTTCATTTTTTAACCCATTCCAAAATCTCCAAATCCTCTTCCTTATTTATCTAAGTTCATGAGTTCTTCATGAACTCATCCACGATTTCCAAAAACTGGCGGCATCTTCGCCGTGTCAACCGTCGCCCAACATTGTCGGTCGCCGTTCGCTGGCGTCGGCGAACACCGAAACCAGACCAAAACCACCCCATTTTTATCCCAAAATCAGATCTAACCTTATTTTTTTAATCAAAACCTTTAACCCTCTTTTTGTAAAAACATAACAAAAAAAAACTTTTATGGACCACTCCTCTTTTAAAAAAACAGTTTAAACCTTCACTGGTTCACCCTACTCGGCCATAAGCGAGGGCTTATCACCGGCGAAGGACTGATCAACGGCAAGGGTAAACTTTGAATTCTTGTATTTTGTTTATGCTTTGTGTGTTTTTTTTTTGTTTGGGATGCATGCATGAATATCGAAGGAAGAAGAATGAAAGATACCTCTGGAAAATGCTTTTTTCTATTGATTATCTCCCCAAAAAAATTATTACAATGATTCCTTCATATATATCCGATTTTTGCTTCTGATTTTTTCTTTGTTTACAAGCATAAGAAACCATTAATGCAACCATTGTGTCCGATTTGAATATGACATTTTCCTTAATTTTTTTATGTTTCTTTGGTCATACGGTTGTTAGGGGAGAGCCGGTGAGCGTACGGCGACAGCAGAAAATTCGGCAACAAAGGGCACGTGGCGGTGACCGGTGGAGATGAAGAGTCATCTGGCCAGATTCATTTCGGGCCGTTGGATCAGATTTGATCCAACGGCTGAGATTCCTCGAAGATGGACGGCTTTGATGCAATTTGGAGAGCTGATGTGGCGTCCCATGATCTTGCCACGTGACACGTGGGTATTTGAAGGGTCTGCGCGTGTATCTTACGCGAGCGTGAGAGGCGAACGGTCCGGAGAGTGAGCTTCACACGGGCCAGCTGGAAGGTCTTCCTTTGATCGATTTGATCCAAAGGCTCAGATAGGGCGGCCACATAGAGAAAAAGATGATATATTAGATAGGCAGATTAGATTTTAGGGTTTTTAGGCTATTCAGTTTGGGTTTGGCATAATGGACCCTTGTAACTAGATATTGGTTTGGGTTTCTACATTGTAAATGGACTTTGGATAATAATAATAACATTGGGTTTAGGGGTGTATACGGTTCAGTGTCGGTTTAATTCGGTAAGCTATTTTAGTAATTATCGGTTTTCGGTTCGGTTAACCTCGGTTTTCAATTTTTCCATATTAACATTAATTTTTGAAATTTTGTATTTTATTTTGACAAAATAGATTTATTTGATGACTTTTAAACATTAAAAAGTTAGAGTTTTAAAGTATTTTTCATAAATATTTATTAAAAACTTAATTTTTAAGTAAAAAATAATAATTAAAATGCATCTATAGTATTGTAAGTATAAAATATTTATTTTTACATTATAAAAATAACTATAAATTAAATAAAAAATCAAATTCAGTTCAATTCAGTTCGATTCGGTTAACCACAGTACGTAAACTTATGAACTATAAACCGTCCAAACGCCTCGGTTCGGATCGGTTTTCGGTTTTGCGGTTAACCATGCTCAGCCCTAATTGGGTTTTATATTCAGATTTGTCTTTTAATAATTGCAACTCATTTAACAAAATAATAATATTAATAAACAAATAATAATAACATTAATAATTATTATAATAAACATATACATGCAATATTAATATATACATACATGCAAACATATTTGTAATACATACATATACATTACATAGATAATACACATATGTACACACAATGATAATATATGCACATGCAATTTACACATACAATATATATGCAATACTATTAATAATAATAACAATACATACTTACCATATTATATATATACATACATTCGTACATACATATGAGCACACACGCACACACATACATTTAGTAGACACTAATGTCAATAATAACAATCATAATGATTACTTAATAAACAACACTTAATATTATAATATTATACAACTCGGGCAAAAATGAGTGATTACAATGGCATGATAAAGGAGTTTAGTTATTTTTTTTAAAAAAATAGTGCTTATTTAATCTTTAATTGAAAAAACTATTTAAAATTTAAAATATTAAAAACAAATCACTATTAAATTTTTCAAAAATTAAATAAAAATTATAAAATTGAAAAAGTAAATGCTATAAATGATCAATTGTAAAAAAAATAATTTTTTTCCAACAAGGGTTGGGTGCATTGGTAAATGGTAAGGCACATTGCAATTTCGAGGAAAGGACGCGAGTTTAAATCTTGGACACGGCATTGTTGGGAGGACAACCTTATACCCCAAACATAGACTGTAAGACGGATAGACATATTATCAAAAAAATAAAACTTTTTAAAAAATATTTATAAAAGTTGATAAATATCAACACTTTTATCGAAAAATCTTCAAATGTCTCTCGTCAAGTCTAGTATTTATTGAACATAACAATGAATTTCGAGGTTTCTTTTCATAATTTAAAATGATGGATAAAGTTTGCACCAAACAAGTATTAATTAGACTAAATTTAATAATGACACCATCATTCACACGCGGTATTATCTTCATGTTGTCACATCATCAAAAGTTAATATCGTTAATAAAAGTATCGAAATAGTAGATGAAATTAAAGTCTAATTATTAATTTAAAAAAAAAAAGTTTTTTTAGATGCCAATTTAAATCACCCTTTTAATAAGAGAAAAAGGCAAATTTAAAAATATCAAACATATATTTAAGCTTACTTAAAACCTTAGCAATTTTAAGACGTTTTTATCCAAATATCTTATTTTTAATATTATTTACGTCTCTGGCCCTTAATAAAAATAATTTTATTTTTTTAATGAAACTCGTCATACCAACATGGTTTGGCGAATTCCTGCAAAAGGAACTATATCCGAAAATAATTTTATTTGAGTATCAAAAACATAAATAATAATTAAAAATCAGATATTTGGGTAAAATAGTAAGGGAAAAGGCAAATTTAAAAATAACTTCATTTTTTTTATACAGAAAGACGAGATTCCTTCAACCACAACAAAGATACAAACAGAGTATCTAGGTGACAAACCAATCCAGAGAAAACAATCTCACAACCTGTATGAGATAGCACAGAAAGCAAATGGCAAATGACCCAACAACTGTCATTCGTCGGCTTAGAAACAGGTTTTCTAAGAAAACAACAAAGAAGAATCACTATCATGGAAAGTCGAAGAAAGACCCATATTCAATCTTGTTCAAATGGTTTGCTTATTGAGAGCTCAAAGGTTTGAGAAATGCATTTTCAATGATTGAACATATGAACCTAGTCAACAAAGCACCATTTGAATAAAAATCGAGACCATTAAAAAGCAAAGACAACAAAGCCAAAGAACTTGAGATAGGACCTTGAAATCCTTCGAAAAGTCGAACTCGTCGAAGGAAACCGAGTCTAAACTGTAGTCACGTGTTTTAATCCGGCCCATTTTATTTTTTTATCTTAGTTTATTTTTATTTTTAGTTTTATTATTGTTATTATTATTATTAATTTTATTTATTTTTGCAGATTACAAATGATCTTAATCACGTTAGTTATGGTAAGATTGCAAGAAATTTTGTCTAACAAGTATAGAAAGTCAAGCTATGTGCTTATGGTGAATTTTTTATAGGATCCGGACATTTTTCGGTCACGATGTCTTCTTAGGAACTGACCGTCTTTCAGTTACATTTCTAACGCATCTTGAAATGTCTCAATTGGACATTAAGAGAGCAAGATATGTTCGTTTTACTGAAGATAGAGTGTGCAGAAAACTGGATACAAGTACAATACTGAAATTTAATTTTATTACGAATTTTTAATTATTTCATTGATTATTTGTAATTAAATTCAAACTTAAACTTTCCCTATTTGTTTTAATTAATTTAGGGTCATATTGAGTGTAAGGAAAATGGTTTGGTGCCTAAGTAAATGGATTAATCTCTTTTCAAGAATATTTAGCATTAAAGTAGAAGATATCATGCTTTTTAAGATTTTTGATATTTTTAGGGTTTCTTCATTCTTATGTAATTTTCACGGAGCATTCTATAAAAAAATGTGCAGAAGCGATTGAATAAAATTATTTCTATCTTCAAAATTTCTATGAGTTTCTTTGTTCAATATTTTATTTTCGATTTTTGTTTCGAAATAATAAAGATCAAAGGCGTTACAACGTGTAAAAATCCATCCAACACTTTTACATTTTAAACATTGTTCTTGCAAAACTATAGTTGAGGTAATAGATTTTTAAAACCCCTCAGGGAGTTGTTTGAAACGCGTTCTTTGGATTCTATTTCATGTATGTTTCTTTTAATTTTGACTTATGTATTGTTATTTGAATGAATTTTCTTCACTTTGGTTTGTTTTGTTTCTATATATCATTTGTATATGTTTGTATCTACTATATGTATTTTAATATTTATTTTACTAATTGTAATGTATTAATTGTATTCAGGTTAAAGGGTTTTTTGCACTCAAGTTCGACCAAAATTAGCAATGTCGCCCATCGCGCGAAAACGCATTCAATTAAGTCCTCCAGTTCGCACATTGCAGCAAATTAGCCCCTTGACCAATGTTGACCGTTATAGTGCTGACGTGGTAGTCAGCGGTACTGATGTGGCAGTCAATTGCTCTGACGTGGCTGTCCACAATGTTGACGTAGCAGTACATGTGTGATGATGAATTGGCAGAGGGGCTGAATTGATTTTTTAAACCGAATTCGAGGGCATAATTAATTTTTTTGCCCAGTTCAGGGGCATAATTTATTTTAATTGAAAGTTCGATAACTTACTTAATCTTTAAGCAATTGGTATATATATAAAATATAAAAGTCATTTCCCACAAATAGGGACTATTTTGGTATATAATTTTGGTCATGTTTTTATATAAGGAATAAATTTTAGTTATAATAGCTATAGCATATTTTTTACCATATGTGTATATATATTACTATAATATTGTAGATTGATTTGTTTTTCCATAATATACATAATATTATATAATATATTATTTTCCTTTTTACTAATTGATACATTATTCTTTATATATTTATTATATGTAGTTTACCATATATATATATATATACCGTAATCTTAATATATTATATTTACTATATGTATAGATATATATACACTATATTTACTATGTAATATTGTATGTACTCTATATAGTGTTTAATTAGATTCACTTCCTATTTGTTTTTTTTATTTATGTTTAGAATTTAGGTTTAATTTTTTTTGAAAAGAAAGGTTTAATCATTTTAGTCCTTAAATTAAATATAAATCTTTTAGATTGGATTCTTAGTAATTTAGTCCCTTAATTAGTGCCATAGGTCTAGGCTTCTTTCAATAATTTATCCTTAACTAATAAACTTGTTAATTTTAGATAATATTGTGCTAATTAGACATTTCTTTCAAAATAGAGCCTTTAGGATTAGAGAACCCAGACTTTAGAATTTTTCATGAGAACTTTCATATTAATTACATTCATGCATACATCTAAATTACTAGAAAAAATATTATAGATCAAGTAAGGGCCGTTTTACAGGCGTTGTTAAGGTGTTAGTCCTTTCCCCTGCCCTTGAACCTAAATTTTTAGATCTCTAATTTTTTTAAGTTTCCAATCTATCTAATTAAAAATCGTTAATGGCTCTATATATTTTTATTTACGTCGACTCCCATTTTTTAGTGTCGACACAAATAAATAAAAATAACCGTTGGATGAGAAAGCGTAGCCCGGAATGTACCCCTAACAACACCAACTACCCTTCCTTACGTCTGGACAGTCGTCATTAGAAAAAAAAATTCACCAAAAGAAATGCAAGACAATAAAATTGGGCAATTTTAAATTAATATTTCCTTTTTATTATTTAATTAAAAGAATAAATCTCATCCCGTATTATTTAAAAAAATGACCCTACCAGTCCACGTAAAATAAATTCGTGCCTTATAAAAAGTAAATTTTGAACTCGCGTTCTACAAAAAATAAGTTCTATGTTAAAAACGTGGTAAATTAATTTTTTTCTTATCAGCTTATTTAACACGAAACTAAAATTTTGTAAAAAACGAATTTTAAACTCGCGTTATATAAAAAACAAGTTCGCCTTATGTGAACGATTTAAGAATTATTTTTTAAAATAATCTTAAATATGAATCATTCTTCTAATTAAATAATAAAAAATAATATTGATTTAAAATTGCCATAAAATTGACTATGATATCTATAAGGAAAGATAATACAAAAGCGAGGGAAAGAAAAAAGAGGTAGAACAACGTAAAGGCCCCTCGACACGATGAAGGTCTCTTCGTCTTTTTGTCGGCATAAAGGCGACCTTCACAACACCTATCAGTTGGTTTCTGTAAAAAATTTCTTTCAACACCGGAGGAAGAAAAAGCTCATCGAATTTATTGATTCGAAGTTGGAAGAAGATGGTCCGTTGGGAACCGGTGAAGTGTGAAATTTTGGAAATAGCCTCATAAATCACTCTTTTATTGATTCGATGATTAACCAATAGGAATGGTGAAGAAAATCAGCTCTAAGCCAGGAAATTTTCTAGGCTAAAACAAAGTTATTATTGGGGTAGAATGCAATTTTCCATTTTATTAATTTATAGTAATTCATTTATGAAGGGGTGAAAAAGTAATAGTATATCATTTTAGGGGGACTGATGATACCCCTAGTAGGGATGACAAACGGGCGGGACGGGTGCGGATATCCCCTCTCCATCCTCAGCTAAAATTTTTATATCTACCATCTGCCCACCACCCACAGCGGGTAAAATTTTTAAATCTACACCCGTCAACGTGGGTACATTCTTAAATTCATCCCCACACCCACTACCGAACTGGACATCCACCACCCAACCCGTATTCGCCTACAAGCAACCACTAATATCAAACTATGTAAAAATAAACCATTTATTTCTATAAAAGAAGAGTACAACTTCACATACTTTATTGATTGATCAAGTGTATATATATAATATATTTACACCGATATAAATTTAACTACAGTTAACTAACTAACTATCGCTAACTTAACTAAAGCACGTTTTTTATCGGTATAAATTCTAATTAACTACAACCAACTAATTAATTATAGCTAATTTAACTAAAGCATATTTACACTTATATAAATTATACTTAACCACATATTACAAAATTACAACCTGATTAACTCAAGCTTGATCTTAAACCATCATTTTTTCAATCTAAATTAATTGATTCAAAGTCTACAAGCTTAAGGATTAACGTAGATTTTAAAACAAACCAATATCTTGGTACATAAAACCATATAATAAAATGCATAATCAAAGTCTACAAACATAAATGGTCCAAAATTCGTATGGTGGGTAGTTAGTGGGCGGGCGGATACTGTACGGGTAAGGTCTCAAACCCATTACCTACTCACTACCTACGACGAGTATGACTTTTTACATCCACACCTGCCCACTACTCACCAAACTCATACCCATCCCCACCCCCAACTGGGGCGGGTGCGGTGCAAAATTCGCGAAATTATACCCGTCTGCCATCCGTAGCCCTGGTCTTATTCAAACAAACCAGTGCAAGACATTGCCAGTACATCATCGAGATTTAGGCATTATTCAAACAAACAGTCAGCTTGCTGATTGGTGCAATCAGCTCGCTAAATGTTTCGAGCACTGAGACAATAACTTCAAACTGGGTTAAGGCTTAGTTTTTCATTGCTTTTAAAAAGTAGGATTGAAAAATTGATTTTAAAAGTGATGTAGAAAAATAATTTTGAAAAGCTGGGTTAAAGATTTTAGTATTTGTCATTGATGTCAAAAAATAATTTTAAGAAGCTAAAATATCTATTTTAGATATGATATTGTAAAGTAAAAGTGAATTTGGGTAATGTTCAAATTCGTTAATATTATGATATATGAAATAAACTAATAAAAATTTAAATTTTTGTAAAATTTAATTTGAAAATATAAACGATATTTTAGACTATATACGATCTAACAATTACAAATTAATAATAAATTTAAAATAAATTATAAATAAAATAATTTTATTCTCAATATAAATATTATAAAATACATATTATTTTATAATAATATATGCATAAATATTATTTCAACATTAAATTATAAGGTAAAAAAATAATTTTATTTTTAAATTAACTTTTTCACCATAAAAATTAAAAAATCTAACATTTTGATTTAAGTTAAAAAATACTTTTAAAAGTAGCTAAAAATAATTTATTTTAAATAAAAGCACTTAAAAAGTGTTTTTAAATTATTAAAAGCAATTAAAAACGGCTTTATATATTAATTGAAAATCTACCCCATTTGACTTTGATTTGGAAAAATACCCTTATTCAGCCCATGTAAATTAAACTCACGTTTAATCAAACGTGAGTTTAATCAAACTCGCGTTTCGTCAAATGTGAGTTTTAAACACGAGTTCGCGTTTAGCTAAACGCAAATTTCGTATTTAATGAAGAAAAAAAAGAATTAATTTATCAAATTTTTATTATACACATTTGACGTTACGTGAAAATTTCGCAAATAAAGGGTATTTTTTCAAATTAAAGTCAAAGAGGGTAGATTTTCAATTAATATCCCAAAATGAAAACAATAAAGCCATTAAAAACAGCCTAAGAATTTTTTTAAAATCGTAATTGATTGATTTGACATTTAGGGCTAAAGCTGGTTCCACGTTTCAATATCAGCAAGCTGACTGTTTCGAGTACAAACTTGGGTTAAGAATCTTCGTAATTTGTTGATTTGACATTTATGGTTAACAATTGCGGTATGGATTGACGTATGGGTTAGTGCTCCACGTTTCAATAATGCACCCACTCAATTCTTCTATAACTCCAGAAACTGTAGACCTTTCTTTCCCTCTCATCTTCCTCCACCGATTTTTAATCTGTTTCCATGGGAAATCTCTACCACTACTTTTGCTTCATCTTCTTCATTTTTCTCACCGTCAAGCTTTTAACTCAGAGAAAGCACAACTTACCTCCGAGTCCCTTGTCTCTGCCGTTTATCGGCCACTTTCACCTTCTCAGAAACCCGCTCTACAAATCATTGGCTGCCTTGTTATCGGAGTATGGTCCCGTTTTATATCTCAGATTAGGTTCCAGGCGTGTACTTGTTGTATCTTCTCCTTCTGCTGTTGAGGAATGCTTTGGCAAGAATGATAGGATATTCGCAAACCGTCCTCCGACTATGGCCGGGGATATTTTAATGTACGACGGCCGTTCTTACGTCTGGGCTCCCCACGGACCTCTTTGGCGGAACCTTCGCCGTGTCAGCGTCGTCGAAGTTTTATCTTCGATCAGCGTTCAGAAGTTTTCGACAATTCGTGAAGATGAAGTCGGGCACTTGGTTCGTCACTTGTTTGAAGCCTAGGCAGGCGGGGAAAAGGTGGACTTGAAATACTTGTTCGGTGTTCTGACGATGAATGTCATGCTGAAGGTGGCGTCGGGCGAGGCTGCGGCTAGGGACAGGGAGGCAGAACAGATGGTATTCCAAGAATTCAAGAGTATTTTTTTCCCGAGCTTGGGGACCAACGTATGTGATTTCTTCCCGGTTCTGAAGTGGATTGGTTTCCAAGGGATCGAGAAGGGGTTGAAAGATTTGTATAGGAGGAGGGATGAATACTTGCAGAAATTAGTCGATGGAATTCGATTAAATATAACTCTTCACATTGCTGCCGTAAAGAATCCTTCATTGATCGAAAAGCTTTTGTCCTTTCAAGAAGAAGATCCTCAATTCTTTTCCGATGAAGTTATCAAGGCCATGACACTGGTAAGTCGTTATCCCTAAGCTACTGTTCTAGACTTTTATAGGAAGGACTTCAACCTTAATGTTTTCTATCGGTCTGCAACAACTTGTGAACCAGATGCTGTTCAATGCAGGAAACGAAACGAAACGACATCAGTTACACTGGAACGGGCAATGTCACTCCTACTGAATCATCCAAAGGCTTTAGAGAAAGTGAGGGCAGAGATCAGCATGATCGCCTGCTGAATGACTCTGATATCGCCAAGCTTCCCTATCTCCGTTGCGTTGTAAATGAGACACTAAGATTATATCCCCCAGCACCGATTCTAGTGCCTCATTACTCATCTGAAAATTGTATGGTGGGGGGATATCAGGTACCCAAAGGCACACTGCTGATTGTCAATGCTTGGGCCATACACAACGATCCCAGTATATGGAACCAGCCAACCAAGTTCAAGCCTGAAAGGTTTGAAGGAACTTAGGAAGACAAAGAAGGATCGAAATTTCTTCCATTTGGACTCGGAAGGAGAGCTTGTCCAGGCGCTACCATGGGCATACGGTTGGTTCTGTTGGCACTTGGTGCAGCTATACAATGCTTTCACTGGGAAAATGTAGGGTCGGACACTGTGGATATTACCCCTGGTACTGCACCAGCTTTGTCCAAGGCGATGCCATTGGAGGCTCTGTGCTCTGGACGGCCTGATTTTAAAGTTTGAACTTCAACTAATATTTGCAGCTTACAAAGATTTTCAGATTGTAATATGCATATCCTTTTTATAACATCTAATAGACCAATACACCAACTTAATGTTTTACTATTAGCAACCAAAACTTCATTGAAAAACAGAGAAGGGATAAAAAAAAAGACAACAAAATAGTTCAAGGATTTGACACCTGAAATAGATAAACGAGAATCCTCGTGACAAAGCGGTGACTAGAGAAGAAGCCGAACCGATCTTCACTCTTCCTCCTCGCCCTCGTTCTCGGCAATATTGAAGTATCGCAGTTCGTAAACATTACGATCCTTGTTGGAAGCAATCACTCGAAGCCAGTCCCGGACATTGTGCTTCTTCAAGTACTTCTTAGTCAAGTACTTAAGATAGCTAAACACCAATAAGAAAGTTGAAGAAACCGTCAGCTAAAAAGGCTTAGAACATTTTAATGTCAAGATAAAAGCAACCAAAAAAGGGGAAAACTAAATGGATTTTTAAGGTCTCAGACATCCAAGGAAGGATTAAAGTAGCATAAGCTCTCTACCCTCGCCAAGCGAAAGCTCTCAGGCGGCCACTGCGAATGTTTTGAGAAACAAGCCTTAAGAATTTTCATCATTGACCTTAAAATTAAAAATTATTTACCTTAATATTCAAAACATTCTCAAGCTAAAAAATTTCATAGAAGCGGAGCAGATATGGTTTTACAATGAAATCAAAGATGAAAAAGGCAAAGATGAAAAAGGCAAAAATGAAAAGTACCGCTTGGAGAAGTTGGAATCAGAGGTGACGGTGATTTTGCTCTTATCGCGGGTGACAGCGACGGAGTCGCCAAGAGCACCTGCTTTGCCGCCGACCTTGATCCTTTCCTGGAGGAACCTTTCCAGTGAGGATATGTCCATGATCTTATCTTCCACCGGCTTAGAACAGTCAATGGTGAAGGACGCTCCCTTCTTCTTCCCCTTTGGTCCAGCGGCTGCTCCACGACTCATCCTCGCACCAACTCACTGCATTTTCACTGAATCAATTCGACAAGAAGAGAAGGGAAACAAAGCGGAATGCAGAGATAGATAGAGTACCTTAGCTGCCTGCCTCAGTGTTTTCGAAGATATAAATCGGCGAAGTTGGAAATACCTTGGTTCGAGCAGTCTTAGAAAATATAATGATTCCTAGGGTTTTCTGAGAAAAATAAAAGAAATGGATTATTGCCATTATTCAACCCATAGAACTCTTGGATGGACCTGGAACCGGATTTAAAACTCTTGTGACCCAACATTGATTCCAAGGTCCAAATCCAGAGCTTTAAAAGAAATAAAAAAAGGCATCGTGACAAACAAAGCCATCGAGATTTACATTTTTTTCAATTGTGTCCTTAATTTTTTCAACAATTTAAATGTTAAATTTTATTTTTTTAAATAAATTCTTTTTTTTTGGCCAACTAAAATCGACAAAGTTAAAGGCACAGTTGAAAAAACAAACAAAGATTGAAGTTTTTTGTAAATACTTTTCATATAAAATATCTAGTTCACGTGCAATCAAATCTAGTATTTACTACATACTAATCAATTATAAACTCAATAATTGAGTTTTTTTTAAAGAAAATTTTCGAGTTGGTTACTTGTCTCACTATATATCATAAGTCGGGCTCAGACCTTAATATTCGATTTAGGCATATGCCTGGAAGTTCAATTTTCATTTTATATTTTATATTAAGTTTTTTATTTTAGATTAAATTTTTATTATAAATTTGTCCCAAGTATCATGTGATACGACTTGTATGTACTCAATTATTATGGATTTCTAATATTTAAAGGTCGAAAGTAAAAAAATAGATTAATCCGAATGGTATTTTGATAATTTTATCTTAAAAAAATATAAATGATTTTTTTTATTAGTCGATAATTATAAGATAATATCAATTTATATATATTTTTAACTTTTTGACAATACATATATTTTGTAGACAAAGAGATTTGAACTCAAATCTCTTCAGATGAACATCATATATTTTTTTATTAAAACCACTTTGTTGAGTTCTAAATTACTCCTTAAATAGAATAAAATCATGTTTAAAATAAAAATCTCTTTTGGGTTGAATTCAAGGATTAGGCACCATCTTTCCTTTCTACTGTACATTTGGCAACATCTTTAATTATATATTGCCACGTCCTTTATGCATATTCATGTCTGTTTTAGACCAGGGTAATAAGGACGCTGCTTAGGATCCATTGCTAAGAAAAATTAAAAAATTATAATATCTTTTCTAATTATATATATTATTAAAATTCTAATTTATTTTTAATACTTATTATTAGAGATTCAATTTTTTTAATATTTGTTAATAAGAATTTTTTTAATATTTATTATTAGAGGCTTACTATTAAAATTTATTTTTTTTTCTAATACTTGTTATAATTTTTTAATATTTATTATTATAGACTTCTTAAATTTTATTTTTTCAATACTTGCTATTAGGGACATAAATTTAAATATTGGAATGCAACCGTAATAACGATCGTTATATGATAGTAATGGCACCATCTGAAGCCGCAATACCTGCAATCACTAGGTGTACAATATCATATATTATTAAAAAAATTTACAACCACGATATTCGCAGAGACTAAAATAGTATTTTTTATGTCTGCAATAGTAATAAACGCAACACAATCAAAATTCGACCACAGCTACAATTTAAAATTTTGATTTCAGACCCAATTTTTAGGTTTGACCCAGGGCCACCAAAATCCCTGGGCCCTGTGCAGATTCTAAACATAATTAGGCAGCTTGCATTAAAAGGAAAATAGGGAAGCTCACTGTAAAAATAAGTTTATAGAAGGGAGAAGAGAAATGGAAACTACAAAGATAGCAAAGAAATAAAAGTAAAAAAAAATAAAACATCCAATTCCTGTTGTTTCCTCAGAACTATAATATCAAATGTTTCAATGGGGAGAAGAGGGGGAAGTTCTTTCCCACTGATTATATTTTCCGATCGGTGTTTCTATGAGAGTATATCTGCCATCTTAACCCGATGAGACATTGATGGTGGTGCTGCCCTCCTTGTGATCGCCAAAGATACGTTGCCGGAAGTCTGAAACCATTAGAGGGAGACCCTTTCGGAGCGATACGTTGGGTTCCCAACCGAGCAACTCTTTGGCTCTTGCGATATCAGGCTTCCTCTTGTGCGGGTCATCTTCTGTGTTTGGTCTGAACTCTATCTTTGCATTCGGGTCAATCGTTTCTTGTACCACCTGTTATGTAGATATGCATCGAGAAAATATCGGTTCTCCAAGTTTCCATAGAATGTAGTAAATATTATTTCAGTTCATAACCAAGGGGAAAAAAATTATGCTCACCTCAGCAAGCTCAAGCATGGTGAATTCACCTGGATTTCCTAGATTAAAAGGTCCAACATGTTCTCCTTCCATCAAACGCATGAGACCCTCCACCTGTTTCAACCCAGATTTTTAGTTTTAACCAGATAATGCGGAGTAGAGATCGGTTCGGATCTAGCATAATAGATCCCATAGAGGAGGGGACAGTGTTGATATTAGACAAGCATTGAACAGCATATACCCCACAAATCTAGCTACAGAACACTACAATAATACATGGGGAAAAGCTTACCCCAAATAAGATAACGTAGTACAAAGTTCCAACTACAGATTCATTCTAAAATGCTGTCATCATATAAAATAATGCAGCAAAGAAAAATCTAAGGTAGCACGGGGATACCGACTAATCATGCAAGTACGATTTGTTCAAAACTGGTTGAGAAGAACTGTAAGTTCCATTGACAATGGAAAAACAGCGATGCATGCCTCGTACAAAACCATCAGGCAATTAAATTAGCCGGTCCACACGGGTCATTCATTTGGTACTAATCACATGGTGTATGTTCCTCGGACGGTTTTTACACTCCCAAAATGAAAATTTCAGAATCTAAGGTAAATTGCAGAACCATTTAACATTTCCGATGGTGAAGACATCCCAACTTGGAATTCCCCATTTTACCATGTAATGTCAAGATTACACTTTTGAAATAAATATTACCATGTTTAACAAAATTCAGAATATAAAAAGCATTGTTTACCAGATCGGAAACGTATTGGAAACTCCTTGTCTGCTTCCCATCACCATACACAGTCAATGGCTCCTTTCTTAAAGCCTGCAAATAGTATTGAATTACTCGAATACACTACACAACACAATCAAACAATTTTATTTTAAGAAATGACTGAAGGAGTACCTGAGCAACAAAGTTGCTAACGACACGACCGTCATCGATGCACATACGAGGCCCGTATGTATTGAAAATCCGGGCAATCCTAACCTGAAACAGAGAATTTTATGAATTACTCGAATAGTAGAGATCATTTGACTTGCTAGTAATATAGAAGCTTGGTGCTGTGTCGGTGAGAATAAATTATCTAATCCTTTAATTAATTAAGATTAAGAAACATTTTAATTATGTTTGAAAGATGGAAAATGTAGGTCAGCTAACCTCAACTCCGGCTCCTCTGTGATAGTCCATTGTCAACGTTTCAGCAGTACGCTTTCCCTCGTCGTAACAGCTTCGGACACCTGTCATTGAACATTCAAACCAATTTATTTGGTTGTTCCAGAATTCAAGCATAAAATTAACGCCTAAACAACAACAAACACAACCAAACAAATCTAAATTGACACTAAACTCCAAATTCACAGTCACACCAACCACAGCACCACCCGCATATTGTCATTTTTCATTTCTCACCGGTCCAAAACCCAAAACAAGGAAACAGAAAATGTCTTTTTTCCCCGTTTACATTTGAAAGTGATACTAATAGATATGCAAAACGTGTCTTTGTGTCGTAGGATAGAAAGTGAAATTTGTTGGGCAAAAGGCCACTGATCACGGGTTTCGCGTGAAATGCTCGACAAGATCTAAAAATTTCTACAGCGCCGATGCCAGCAATACTCTAAGAACTTCAAAACCAAGACAACAACAAATTGATGATCGAATTCGAACCCAACTCAGTTCCAACCCGACCCCAGATTGAATGCGTTTATAAGATTTTCCCAAAACTAACCGATGGGATTAACGTTGCCCCAGTAAGTTTCCTTCTGAGGATGCTGCAGAGGATCTCCGTAGACTTCACTGGTACTAGTTAACAGGAACCTGGCACCAACTCTTTTTGCCAGCCCCAACATGTTCAGGGTTCCCACCACATTTGTCTTGTAAGAACCACATTCAAATTAAGGGAAAACATAGGAATTTATGAAGTAAATATTGAATGAAATGCATAATTAAAAAGGATATGATAGTTTTGACGGGATTGAATTTGTAATGAACCGGAGATGCAGGGCAAGCGAGATGGTAGATCTGGTCAACTTCCAAGAGTATAGGTTCAACGACGTCGTGTCGGATGAGCTCGAAGTTCGGGTTCCCGAAATGCTGCATGACGTTCTCCTTCCGTCCGGTGAAGAAATTATCAACCACGATCACCCTGTCTCCTCTCGCTATCAAACGGTCCACGAGATGTGACCCCACGAACCCGGCTCCGCCCGTTACGACAATTCTCAGACCCTTCCGCTTCAGCCCCAACGGAATCTTACCGGTCGGATTGCCCGACCCGAACCCCAGACGGTGCTGGTAGGAGAACTTGTTCTGGGTCTCGGTGGAGAAGTAGGTAATGGAATCAAGGATCGGGGTGGTGGTGTGGGGAGCGAGCGGAGCCCGTGAAGTTGGGATGATGGTGAAGATCAGAGTGGCTATGGCAATGCCGACGATCACGAAGAGGAGGCGCTGCTCACGGAGCATGTAACGGGCGGCGCGTGTGACGGAGGCCCATGGTTTGTCCGGTTTGGGTGAATATGAATCCGAAGCAGGCTGGGTCTCGTGGCCTCTGTATATCAGCTCCGACCCCATCGCACTTCGACTTCAAAATCAAAAAATAAACTCCAACTATAAGATCAAAAAGGATAAATTAAAAGAATTCTTGAAAGCGAATCGCCGGGAGCCTAAGTCTCCGACGAGTCTGAAACAATGAGGACTGATGGGGTCGAACAAGTATGAGGGAATGGAGTTTGATGTAAGAAGACAAGAGGAGATTAAACATAAATAAAGGGTTCCGGGGAAAGGTGATATTACGAAAATGCCCTGTAGTGTGTTTTTTTATAGTTTGAATGGAAATGTATTTATTATAAATGTGTCAAATTTATAATTTTCTAAAATTGTTTTGGACAAAATAAATATATAATGTTTTATTTTATTATATTTTTAGTGTAATAATTTATTTGATCAATATTTTAAAGTTGATATATTTAAGAAATTTTTTAACCAATTATTGTTTGACACATAAATTAATTTTTTTACTTTTTTAAAAATTAAAAAAAATCTTAAAATTTTAAAAAAATAAATTCTAAAATCTCATTTACTACTATCGAATCAACCACCACCGGTAGTCATTTCCACCAACGGATATTCATTTTCTTCACCTCCAAAAAATAGTATTGTCTAACCTTTTACCGTTTGAAATATTTTTTTATTTTAAGATTTATCGTTTGGGGGAAATTAAAATCTTTAATTGTTTTAGTAAAAAATTAAAATTAATGTGCATGTCAAGAAATAATTGTATTTAATAATTTTTATGATAGTTAACTACTATACACTCAAATTATAATTAAATAATTTTTTTAAATAATATATAATTAAATAAAATATTAAATAACTATTTTATTAAAAAAAACTTCAAACATCTCAAGTGGAAAAACCGAGCCAGTGAAAAGTAAACAATTGTCATCAGTTGGAGAAATTCCAAAAGCTTTTTATTTTTTCCCTTTTATGATTAATTGATGTTCTCACTAAGAGACAAACGAATAATTATAAAATGTAGTTTATTTTTATGGGTTCGATCCTTAGCCATGAGAATATAATACATTTATTCATGATTAATCGTTATAGTGTTTTGGTTAACCATAATAAGATGAACATGATGACATGAATTCATCATCTTTAGAAACCTACAGGTTAACCGTTGCACTATGTCGGTTAAGCATGAACTCCTTATATTTCATGGCTAGTTGTTTACCTATTAGTGAGAACATATTTGACGAAAGAATTAGTCACTGCAAATAAAAAAAACATTTCACTTTTTTTTCAAGTTTTGGGGTTAAGTTTTTTTTTATACGTTAATTGTTATTTATCAATATAATTTTAATTAGTAAAAGATTTATTAAGTTTAAAAAATGCTTTAAAAAGTTCACATTCGATACATGCATTAAAAAGTTGGTATTAAAACCAATTATCTATTGATTTAGTGGATGATATTGTCACGCCTGAGAAGAGGCGGGGTCATTAATCTCACATCGAAAAAAAAGGGAGGTCTTGAGATATAAATACGGTGGCGCTGCACATCTATCAGACATGTCTTTTGGGAAGAGGGTAACGGCCCCGTGACAAGTGGTATCAGAGTGACCCTTTGACTGACCGATTTCACGCCGAGCGCCCATGAGTGGGGTAGGCAGGGTGGGCCGAGCGCCCATGAGTGGAGTAGGCAGGGGGACAACTGTGACAAGGTGGCCCACACGAGAGCGGAAGCTCGTGACGAGGGCGTCACGAGGTTGAGTGAGGGAGAATGTCACGCCTGAGAAGAGGCGGGGTCATTAATCCCACATCGGAAAAAAAAAAAGAGGTCTTGGGGTATAAATACGGTAGCACTATGACAATATGTTAGATTTTTTTTTAAGTTTCTACTTAAGGAAGGGATGGAGAATTTGCGGTATTGTACCGAACTCAAGAAAGGGAAAAGAGCGTCAAATAAAAGTTTTTAATCACTTATTTTAGATATTGTTGATGATAAGTTAGATCTTTTAATTAAATTTAAAGGTTTAGATCCTAATATTATAAAGTGAGTAAACATAGTCAAAATAATTGTTCCTATAATTAATTTTTTTATATTTTTTATTTAAATTAATCGAATAATAAATAAAATAAAAATAGTTTATAAAAAACAGTTTGCAGTTGGTACCTGTACTGGTATTGTTTAATTCGTCAGCTGACTTAATTGACATTGTATTTTGTTTTGTTGGGGCTTAACTACAAAATAAAAATAGTTTATAAAAATAGTTTGCAGTTAGTATCACATAATAAAATTTAAGATATTTACAAATGAATCAAAACAATATTTTTATGTGTAACAATTAAATAAAAAATCAAATTCTAATATTTATAATTGTATAAAAATAAATTTTGTATCATCAATAATTTTTTGACTGAATTGGTGTTACAGATTAATATGATCTCAACTCAATTAGAAAATAACTATACGTACCATTGACTGATTAATCTAGATCAAATACTGCATGGACCCGAGACAATCCTCTCAATTCAATTTGTTTCATTGTCAGGATTTAAACCATTGATTTTATTTAATGATTCTAGTGTCTCGTCTAATTAGATCACTTGGTTGTTAGTAAAATATTTTTATATTTCCATATATTCTTTAAATAAAACAAATAAAAACGAAAGAATTAGCAAAAAAATCTTGAAGGATAAAAACTTAAAGAAACTGAAAGATTTTAACTTTGATTTTGAAGAGATTAATTTGTTTGCATTCGCAAACCAAACCTATCTTCTAACCTTCACAGTTTTGCCGCAGATCTCGGAGTACCCTAAACTAGGGATCCTCATTTTACTCATACCCAAATAGGTTCCGACCTGATCCTATAAGGTCGGGGTTATAAAAGAAAAATTCATGTTTGGAGATGGGTTTAGGTTGGGGGGTTTTGATGATGAGGTCAAGTCAGGTTTAGGGTGAAAATACCCAACCGAACATACCTGAAATAATAAAATAGTTATTTAGTATAATTGCTATGATAATCCTCTCTTTATATATGTATTTTCAATTATCTCTATTTTGTCTAATAAAAATAAAATAATTATTATAATTCTCCCTCTCTATTTGTATTTTTTTCAATTAACTTCATATTTTATCGAATAAAAATAAAAAAAATAAATTTTTATTTATGTCGGGCCAAGTCAAATTTAAATTTTTACTCTAAAATTTAGATCGAATTCAAATCAGGTGGTGCATCATAAAATGTTGCGTCGATGGATATATTAAATTTTGAGTTAGATACGGAAAACCACGACCCAAACTATAAAACCCTTTTAAAGTGAACTTTAAAGTGAAGTTAAAGCTTGGAAATGGTTTACTTCGTAAATTTCCTCAACTCTTAGATCTCAGTCCATTAAAATATGAATTTTATTTTATTATTTATATAATCAAAACTTAACTCGATTGATATTGTTTTTGAAATATTTAAAATGGTGTATGTTCAACCAAATTTGGTGGATCAAACTTTGAGTAAGTCGGACGCTGTCCGTTTTTTTTTCCTAGCCCTTCCTTGGTGACCAGATTTACATTAGGTCATGTTATTTATTTATTTAGTTATCATTTTCGTTTGCAAATCTTTAATTAATTTGATATCATTATTGTTTAAAGCCATGCACAAGTGTGGATAGCTTTACTTTTTATAGAGTCGGTATTTGAGGTTAGGGACAAACTTAAATATTTAAAAAGTGAGGATGACGACAAATGTACAATTAATCTATTTTTTTTTTAAAATACATCATAAAGATAAAAAATGAGTTGGGGGACTGATTCCAACTAAATTAAGCTTAAAGCCCTCATTACTCTATTTTTTTTAAAGAATATCCCTCATTACTTGAACTCAGACAATTTTCTTTTGGATTAATTGTGCCCCTAGGCCCTAGTTTCTGTATTCTTTTGACTTTTAAAACATAGTGCCTCTGCTTGTATTTTTTTTATTTCGTAAACTGGATTAATTAATTAATCTAATGGACAACGCTGTAATGGATTTAACTCAAATTTGCATATGTTTCATTTCCAAGTGACAACACATATTCAAGTTTTATAGGAATCGGGTTAATTTTAAGCTCGATAAGTAGATGAGGGCAGAGTTAAAAGTATTGGGACTAAATTTCAAAAGAACAAAGAATACATGGACTGGATAGAAAATTAGAGCTTTTGTTTTGGTCAGAATCGGGTTGGAGCAGTAGAAATAGAATTCGAAACAAGAAATATGAAGTGAGGGACCCAAAGTGACGTCGTTTCGTTGGAGCATAGCATTTCCATCTGAAGCAATGACCGGCTCTCAAGGATTTCCCACGTGAAACGAAATCATTCTACCGTGAAATGAAATCATGTGGTTAGAATTGGAACATTTGTTATGGCCGTGACACATTTATTTACCTGTTTTGATATTTTTTTTGTCCTTTCAGTTCTTTAAAGTTTTATCCTGATTAATTTAATCGATTTACGTCGCACATTTAATTTTGATGGATGAGTTTTACAAAAAATTTATGCATTATATAAGGCTTCAAACTCAAAACATACTTAAACTGCCTACCACTTGAATTAACTCCCGTTGGTATCTCTTTTGACTTTATTCTCGAATTATGCTTAGAATTGGTATTTTTTAATTATAATTTATAAGATTTTGCTAATTGATAATATGCCAACGATTAAGAGTTTGCGTGGGGGGACCAAATTTCAATAGTAATGATAATTAAAAATGAGAAGTTGCTGTTAGTAACAACCTTATCATTTGGTTTGATTTTAAAAAATAACATTATTAAATTACAAACACAGCTGTGGTTTACAACACATGAAGAAATTAGAAAGATGGTTTCAATCGGCATCTGAATAAAATAATGTTGGTTAACCGATAATAATTTATAATGATTTATTTAGTCAATATTGAAAAAAAATTTGGCAGTTCAAATAAATATCATATCGCTTAAAACTCCAGGTCAATATAACATCTAGTTAGATAAAAATTGTAAAATTTTAATAATAATTAATATTAAGTTTTTTATTTAAAATAAAGAGCGCTGTTAAGAAAATGTCTATTTTTTCACGTCATTTAAGTTCATATGTTTTATTTTTTTTTATAAATTTTCGGGATAGACTTGATCTCCAATGTCTTCAATGAAACTCAACTTTTTGCTCTTATAAATTCTAACACTAAACTCTAATTCTAAATCATATTTTTTTATATAGAGATATAATAAAAGCATCGAAAAAAGACAAGATAGACGGAGGGTAGTGAAAAAGTGATGGGTACATTTACCTAAAACGATATTCCAAATTCCATGGCCTCTAATTAATCCTTGGGAAAACGACTTCCACAACAAAACCATTGACTAAGACCATGGACAGAAGCGAAATATGAACATGATCTTTGCCTGAGTTAAGACATTTGGCTAAAACCAACGACACTTGTCTCCGGCTTTTTCAACTTGATTGAAGATTTTGACCGTACAAGTTCAAGGATTGGATCAAATCTTGAAAACAATGTTTGCCGCCTGTAATTAAAGGAGACGATTATGGTAAACAATATGCAGAGTCGAGTTGGTCTATCTTGGCTGATTTTGACCCAAGTGGTACACATTTCTTATCTTGCTATTTGTTCAATGTTAGTTAACCCTCAATTACGAGTTATTACAATGAACGTGTGTGGACTAGGGCTGGTCATGGGTCTTATCGAGTTTTCGGTCGACCTGCATCCGACTCGAAAATTCAAAACTTCCACCTGAATCTGATATGACCCGATATTTAATGAAGATTCACCCGCATCTAATTTTAGAATAAAAATATGAACCCGCCATAAATAAAAATTATATTTTATCATTTTTATTCGGTAAAATCGGGAATTGATTGAAAAAATACAATAGAAATGTGTATTATAATAATTATTCTATTTTTATTAGTCAAAATGAAGAAAAAATGGACGAAAATAAAGGGAGGAACATTATAGTAATATTCCTAAATATTTAAAATAAAATTAAACTATTTTTTTCTGGTTGAGTTGAGTATTTTTCATACTAAACTTAAATATGATTCGATCTCATCCTCAAAAATTCTAATACAACCCGAAACTAATTTTTTAAATAAAAAACTCCTTATAAGGTCGGGGACACAAATTTGGGGTTAAATTACAACTACTTTGGCAAAAAAATAAAATACAATAAATTAAGGTGTTGCAATCAAAGCATATAGAAGTATAGTTGTTGGCACTTCATGGCAGGTGGAATTGAGTATCGTTTCTATCTTGAATAAAATTCAAAACTTCATTTATATATCTATTTGTTGTGCAAGTGGTTCCCTTTTTATATTATAATTGTCATATGGAAGCTATATATAACATTATTCTGAGTACTTTACCCTGTAATATGATTGAGCATGGAAGGTTCCCCACAATTATTTATATACACAGTCTACTGTATCCTTCTGATTGGCATGTTTGTATTCCTCATGGTTTGAGGAGGTTTTTGTAATTTTGATTGTTTAATAAAAAAACCACACATGATTCTAAGAAAAAAAAGAAGGTTCCAAATGAATTAGGTCAAAAACTTGTATACGAAAAACAAAATATTAGTTTGGATTATTAATAAACTACATTAGAAAATAAAACGATGTTGTATTTTATGAATTTTGAGTTATGTTAAATTTATTTTTAATTTAAATCCAGTCTATCATATACATAACAAGTCAAAAATATTTATTTTTTTTAAATTAAAGATCGTGTTTTAATAAATTACACAAAACCCTCAAATCTTTGAAGAAATAGTAAACACAGAGGGTAGTCATGAAATCTATTAAAACAAAACTATACTTTTAGTTTTGTATCATCCTTAAGCTATAAGCTTAATTATTTTTGACGACCTACGCTTGAACCAAGAGTGTTCATATACAATATTTCGGGTACCTAAAACAAAAGTAAATTTAAAAAAAAATGAACCGACTTTTCGGGTATCCATATCTTGCTAATATTACGACCAGGGCTTAACTCATATACCCATACAATTTAACAGGCCAAGAACTCGACTTGTAATCAGAGACGGAGCTATTAAGGGGTGGGGGCAATTCCCACCTCCGATTTTTTTTTCCACTTTAATCTTCTTATATAAATTGTTTTAAAAATTAGTTTTTTTCTGAATTTGCCCTCCTCACTTTTAAAAATTTATGTTTTGCCCCCTAACCTCAAATTTTAATTCTGTCCCTGACTGTAATCTTTATTTTTCCAAGAAAAAAATCTATTTTTTTATCGAATCAATGGGCCAACGGATCGAATATCGCAGGTCAAGTTTTTTTTAACACCCTTAAACAATTCACGCCAACTATGTCCCCACAGTTTGCTAATTCGGTTCTTCCTACCCACATGATCCAACATTCGAGCAGTCGAGATGATTTTGGAGAGGGAGGCAGATGTTGTAGTCTATGGTCCGACATCGATAAAGGCTTGGACTTTATGAAAGCCATTTTAATGTTTTACATAATCCGAATTGTCACATTGGGCCTGACTATGACTCAATAATTTACCAAACGAACATGCCCTGTGACCGATCGACTTCGGAATCTCTTTAGCCTGTCTTGTCGGGTGGTGTCCGGCCATCACCTTCCAAACGAATGGTGGCCTCATAAAAGTACTGGTTTGCGGTTAACTACAGTTACTTCTTTGTCGCCGTAAGTTCAACGGGAGACTGTTTTACAACATGATTCAATCAAATCACATGTTTGTATTGATCTGGTATTTATGGTTAACCAAAAATCTATAACGATTAACCTATAAGTTGTGTTTTAGTGCAAAATTTATATGTTTTTAGTGCTATTAAGGGGAAATATATTGAAAATGTACTTAAGAATGCATAAAAAATTAGTGATTCTTTCTTAATGATTAACCAACAGTTAACCATGAACCCCCCTAGATACAATGACAACCTCATTCGACGATCCCTCCTCTTATGGTAATATTATTTTTTTACCTTAAAAGATGTTAATGCAATGATTTTAGTATAAAGATATAACTGTATATTTTGAAGAACTGGTTAACGTAAACAAACACTAAATTTAACATTAGGGAGCAAATCTTTAAAAAAAATTATATTAAAAAATTTTAAAAATGAAAAATTTTAAAATTTTAAAAACTACAAAATTAAATAACATTAAAATACAAAAATACTTAAATTATATAAAAAAATTAAAAATTTCAAGTTATAAACCATTACCCTGGAATTTTCTAGTTATAGCGGTGCTAATAACCTTTCAATCGAGTTGGAGTGATTTGGCAAAGATCTTGTTAACATTATTGGCTTACCAACGGGATTAATAAAATTACGGATATAAATCAGGTTCTTTTTTTGGTGCCCTATGTATGCCTAATATTAAAAAAAATAGATTTAAAATTAAATTTTAAAGTTTATAATTTAAAACTTTTGGATTATAATTATTTAGTGTTAGACATAAAAAAATACATCAAAAAATATCAAGTGATTTTTATTCTAAAATTACTATCTATTTGGGCTGAAATTATAGCCCCGTGGGGGTGCAATGGATCCAAATCCCAAACCCATTTTTTTATATATAAAAAAAATCACTTCACTGATTGTTATCTCAAATTACTTCACTATTCTCCGATCAACGGCAAACGTGTAACTTACAGGAAAGGAACATCCTTCCGGGATGTATAAACTATGATGAAGCTGGTATAAGTGGATCAACCATTCTATAATCATTCTTTTTGCGACGGCATGGCATCTATGATGGACTTTCTGACCAGAGAAAGTGTTCTCCCCAACAATCTTCGTTTTGAAATTATAAGTGGATCAACCATTCTATAATCATTCTTTTTGCTGTTCTTGTATTTTGTAACCCTTATTTTGGAATTGTATTAAGCTAACGAATATTTTAATGTTTTAAACTTATTAGAGCTCCCGTGTAAACGTTTTGAACTATTTATCAATGTTTTTAACTGTTGGATTTAAATGATTTATGAAATGAAACGTATGAAATGAAACGTTGGGCTAAATTAGATTGAAAATTTAAAGTAATAGTTTGGGCTTAAGTCCCAAATGTGACATCTAAGTTTAGGGTGTTATAGACCAAGTCAAGTTGTCAATATCAATTTCCTCATGATGGTTTTAAATTTCTTCACAAGTAAATCATCATTGTATGATCATGGCCAAATCAATTCGTGTAACACCCTTGACCCAGATGTTATATTTGGGCCTCAAGCCCAACCTATTATCATAAAATTTTCTACCTAATTTAGCCTAAACCACATTCATTTTATCAAATCTGTTAAGTTCAAATATTTCAAAGTAGATAAATAGTTAAAAACGTTATACGGGAGCTCCATTTAAAATACATAATTAAAAGCATCAGACTCATGATTTAAAATTAAAAAATAAGAGTTACAATACAACATAGGGTCTTACGAATACATAGCCCAATATAATCTAAGTACTGTACTTGGACACAAGTCGAACGCTAATTTCGAACGCTGAGCTAACGAAGCTCAGTGGATACACTTCCACTCAACTATGCTTCATACAAATCGACAAAAAATGAGCATGTAGCTAAAGATGACATCATGACAATATAGTAACAATCGGCGCTATCTCTAACCGTCTAAACACATAACAACCAACAAGGATACATAAAGTCTCATACAATAACCAAAACATCATACCACAAACATGGAGTGAGGCCCAATATCACATAGCCTCGGGAACGTACAATAGCTTCATGAACGTACACTCATTGGGTGAGGCCCGGTATCACATAGCCTCGGGAACGTACATCCATACTAGGTAACTCTTATCGAGTATCATCGAATGAGGCCCAGTTTCACATAGCGTCGAGAATGTACATTCGACATCTCTAACCGTGATGTTGTAACACACTATTTCTCTCACTAGGTATCCAAATCCCAACAATCAAGGTGACTCAACCACACAAGTGCCCTTATGTGGCACATAACATATAATTGATCCACCAAGGATTCTTATGGTTACTATTACAAACAAGTAACTCAAGGCTTTACCAAGTTGCTACTCATTAGGCTCGTGTAAGGGAGTTGAATCTCGATTTCTTAGTTTTACTATTTATTTTACCACATCAGAAGCCTATTGGGCCTTAGTCCATAAATTATAAGCCCCTCGAACTTAAAACATAATTTTCGGGTAGATTACCTAATGGGTACCGGTACTGGACCACGCGTACCGATACGAAATAAGCTCACTGGAATTTCACAAAGCGTAGACGTACCAGTATGGGTTGAATCGTATTGATACCTACTTGAAGAGCGTACCGATACGAGTTGAACATGGTACCAGTACCTCTCCAATAGTTCATTCTCAATGAACAATGTTCTTAAACCCAGAACACTATGGTATCGGTACTGCCTCCTCGTGTACCGATACCGAAGCCCAGAAATAGCTTCCAAGGCACGAGAAATCGCTTCCCAAGCCCTTAATTCTCAACCATTAACCTCCAAACTCGATCATACATCTTATGGGAGTATTTAAGGTGATTTGCTACCATTTTTACAAGTTATTAACATATAATCCGAGTTTTACCGTTAGTGAGGGTCTCAAGCATTCAAACACCCAAAAACAACCAATCGTCTCAAGTCAAGCAACAAAGCATCATCTTTAGGATGTGCATGAAACAAAGGAGTTAATAGTGTACTAACCTTGATTCCTTGTTGAAAAAGAAGCTCCTAGCCAAGTTCATCAAGCCCATTTATTCCCAAGCTCCTTGAAAGAATTTCCAACTTCTTTCACTGCACAAGAAAGTTGTAAAACGAGTTACAACTTGTAGGAAGTGAAGGGGTAACAACACTTACAAACTAGGCTGAAAAATGAGATTAAATCCTCCTTAAATCCACCTCACACAAACCCCCTAGAACCCATGTTCTTCCTTCCACCACCAAACTTAGAGATTCATACCTCAAAACGTAGATCCTTTGTAACACCCTTAACGTACATTCGTAGACCAAATATACACTAAAGATGTTACTGAGTTATTAAGAAAACTTGTCTTGAAGAATTTTTTTAATTACTAACTTTGTCTTGTTGTTTAACCCTTCATAGGTTTTAAATTTGAAAACCACATCAGTTTATAGCAGTTAGTTTCATCCCTGAATTGTTTTAGAAAATTTATAAATATGTTATTGTAATAAAAATATAATTCAGGGAGAAAATTATGTACCCTGCCTAGACCCTTTCTTGATTTTAAAATTTTTACGTGATTAAGGTTAAATTAGATTTAACTATGTCATAAATCTTAATCATTTGTAGTAAAACCACATTCTGAGTCCCTACACTCGTAATTAATATGTAAACACATTATAACTTAAGTTCACAAAACATTTGCATCTTTTAAACCCACATACATACGAGTACATGCCCACTAGATATCAACCATAATTTAAGATGTACATACCGTGCTTACTAATGTAACTTGACCTCCAATTAATAGCTCCTTTATGCCCTTCTACGTGGGAGAACCTACGTGTGAAATAACATACGCTAAGTACGAACTTAGTGAGGCAATAATCTTATTTAACAAATATAGAGTAAAGTAATACTTATTTTGTGATATCATATTAAGTTCTCTACTTAAGATAGGATAGTTCTATCAAAGGTTCTATAGTCTCTAGATTTTCATGTATATTTCATAAGTTCCTAACTTACTCATGATTTCAATGCTCTATCATCATAAAATCAGTCATATACATGGTATATTTCGTATAAATAACATGATTCACATACATGGCATAATTCACATAAGCAACATAATTCACGTACATGGTATAATTCATATAAGCAACATGATTAACATACATGACATGAATTTCATGCATAACATGATTTATATACATGGCATTGTTCATATATGTAATGAAATCCATATTCATGGCATGATCCATTTATGTAACTTGATTTTTATACGTGGCATATTTCAATTATATGACATTGTTTTCATACGTGGCATGATTCATATGTGTTTTCATTCATATACATGACTTAATTCATATATATAACATGATATATGTACATGGCATAATTCATATGCATGGTATAGTTCATATACGTAACATAATGTGTATACATGGCATGATTCATATGCATAGCATATTTCTTATACTTGTGACATACTTCGTATACATGATTCATATGCTTGGCCTAATTCATATACTTGGTATAATTCATATACATGTCATGCTTCATATACGTGACATAATTCGTATACTTGATATATTTCATATACATAACATGGTTCATATTCATGACATGATTTTATATACATAACATGATTCATTTACGTATCATGATCTTTTTTTTCATTGCCCAAAGTACGCTATATGAGATCGAGGTACGCGAGTCATCTTGTAATGACACCGTAATGTCAAACGTGAACGTAAAGATGAGTACGTACTCAGTGACGCTCTTTGCTCCCCATAAACATAAAGCACCTCGACAGTGCACTCGGGCACAGTGGGCGTAGATCCCCAGAGTGTGCCACCTCGGCAATGCACTTAGGCACATTGGGCATAGATCCCCAGGGTGTATGTGACACAATCATTTTGTCACAATTTCTGTTTAATAACATGAACATAAGGGTGCATTTGCTAAAGACTCTATGACATGCCAACTATACCATGGTCTCTCATATTCAATACTTGGACATTTCTTTTATTACCGGTCAATTATCATCAATCATATAGATAGGAAATTCATATTCATATTTCATCGTAATTGTTCATGGCAATCATAAATCATCATAATTAATCATATAAATAGACATTTCATGTTTCATGATAAACATAGATCATCATATAAATAAACATTTCATATCTCATGTATGCATAATGCATCATCATTTGTGCAAACAATCATTCGTACCTGGTATTTCGTCAATCTTGCCATGTCAAGCAAAGTATTGTAGCACATATTATAGAGAAATAAAAATGCCATTATATAAAAATACAATATTATCTTAAATTTAATGTCGGCTACTCGCAAGTCTTCCTATTTGCATTTTAAAACATGTAGATGTACTCACCTGGGCCATAAATAGTATGCCTCACTAAGCTTACTTGAGGTTCTTATCTTTCTTTTTATCACTGGTTCTTTTTCGATCTCTTTAGAACTGTATAAGACCAATCGAACATATACATCATTTCTCTTGTGTTAAACTTAAATCTAACATTGCTAACTTGATTCTTAAACATAACTATTCGAATATAAAATTTTTCTAAAAATTTTCCCAATATTCTTCAAAGTTGCCGAATTGGTCCCTAGGTCCTTAGTGACCATTTTGAACATTAAACAATTGTTCAAGCCTAATTTGAACAATTTCCATAACTTAATACTTATTTTGGACTATTTCCCTTTTAGCTCTCAAACTTTATAAAAGTGACATTTTAGTCACTACTTCACTTTTGTACATAAATTCATGTACAATTAAACCATTTATTTATTTCCAACATCCTTAAAAATTTCCCTTCAACTTTTAAACTTTATTCAATTTGGTCCTTCACTAACTTTTTATTTTCAAAAAGGTCCTTAAAATTTCCTTTCTTGTCATTTCAATCCTTCAACTTTCAAAACATGTTTGAATCTTCAATTCCATCACTTTTCCATAAATTCAAGACCAATCCCAAATTTTTCCTAAATTGCCGAATTGGTCCTTAAATTTCCAAAAATTCTCATTCCGGTCCATAATCACAAATTCAAACCATTTTAATCATAATTCATCAATTCTAAGGCTAAAATAAAATTTTCAATAATTTCCCCTAATTTCTTAATCTTTTCAAAATGGTCCCTAATTTACAACTTGGAGAAATTATTCAACATATCATCAAATCAGGTCTCATAACATCATAATTCAATCAAATCCATCTTTAATTTAAATTCCTAACCAAAATCCCCAAATCTTAGGGTTAGGGTTTATAACTTCAAACATGGAATTAATCCAATTTCAAGCTTGATTCCATGTTTATAACATTAATTCTACACAAAACAATCTTAATTTCATCATCTACTTTAATTCCCACAATAAATCTTCTTCCATAAAATGAACCAAACTTGACATTTATCATACAATATTACTATCAAAATGAAGATAATCAAGTGTAGAACAATTTACCTAAATTAATTTTGCTTAAAACTTGTATTGGTTCTTCAAATTTGAGCTTGAAAATTAAAAACTCATTTCCCCTTTTCTTTCTATGGCTTTCGAACAGCCCCTTGGCTGGTGTAGATGATTTTTTATCATCTTTTATCTATTTAATCCATGTGTAAAGTTTAAATGAATTTTAAATTCATTTAACCAGTGAAATTACTAATTTGCTCTTTTTATTATAATGGCCAAGATTCAATCTCGTCAAAATCAATGGCCATGATTAAATCCATGTGTACTTGACCTTTCAAGATTGCCCTCAAAGATCCAAAATATTTCAAAAATGGCACCCATGGCAAATGACTAATTTGCCTTTCAACTAGACTTTATTTACAACATGACTTAAAAATTGCCATTCCATAAAAATTGAACCAAATTGGTTCCAATCCAACCAGCCATGTCCCAATATATCTTAGATTTTTATTTATGGCATTTATTCGATCCAAATATTCGAATTTCACTCAATACGATTTCCAAATTTTCTTCCTACGAACTTTAAAGCTTTATAGCCACTAATATAAGGCTCGTACGAAAAATCCGAATAACACGAAAGTGTCACTCTTGAGAGTGAACTATTCATTTACGGGGTTAAAATACACAACTTTTGAAAATTACACTTTGATCCCTAAACTTTTCCAAAGTTTATACTTTGGCCACAAAACTTTTAAAATTTCCATCTTGGTCACTAAGCTTCAATTCCCACTTCAATTTTCCTCAACTTTACCAAACTTTGAATGTACCCATTTTAACTCACCGTCTATCACATGACTCTTTTGAACCTTAAAAATTTCCTTTCATAAAGACTTAGACTGAATTTTCTTAACCTAGTCTATTATTCCAATAATTATCGAAAATCTCCATAAAATAAAATTTCTCTTAGAAATCCTTTATCAATAACCCATTCGAATATTCTTTATTTTTACCGGGTCCAAAATATCAATTAGAAATATTTTTTTATGGGACCTTCCCGGAGGTCACCCATCCTAATATTTCCCTGGCCTAAGCACGCTTAATAAGTTTATTCGATCCAAAATTCAATACTTTCTGCTGTATCTTAATTCTCAAACTGATATCAAGGTTCTTATTTCGATCAGAATCACCCTTATACTGAATAAAATCACTTGTTGGGGAAATTTACACTTTAGTCTCCAAACTTTTCAAAGTTCACACTTTAACCCCCTAAACTTTCAAAAATTACAATTTGGTCACTAGTCCAAAAATTGGAATATTACATCCTTGCAAGCTGGTTAAACTTTCCTTAATGAGAATTCCGAGATTCACATTTAGAATGACAAAGATTCCACCTTTCTTTGTGGGTGGGGGAGTTGGGAGATGAGAATGGGTGAAGGGTGAATACGATGGGACAATGGTGATCTCACCATCCCAACTTTCTGCAGAGAAAATAAAGGCTTTCATCTTTCCCCTACAAAAATAAGGTGAAATTACCCCCTTGTCCCTCATTCTCCATCCCAACACATATCCAAACCCAAACACTCACAAGTCCACAAGGGCCCAACTTATGGCCCAAGCACGAAGCCCACGTTTTGGGTTAAACTGATCCTCGAATTTTGAAATCTGGGTCATTATAACCCGTCAATAATAAAACATCACTAATGGAATGTTGAAATTGGCGTCAAGTACTTTTTTTTAAAAAAATATAATGATAACAACATATCAAGTAGCCAATGTAATTAATTGTGATGATAAATAAAATTGGATCACTATTGTTATACCCCTTACCCAGTTTAGAAGAAAATTTAGTCGAATATGTCATCGGAAATCAATTCAAATCTTTAAACCAAAAATTCAATCATTCAAACACATAATCATACTTCTAATACAAGGTAAAACAATTGATTAGCAATAACTTGTCTTTTCTGGTTCTGATTTATTCATTTAGGGTCATTTAACCAAGATTCCATAGTCTAGGGACTAAAATGTGAATTCTAGAAATTAAAATTATTTTCAGAAATTAAGGTCATATAATTAAAATTCGTAAATAACATACTGACTTATAAATTTTTAACTCAATTGAAGGTCTAGAACTCACTTAATTAATATATTAATTATTTAGGACTGAAATGTAAGAAAACTAAAATTGAAACCTGCCGTAACTGTATTAACTACCTCACGTACATGTATTCGTAAAGGTCGTATGTGTACATTAATTGAGTGTGTTTTTGGAGGAGAGATTAAATTAAGTTTTTTGAGTCGAACTCAACTTCAATTATACTTTTTAACCAAAAGTAAAATATTGAAATTGACAAATCCTGTTCTATTATTCAAATTTTATTTAATTTTTTAATCAAGACACGTCCGCTTTCCTATTTACGAAATGTACGGTTAAAAGAAATTATATCATGAGGTTGACTGAACTATGATATAATTTCTCTACAGTTGGACAGGTCAAAAGTAAAAAACAAGACGTCATCAGAGTAAATCTGACGCCGTTAGATTTATATACTATCTAGAGCGCGCAAAGCCGGCACACCATATCCTCTCCCACATTGATTTGTTGTTTTTCCGCCTATCTTTCCCCTCCCCTCTATCCCCCAATCTTAATTTCGAAACCCTGAAAAAGTTCTCTTCCGAAAATCTCCGTCTCCTTGTCTCGGAACAACCTGCCTTCACGCAGGTAAAAACCCTAATTCATGAATTCAATCCCTAAGTTGATACATCTGTCTTTTCTTTTCCTTTTTTTTACTTAATTGCTAATTTAACTCCCTGGATTTTTTTTTATATTTTTTAAATTCATCAGGAGAGTGAAAAGATGAGTAGCCGTTCCAGCAGGACTCTTTACGTTGGGAATCTTCCTGGTGATGTTCGCGAGAGGGAAGTGGAAGATTTGTTTTACAAGGTTAATAACCTTTCAGTTTTTTTTAATATTTTTTTTTTCTTTTCAATTTCACCTTTTAACTCTTACTTGTATGAGGTTACATGAAAGCCTTTTAGTTTTTTGGTTTTCTGGTGAAGTACTTGACTGGGGGGGGGGGGCAAACAAGTTGTTTTAATTGCAAATTTGAACTCACAAATATAAGTGAATATATGGTTTTATCTCCTTGCTTAGGATTGACTCTTCTGCGCACATTGAATGGAAATGGATGAAATTATAAAGAATGTCAAAATAGTTATACAGAACAAGAAAATTGATGAGAGCAAAAGATGCCATTCTACAAATGTAGTTGTACACATACTTCTATTTATGGTATGCTTGAAGGTTTGCTGTTTTAAATTTATGCAGTGAATCACAGTTACAACTATCTGAGTTTTGTCTACTTGGTATGGGTTTGACTGATTCTTAGCATGCTTTTGTTAGATTAATGAATCATCTCTCAGCTTGTACTCTTCTTTTCGTTTGTGTTGCAGTATGGTCCTATAGCTCAAATTGAACTGAAGGTTCCACCAAGGCCCCTGGTTATGCATTTGTTGAGGTGAGTTCAAAGCTGCTGGCTTTTCTTTTTCTGTTCATTTGTTTATTTTTGTGACGGGGATCCTATTTTTTTTAGTTTTTAATTATTTTTTACTTCATTTTTTTAGTTTGAAGAAGCTCGAGATGCTGAAGATGCCATTCGTGGTCGTGATGGCTATAATTTTGGAGGAAATTGTTTACGGGTTAGTTGTTTTTTCTTGCATGTTTAGGTTCTATTTAGCATCTATTGGGTCATGGATTTGGCTTTATAGGTTATCTTTTAATGAGTTTATTATTTACAGGTTGAACTCACTCATGGTGGTCGTGGCGGTTCATCCATAGACTGTCACAGCAGTCATAGTAGTAGTGGGCGTGGACCATCTAGGCGTTCTGAATATTGTGGTTTGAATTTATATGTCTCCCTTTATAATCCCTTGTTATATACAAGTAGACTGCTTATGATTTGTCTTGATTGCTATGATGTGCAGTGGTAGTTACTGGATTGCCATCTTCTGCTTCGTGGCAGGACCTCAAGGTAAAAATTTATTTTGGTACCAAAGTCCCCCCCTT
Source organism: Hibiscus mutabilis (assembly GCA_019671005.1). NCBI lineage: Eukaryota > Viridiplantae > Streptophyta > Magnoliopsida > Malvales > Malvaceae > Hibiscus > Hibiscus mutabilis. The sequence goes on from CM033756.1 coordinate 24,374,504, forward strand.
CCCCCCCCCCCCCCCAGGAAAAAAATAAACTTTGTTACATTGTGATGTTTTTTCTCTCAGGATCACATGCGTCGAGCAGGGGATGTTTGTTTTTCCCAAGTTTTCCGTGATGGCAGTGGTAAGACACTGCTTATTATCGACTCATCGTTTAACTTTTATGTAAGAGTTTGGTTGAAATTAGTAAATTTTTAATTGAAATGATTAAAAAAATTGCGATTGGGTCAAGACTGTATAGCTGCAGGTTTACTCACATGAGTTTCTTTTTTGGTTTTGCAGGGATTGTGGACTACACCAACTATGATGATATGAAGTATGCTGTAAGTTGCCCTTTTTTCCTTTCAACTCTTATTGACAGTCTGAAAATCCTTGTTTAACTTAACTAATGTGATAATCTTTACAAATATCCGTGGTCTGTTTTTGCAGATTAAGAAACTTGATGACTCTGAGTTTCGTAATGCATTTTCTCGGGCATATGTTCGGGTATATGATCTCAACCTAGTCTTCTAGGAATTGAAGGAGATGATTCTTTTTTTCAATTAATATAGATTTGAGATTAAAACTTATTGCCTGTAGGTTGAGGAATATGATTCTAAGAGGGATTCCTCTAGAAGCCCTAGTCGTGGTCGATCTCTCTCAAGAAGCCGAAGTCGAAGCCATGGTCGCAGCTATAGTCGAAGCAGGAGCCGCAGGTTTTTCTTTATTCTCATGGAATATGAAATTTACTTATGGCTTAGACATTGCATGTTAAACTTGCAAGTGTAAAGCAGCAAATCTCCAAGAGCAAAGTCTTCACGCAAGTCACCTGTAAAGTCAAGATCGAAGTCTCCTCGCTCCCGATCTGCATCAAGGTCTCGCTCTTTGTCAAGGTATTCTTGCTTCTCCCTTCACAATGACTACGCCTTTGTAATAAGGATAATATACTGGGTATTCTTGTGGTTGTCAACATGAACTTGTGCTTGTGAGTCGCATGCTTTCCTCATCTAGAAGATGGGCTATCTGAGAAATTGGGTCTGGACTGTATCCATTCCCCCCCCCATTGAACTACATCCACATTTTTTCTCCTGTTGTCATGTGAAATTGCCTTGTTTGTCTTTTAGATATGGATATATGCAGCAAACTGGGGATTGGATATTGGGATCTTGTAGGGATATGGTTCAGTTGCATGCAACTCGTTTGGTTGCAGAGGTATGCTATTTTCTAGATGGGAAACTTTAAAACCTTCATTGTCCCTTGTCTAATATACATAGAATCATAAATGTCCATGGGTGCTAGATTGGGAATAAAGGAGACAATGGACTGCGATCATAGAGCTGGAATTTTTACAAGGAATTGCAATAGTAGAGCTAGATTTTAGTGAAGTAAATGCTCTTGGGATTTGCAACTCACCATCATTGAGCGGTAGAAATATTTCCCTGTCAATTCAGCCCCGGATATTGCCAAGCTAATAGGACATGCTATGTGGATTACCTGGGAATTGCAATAATAGGGGAGCATGCTCATTCTCTATACACTAGTGTTGAAATATGAAAAATTAATTCTTTTAAGAATTTCATTTTATTAGATTAGGTGTCTTTAATTCTGTAAGCAGGTTTGCAAGATGGTCCCTTGTTCCTTTCATATTCGGTGATTCTGATGTGGAAGGGGCATCAAGGCTCTTGGACATGAGAGTTCCTTTTGAAAGTTGTTAAAAAGGAATGTGTTGGTTTTAAACTTGTGTTCTTTCTGGAACTTTTGCAGATCTCCATCAAGGTCCAGATCTCCTTTGCCTTCCGTAAGTGGCTTATTTGTGTATATCTGTTTTCAAAATCGCCCCCTTGAAATATTGGTTATGTCCCACTGTGCAGTTAATCTATCCGGTTTGCTGTTCCCCTTTTCTAATGCTTAGTATGCTTTTATATTTTGCATTATATTTACTGGATTGTCTGCAGCGCCAAAAAGGGAGGAGTAAGAGTCCCAAAAGACACTGCGTTGGCAGGAGTCCAGGTGGGAGTAGGAGCAAGAATTTATCCAGGTCTTGATCCCAATTCCCTATATTCTTTGGTTGGTGTATTTTGTCAGTCGTTGTATTTGGTATCTGTAACGACACGTTATCCATTTTATGTCCAATTTGTCTCATATACAAAGGTTTCACCGGAAACTGTACCCAATTTCATTTGACAGGTAAGATACTGTTGCAGAGTTGATTCTTGTGTATCAGAAGCTGGAGAAGATGCCTACCTAGTTCTAATTTCAGATAAACTAATTAGATTTTTATCAACTATGCTGGATTCGTATGACTATTTAGAACATGGGACATTGGGCGTGTTATTTTAATTAATTGTTACATACAAGCTTTTTAGCACTTGAAAATATGGTTTGGTTGTTGGTTTAGTGACTCTTGTTGGGATGAGGTAACCAAGTGCATGGCTTTAGATTTGGAATTTGTGCGGATGAAATTTAATGTATGGTGCTGGTACTAAAGAAGAGGGGTCCCCAATTGGTAGCTGTCACTTTTTGTTCCTGGGTCCAGGTTTCGCAGTAAGATCCTTTGTTTTCTGTCCTGTGTTGTCGCCATCGGACTCGACTCACAATCATGTCCAGTCCGTGCAGATTTGCTAGCACTTGCATTTGGTCTAAAGTTCTTCATTGAAGGGATGAACATTGAACACTAACGTAATCATGCTCTCTCTTTTTCTTAGTATAATATAAAAAGTTTAGGCTTAAGTGTTCGAGAAGCTCATGAACTTTTTAAAAAAATAATTAAGCTCTTAAAGTTTTTTTTGCACTCAATGTCACTCTTAAATCAAAAGAATTTAACCAATCCAACCCTTTGACTGACAAATTCGGTCATTGACCGACGATTTCGTTAAATTTGATCTAATTGGCCCGTCTTTCATGCTACGTTGGCCGTTAATTAATCGTTTGTTGTCTTCATATTCATCTCCTCTATATTTCTCTTTGAGCTCAAAAATGACATACACCACTCTATCTTCTTCACAAAGACTCTTTAAAATATCATCATTTTCCTCAAGTAAAACTATATCTTTAAACAAATTAGTTAAACACGCAACACAATTTACCTGGCTATTCTGATTTTGCCCGTTACTTTGTTCCATCAACTAGATCAAATTCTCATACTCTAATTTTGATTTTATCCTGATCACTTTCTTCAAATACCGGACACAATTTTGCAACTTTTCTTTTTTTAAATTCTCAAAGGCGAATAAAGCTTAATGAATCTCAAAATTGTTGGATGAACCCTTTGATCCACGGTTGCCATTAATTTTTCTTTACAATCCCTTTCAGTTGCCTCTTATACGCCAACAACTGTTTTCTTTGGTCTGATCCAGAATCTTTAAACTTATTATCTATCTTCAGAAAAGTTTTCACGTAGTTCGTCGCAAATTCATAATCCTCAGCGTCGAGAGCGCTTTTAATGACGCCGATGCAATTCTTTCTCTCAATAATGGCATCAATGCGATGGATCGTGGAGTTGACGCGTGACCGAGCGGATAATTAGAAACCGACGTGGCATGACAAATGGGCCAAGTAGATTAAATTTATCGGAATCGTCATCAATGACAGAATCCGTTAGTCTAAGGGTCAGATTAATTATTTTTTTTTGGTTTGAGGGTGACATAGAGTGCAAAAAAATTACAAAAGTTTAATCAAATTTTTTTGAAAATTTAGAGACTCTTCGAACCCTAAAGTCAAATGTTTAATACGACTCTTGAGAGAAAAAAAGAGTAGAATATTACACCTGAGTTCCTTATAGTATATACGAAGAAACACCGTTAATGTATGTGTATGTAGGTACACGAATACATCCGGACATGATGTAATATTAGTTTCTTTCTTTCGAGGGAATCGAATTAGAGTTTTTGAAAATTAGAGTGGAAATGTGTAAAGTTTAGTTTAAGATACAAGAATGAGCGTCAGCAAAATGTTTCTGGAAAGATTTCTATTCTAGATATAATTTTATTAAGTAAAAGAAGGTTGGTTACAAATCTTAAGGTTGGTTACCTAATTCCTAAATTTCTAACCCTAAACCCTAAACTTTAAACCCTATACACTAAATTCTAAATACTAACCTTAAATTCTAAACCCTACAACTTAAACCACTAAACCTTAAACCCTAAACTAAAACCCTAACCCCTAAAACTAAAAGGCACGTGTAAACTAAAATTTACACGGCATGTGTATCAAAGTTTTTTCCTTAGATTTTTAACTTTAAAAAAATAAAAAATAAATTAAAAACCCAGCCACATGTCAAGTAATGGTTGGTTAATGAATTTTAAAAAATTAAAAAATAAATATTACCTAAATAAAATATTAGACATTTAAAATTGTAACATGTAAACGTTAGGCACCTATTTTGACAAAAAAAAACTTATGGCAAATAAAGTAAAAAGAGGTATAATGTAAACATTTTTTAATTAAGCCAAAAATTAATACCACAAAGGAACTCGTCCAGGGCAATGACCAGTCCCTTAAAATTTATTCTTCGAAACTTGTCGGAAACACACGACGAGTTCCCCCTCCACCATAGCAAATGACGTATCTTATTTCCCAAATTATTATTTTCTTTAATTGCATTATTTCCCTAAAAAAATCCCGTTTTTAATGCAGGAAAAAGCAGAAAGGATTAATGAGGGGCTGTTCCTAATACAAAACTCGAGAGGATGCAATGGCAGCTCAAAGATTGAATGAGTTATACATTGGTTGGTAAGTCCCATAATAAAGATGTTTTTAAGAATGAAATGTCTTAATACCAACGCCGAATCAGGAAAGACCCCTGCAATGTCTTAATACACTTTGGTAATAGTTTCATAAGATCGTATGCTAATTCAATGACCAAAAATTAATCATCTAATCCATGAAAAAAAAGTAAAAGAAATAGATTAAACGAGTACATTATACATACACCCAAAACGGATAGATTATTGCTAAACTTTTATTGTAAATAGAACATTCCCCATAGCTGAAAGTATACTAGATTAATTAGCAGCTACAACACTTATTTGGTACATAAAAACCATAGTCACCTATGGGATTTTCGGCACCGGTAACATTCGGTTATAACCCAGAAGAGCGGTTGGCGTATTCTTGAACCTATGCTGCAAAGAGTGTCGGCCTTTCGAGCAAGCGAGACGGTGAGTCGAATTCTTTAGCCTTTCCTGTGTATGAAAAACAAAACAAAACAGAGGTGTTAGAAATTCATGTGACAAACTATACCCATGAATGCTTTGCATTGAAGTTTGGCATGGGTTCATGCTGTTCGTGCACCTGCATCGACGACTAATACCCTATCACAGTCCATGACAGTTGGTATTCTGTGAGCAATGCTGATGATCGTGCAGGCTGCAAAGTCTCTCCTGATGATCTTTTGGATTATGGCATCGGTTTGCGAATCAACCGATGCAGTTGGCTCGTCTATGAACAGAAGCCTGCTGTGCTTAAGCATAATTCTCCCCAAACACAGGAGAGTTATCGCCGTTGTCAGCCACTGGTAATTAATATGGTTTCCGTTAAGTACTATTTCAGTCACTAAGACTCGGAACAAGCTGATAATCGCTTACCTAAAGAATCGAGTTTATCTGGTTTCGAAGCGACCACATCTCTAAGTTGGCAGCGCTCAAGGCTCTGCAGAAAATACAAGTAAGTTTGTATGGCCTAAAATGGTTCATATTGTTGATGGAATAACATGTTTACCTTCCATATCTCTTCATCGGAATATTGTCCTACCGGATCAATGTTGCTTCTAACAGTTCCTTCGAAAAGGACAGGTTCTTGTGGGATGATCCCGAAACGCGACCTAAGATCATGAAGTCCCTGCATGCAGATATCTAAGCCGTCAATAATTATTTTTCCCTCCTGTTGGCTCAACCAGCCTAAAGAAAACTTGGATTAAAGTCGACTTCCCACTCCCCGTCTGACCAACAACACCAATCTTTTCACCACCGTTAATGCTGAGAGTAATGCCTTTAAGTACAAGAGGCGTGCTCGGACGGTATCTAACCTGTTAGCCAAAATTGTTAGCAGTAATGCAAAGCATGTAGTTCGAAAGAAGTTATAGAAAGAATAATGTAAGAACAAAGTTACCTGCAGGTCTTCGAGCTCAACATTGCCTTGAGCAGGCCAATTTGGAGGGGGAAGACGGTTTCCGATATGCCATGCTGCTTCTGGCTCGAGCCTTGAAAATTGCTTTATTCTTTCAACAGAAACCATCCTATTTTCCACAAAGCAGCTCATATATATGGCCCAGAACAACGCACCGTTGAGGGACAACCCGTATGAAAGAGATAACCCGACATTTTCTGCATTTTGCAAAATAAGTCAAGTTTCTTCAAACATTCTTATGCTTTGATGGCACTAGGCCAATGCACATATATAATCGAACCAAACGTCATCATACGATAAACGGTTTAAATTATCCCCTGAATAATGCATGTCGAATTATTATCATTTGCCAGCCTTCGGCTGAGCTGAGCCAAACACACAATATCGTCAGATGATCACTAGCAAGTGCTACAGATAAAAGATTTGTTGCATAGAAGTGACATGATGGTGTGCATTCGGCTGCTTTACCATATAGCATGGTATCAGGATTCAGGACCATGACATATGTTCAAGTGATTAAATGTTTTCTGTTTCAACATGAAAAATCATTAAGATTCGAGAGCGGAAGAACAACGATTTTAGCATTACAATTACCAGGCCTGACAATGCTGCTAGGTAACATGATCATAAACAAGGTAGAAAGGCAGAGGACTACACTCCCGATGAGTTCCAAACGGAATCCCAACCATTCATTGGATCCACTGTTGTGGATGTCCATGCGTAAATTGGAATTTACTCTGTTAACATTCTCCTGACAAAAACTATCCTCCTTTTGGAATGCGCGGATTGTCATAACTCCAGAGATGCTTTCTGAGAAATGGTGAATGACAGGGGCTTTAGTGATTGAGTCGAGGCGAGTTAATTCTCGAGACGATGCAAGGTAGTATCCCTGTAGTTCAAGGAAAACGAATTTAATCAAATGGCCTAAGCAGATAAACTAACTGCTGTTCCAGATATCAAGAAAGAAATCAGATCTCCATGCAAAAGTTTAAGATTTAACAGAATTCTTTAAATTTACATGAAAGACGCATACCCGATACCAGAAATTCAGCCAACCAAGAGGAATTATCAGGAATATTGTTGGCCAAGCATATTGACATGTGATTATGAAGATACTGAGCACTGTAACGTACATAGCAACCATTAGCCCCATGAAGAACGGAAGGAAGATATCAACGTTGGTCTGATCTGTTGATGCCTGTTGATTTCTAAAAAGGGAATCTGTTAGTCCTAAGATACCATGATATCTGATCACCTTTTTTCTTGGAACTATGTCTCCAATTGTTTCTTTTCACCAATATCATAGAATTGACAGATGATATACAGATATGCTCCAAAGAGGAAAGTGCCAAAATACAGTCTTTGAAACCTTACCCGACTTAAAATTCTTCCTGAAGTTGTGGTATCGAAAAAGGACATAGGGGCATGCAAGATGCTTCGAAGAATTTGCCCGAAAAAGATCTGTGCTGTCTTGAGCCCCATAAGTGTAACAAAAAAGGCCCTGAACACAACCAACACAACAGACACGGCTGCTATGATGGCATAAACAGAAATAAGTACCGAAGGGTTGAATGAAAGAGCGCGATCAGTTGAGGTTTCGTACGACAGCCAATAATCACCGGCCATTAGAGAACCTTGCCATGACAGAGATAATAACAGAACTCCAGCCACACCCCACTAGCCAAAGGCCTAAGTGCATTACATTTTGTACACATGCAAGCTGACTTTACCAGTTTCCCTCTCTTCATCTTTGATTAGCTTAGTATCACCCTTATCAAATTTTGAGTGGTCTTGAGACTCACCATTTCCTTCCCCAATGTTGGAAACACCATGCGGAGTTTTGGATGTTTTGTTGGAATTTTCACCGGGCATGTTGTTGCCTGCTTCTACAAGCTCCATAGCCGTTTCATGCGCAGTTACCAGAGCTCCGAAATCCAAGTCAGAGTCTAGTAGATTATTATACTTCCCTGACTGTACTATCATTCCATCTCGCATCACCTGGAATTTACACACGAATATTTTAGAAACATCGCATACTCTTGTACGAGTGCATGTGCAGGCCGGTATCTTTTTTGAGGAAACAGATAATACCTATCCTACTTACCAAGATAAGATCAACATTGTGCAAGAAGTCCACTTGATGGGTTACAAGCAAAATAGTCTTCCCCTTGAGAGCTCCTCTCACACATTCCTGCAGATAAAGCATACAAAATAAACATATCAAGCTTTCATGAGCAACTATCCTGCCTTCTTTTCAACAATTGCAAAGCTTGTAATGTATCAGACAAAAATGTTACCTTAAATATGTCTGTCCCTATATGAGCATCGACCGCACTAAAAACGTCATCAAGAAGGTAGATGTCACAATCTTGGTAAACAGCTCTCGCGAGTTGTATACGTTGCTTCTGGCTGCCACTGAGGTTAATCCCACGTTCTCCGATTTCAGTCTGATCACCGAACTCCATCATTTCCAAATCTTTCTCCAAACAGCAAACCCTTACAACTTCCCTCTACTTCTCCTCGTTCATCGGCAGACCAAATAGGATGTTCTCTTGAATTGTCCCATTTTGAATCCAAGATGTTTGAGCTACATATGCAATTGAACCACAAAGCTTAACCTGTCATAGAAACAAACAAGAATTGTATTTAACAAACGTTCCTTGTTCATTTGCATTGTTATGCTGGAAACTTCATGTACAATCAACTACCATGAAATAAGTATACACAGTTGCATATATCAATGATGGGGAAAAGATAAACTTAATTCTCACTGTATACCTTTCCTGATATTTTGTGCATCTCGCCGAGAATCGAAGCTAGAAGAGAAGATTTCCCAGATCCCACAGTCCCGACTATAGCGGTAAGCTCCCCTTTCTTGACCTCTAAGTTAATATTTTTCAGAACCTCCTCTCCTTTTTCATCATGCCAGCTAAACACTCCGTTTTTAACTTCCGCGGCAATACTACCATCACAACCCTCCTGTCTCTCCACTGATGAATCTACTAATTCCTTGCTCATCATATAAGTATCCAATCTCTCCAATGAAATCATTGCTTGTGAGAGCGAGATCATGGATTGCGGGAAGTTCCTGATGGGCTCCTGCAAGATCTTGAAGATAGTTGTTGTGAACACTAGCCCGACATCGAGTTTCACTCCTAGTAAAAGTGCAGTCCCAAATGTGAGGGTAGATATCAGCAATGGTGTTGACCACATCACTATGGTATTTCCAGAGATTGAATACATGAATTTGCTTAGCCATCCGAACTCGGTTTCACGGAAAGATTGGATTCTTTTATTGAAGTGCTCTTCCCATGCCTGGAACTTGATCACCCGCATGTGATTAAGCATCTCATTGGTGGCCTTCATCCTCTTGTCACGATTCCTCATCACATCGAATTGAAACTGGTTGTTCCACTTGGTTCCAATTATCACAAAAACAAAAACACCGAGAAGCCCTAGCACTGCCATGACTACCGCAACGCCAAGGTACCTATACAAAAGCACCAAGGCGACCGCAACCTGCAAAGGAGTCAACCAAATGGAATGGAGCTGCGACATCATATCAGAGACCTGTTGAGCATCAACAGCCATGTAATTCACAATCTGTCCAACACCATGAGCCTGACGAGCAGAGCAGGTTAGCTTCAACCCCCTCTTGTATAAACAAGTGATCAGAGTGCAAATGAGCATCCCGAGTTTCTGAGAGTTGAAGTTGAATTGATGAGTAGTCAACACTTCGACAAACTTTGCACCGAGAAGAATCGATATAAGATAGTATCCTTCATAAGGTGAGCTTCGTTTCCCTGCAGTGTAGTCCACAAAGCTCTGGATCAGTACAAGACCGACATTCGCAGGATTGCGAGGAATGCAGTCAGGGCAACTTCCTTCCAAAAGCATCGTTAGCAATGTAGTTCGAACAGGGTGGCTCAATTTTTCATCCGGTTTAGGCCAATTCACTTCGAAGAGCTTCGATATCTTCTCGGCCCGATGTTCGGGTGACAAAGTAGGGACTTCCTCCATTTTGAGAGGGTATTTGTAGCCTTGTCTCAACAGAGGATTCATCCATATCCAAAAGGCCTTTGATACTATAGAAGCTGAAGAGAAGCCAGTCACTCTATGTTTTCTCAAAAGCGGCTCATGTAACTCGGCTTCCTCTTCATTCATTGTTGGTTCGGGTTCACCGGTCACCGATATACCAGTTAAACCTCTAATGGCGACAAGGAGAAGAACAACTGATAATGGAAAAGAAACAAAGGAAACTATATCATCCAACCTCAAATAAGTATCCTCGTTTGTTTCAACAGACACAACACGAATGATACCGGACACGACGAACAACGAAACGATGATAAAATTCGCAAACCAATAAGCTCGGAGAGTTAAAGGGTGGTTAACAGCCTCGAATCTCTTCTCATGGATGATTAAGATTGCAATCACAGCATGAGTTACGGCTTGAACCAACCAAAATACACCATCAAATTGCTTCCATGGCTGCTGGCCACTACTAGTAAATGCAAGAATGCATACAATAGTGTAAGAAATCGCCAACACAGCCGTCACAATCAAAGAGAGTTTGAACCATATGTTGGTCTTGAGAATGGCCCTGTTATTTCCTATAAGAGGCTTGCTGATGTCGGAGCTGCCATGGCTATTGTCTGAGAATCTAGAATAGAGCTTGTGAACAGCAAAACATAGGTGGGTGAGCAAGAAGAAGATATCAACGGTGGAAAAGAGAGACCTTTGAGGACAAGCAGAGAGGAAAATGAATCTCAGCCATTGGAATACACCATGAATGGATGTCATCTCCTTGGAGGATTCAATCACAGAGCTTGAACACGAAATTGAAGTAATCCAAGTGGTTGAAGACATGTTTAGTCAGACTTGTACGTGAAATAATAAAAAGTTCACCGTTTTCTTTTTCAGAGAATGAGGATTCCGATCAGTATATATTCCCTTCCATCACCTGTAAACAAGTACCGATATACCATCATGTTTCTACAAAAAGAATGATCCAAAAAGTAATGATAACAATGAAACAAGAAGAAAACAACAGTGAAATGATCATCAAGGAAAAAGTGATAAAAAATACCATTTTCTCCATACTTGTCAAACAAGTAATAGGTTAGCATCACATACCAATGAAATAATGTCTTGGGAAAAACTCCATTAAAATCAAAGAAAAAAGATACAGCTTTTATGACAAAAAAGGAAGAAGGAAAAAAAAAAAACACTAGGAAGAAGAAGCCATGGAACAAACCTGTAACTAAGTTCGAGATAGAATAAAAACCAAAGTAAACATTGCTTCGAACTCCATAGCCAAAGCCAACTACTACCACGTGAAAAATCGGTCCAGCACGTTTCAAAGTGTTAATAAATGCGAAAACACTCGAACAGCACTGTTCTATTTATTTACTTGCCATTTGATTTGACAAATTTTTACTGGCTGTCCAAATTAAAGTGCTTCTTTTTTTCGGGACAATAATCCACGTTCGTGTATTCCCATAGAAAGATGGAAAGAGAAGATGAATAGACGATGGTCATCGAGTCTGACAGATTAAAAAATTTATTAGATAACAGACTCGTTACGTTATACGTGGTTCATAGTTCATCACGTTATTTGTGAAAAATTTATTAAACAATAGATTCTCTTGGCTGGCTGGCCTGTCCTGAAGGTGGTCACTAAGGGAGACGGTCGATTAGTGGTCTAATTATTTTAATACTTCAATTTTTTTATATTTCAATTTTTTAATATTTATTATTAAGGTTTATTTTTAAAGATAGTTTAATTTTTTTATATTTCAATTTTTTAATATTTATTATTAAGGTTTATTTTTAAATTTTAATTTTTTAATATATATTATTAGATGTTTAATTTTTTCAATAATTGTTATTAGTGGTCTAATTATTTTAATACTTGTTATTATGAGTTTATTTTTTTAATGTTTTTAATACTTGTTTTAAGGGGTCTATTTTTATTTTTATTTTCTAATGTTTGTTATTAAGGATTTAATTTTTTTAATAATTGTTATTAATGCCCAATTTTTTTTAATACTACTTGTTATTATGAATTCAATTTTTCAATTTTTTAATACTTATTTTTAAGGGTTTATTTTTAAAATTAAAATTTTCTAATACTTGTTATTAGGGATTTATTTTTTTCAATAATTATTATTAGTGCCAATTTTTTCAATACTCCTTTTTATTATGAATCAATTTTTCAATTTTTATACTTATTTTTAGGGGTCTACTCTTAAAATTTAATTTTATCTAATACTTGTTATTAGGGGCTTTTTAAAATATTTATTATTAGCTACATACTCTTAAAATTTAATAATTTTCAAATACTTATTATTTTAGCCCTAATTTTTTTCCACTAATATTTGTTATTAGGGGTTCACTCTTAAAATTTATTTATTTTTCAATACTTGTTATTAGGGCTCAATTTTTTTCTAATATTTGATGTTATGTACATATTCTTAAAATTTAATATTTTTCAATACTTATTACTAGAGTCTCATTTTTTTAATATTTGTTATTAGAGGTCTACTCTTAAATTTTATTTTTTAACATTTGTTATTAGAGACCTACTTTTAAAATTTAATATTTTTCAATATTTGTTATTAGAGGCCCAGTTTTTTAATATTTATTATTAGGTACATACTCTTAAAATGTAATATTTTTCGATACTTATTATTATAGGTCCTAATTTTTTTAATACTTGTTAAAAAAATTTATTCTTAATTTTTTTCAAGACTTATTAATAAGACATGCTCTTAAAAATTAAAATTTTTCGATACTTATTATTAGTGGCCTATTTTTTAGAGGGTAAACTACACCAATAGTCACCGAACTATGGTTTCTTTCCTATTTTGGTCACCGAACTATTTTTTTGGCAAAAACATCACTAATGTTATGTTTTCTTCCTATTTTGGTCACTGAACTATTTTTTTGGCAAAAACATCACTAACGTTATATTTCCTTCCTATTTTGGTCACCGACAGTTAGGTATTTAATTTTTTTAATTTTCCATGTCATTTCTTCTCTCTCCTCGTAAGCAATATATGTTATTTTATAATATTTTTATTCAAACTAACATGATGGTGACACGTGCCACTGCCTACTAGTGGAATAAAAGGAATGAAAAATCAAGCCCCTTATGCAGCCAGATAGATGGTGACATGTGTAAGGGGCTTGATTTTTCATTCCTTTTATTCCACTAATAGGCAGTGATACGTGTCACCCTACTGTTAGTTTGGATAAAAATATTATAAAATAACATATATTGCTTACGAGGAGAGAGAAGAAATGACATGGAAAATTAAAAAAGTAAAATAAAATTCCTAACTGCCGATGACTAAAATAGGAAGGAAACATAACGTTAGTGATGTTTTAGCCAAAAAAAATAGTTAAAATAGGAAGGAAATATAACGTTAGTGATGTTTTTGCTAAAAAAATAGTTTGGTGACTAAAATAGAAAAAAAAACTATAGTTCGATAACTACTGGTATAGTTTCCCTTTTTTAGATTCACCCTTAAACTATTAAAATTTTAAGAACAATCTATTGGTTGGGGTCTCGAATGAATTTTGGTTATCTAATAATTTTTCGACAGATTGGGAGAACCTTTTTGTAATTGTTTTGCTTGGATTCTCTTTTTGCTCTGACTGGAATTCGTCAGTGTCATCATTCCTAAACTGAAAAGTTTTGGATTTCTGCATCCCACGTGCGATACTATTCGCGTGGGATTACTTTCCGGTCGGAATTGGAGAATATGGATTTGGTCAAAGTATGTTTGACCTCAACATGTTCTATTACAATCTCATTATACGAAAATCTACGACTTTTATTTTATATATTTTTGGCTTAGGATTCAATAAACCCAAAAAAATTAATTAAACTTTTAAATATATTTGTATTCAATTAAATTCTTAAATTCAAAAAAAATTAATTTAGTCTTTTTGAATAATATTGACTGCTAACTATAACATTTTTTTTATAAAAAAATTAGCACGTGTCGCAACAGAATATCACTTGTAATTTTTATAAGTTTTTTAATTTTAAAATTTAAAAACTATATAAAAATTAGTAAAAATTTATAAAATTTTAAAAAATTCTAAAAAATATTTTAAAAAATTAAAATGTTTTTTAATTTCATTTTTTAAATAATAATAAATAATAATTTTTAAAAAGATTAAAATATTTAAAATATTATTATAAAATAATAAAAAAATTGAAAAATATAAAACAATTAAAGTTATTTTATTTTTTAAATAACTTTTATTGTTTTATATTTTTTTAAAATAACTTTTATTGTTTTATATTTTTTTCAATTTATTTTTATAATTTTATAATAATAATATTTTAAAATTTTAAAATATTTTAATCTTTTTAAAAATTATTATTTATTATTTTTAATACATTTTGAAATTAAAAAATATTTTTTATATATTTTTAAAATAATTTTTTGAATTTTCCGAAAAGAAATTAAATTTTTTAGATTTTTTTTTTCTAATTTTTATATATATTAAAATTAAAATTTTCTAAAAATGAAAAGTGGCATTATCCTGTTGCGACACATGTCAAAAAACTCGTTAAAGTTAACGGTCAACGTTGGTCAACGGGCCAAATTAATTTTTTTTGAGTTTAAGGGCTTAATTAGGTGCAAAAAAAGTTTAGGAATTGATCTTTTTTACAAAAGTTTAAGAGCTTATTGAACCCTTAAACCTATATTTTTTTAATAAAATATTTTGAAGCATAAGTTTATTGAATTAAAGTACTTCATTAGATTTTTCTAAAGTTTAACGATTAAAATAATTTTCTAATTGAATCCATTTGGTGATCCTAGTGGACAATGTCAGATCTATAAATATTTTTGAGTGTGGAAAAATATTTATTAACATCATGTTTGAATTTGGTTCGTTTATTATTTAGCGTATTCGGACTCAGCTCATTTAGTGTTTGTGATCATGTTCGTTTAACGTTCGCGAACATGTTCGTTTATATGTTCGTGAACATAAGCAACTAAGCGTAAATAAGTTAACAATGCTTATTTACAATGGTGTAAATAAGTTATCTTTGCAAACATTAGTGAATTAGAAATCATCGTTGTAAATAACTTGCCCACCCTTACTATATAGTGGATTTGTCACCGTAGTTAATACATATACAATTTAAAATTTGTTTAAAAAGAAGAAAACAATGTCTTCTGTTACAACTTAGTACTTACATAGACGAACCTATATAACATCTTCATGATGTGAACAATTTTATGCAAACATTTGTTCCCCATATCGTGGGAATTGAATACAATCTTGAATAACCAAAGGAGGAAGACATACCATTATGTAACGACCCAATTTTCGGATTAATAAAATGGGCCTCACATCCAGGTTTGGATCCTTTAAGTTGGTGAATTAAATTAGAGAGATTTAAAGTGAAGCTTGTTTTAAGGTAATTAAAGACTTAAATGAATAAGGGATATGTTTGGGGGCCAAAGTGGAGTCAAGAAAAAAGATAAGTGTCCATTTAATTGTTTTATCGATTGTTGGAGGGAGAGGTGTTATTTGAATTAAAGTGGTTGTGGGGGGAAGAAGAAAATATTGGATAAGATATTTTAGAGAGAGAAAAGTATGAGAGAAAGTGAGGGAAGGCTTTGAATCCCTAACTATCGTCGACCGGACCGCCTAGAGTGACACCACCACCACCATCAAATTTCTCTCGTCGAGACGAGTCTACCGACATCTTTTATTCTGTCGTCACTGTCGCCATTCGCCAGGGTAAAGTTCTAAAAGGCTTGAAAGTCGTGAAAAGCCACGTTCTGCCGTTCATCGTCAAGAGTGAGCATCACGGTTAAACTCACCAGGAGTTTTTACGCCAATCTATAGCTGGCCACCGGAGCACGCCGCACGCGCCACCACCTACGCGTGGGCAAGCTTCGGTAGTAGGTGAGGGTCAAACTAGAGGGTTAGTTAACCAAACCAGACCAACCGATTACTCGAACCAGACCAACCAGTTGAGCTGAGCTGAGCCGGGTTAGAGTCGAGTCGTGAGTCATTGATCGAACCGTTAACCATTGACCTAGTCATTGATCGTTGATCGAGTTGTTGACTTTTTCTGAGGAACCCTACCCAGAGGTTTATCGACGTTGTGAGTCCGTTGACGTTGTTCGTTTTGCCAAATCAAACTCGGTAAGCTATTTTTACGTATTTGGCCATGTGGATTAGTTAGTCAAGGAGGTTAATTAATGTTTATGGTATTCATATATTTATGAGGATTGTTCGGGCTCGAATACTAAATCAAGATGAGCATTTGAGGAGCTCGAGTAAGGATTTATCAATAATCATTTAAGGTTAGTACACCTCGAACTCCTTTTACTTTATGAGCATCATAAATGTTATTGCTTTGTGTGTTAGTTTCTGCAAAATAGGCAGATGATAAATAAACATGTTTAGAGATCGACATCATGAGTTTTGATATATGTGTGATGCATATTGATGTTACGAATATGATGAGACTCATGAAGACTTTAGAGACGGTGTAGGGTCGTTTGAGGTATCCGTATAATTATCTGATTTGGCTGATTTACATGTTGTGTTGCTTGAGTGCTTGGGATATGAAATTGGCATGTTTGATGGAAATTGTACTTATTGGACTAATAATTGAAAATACTCGATTAAATGATTAAGAATCCGATAATTAATATTAATTGATTGAATGCATTGGTAAACAAACCCTAATGACTTTTATAAGCTTTAGGGATAGAATAGAGCGTTGTGATATCGTAATTTAAGGAAATGGTACAAACCCGTGAGTATAGTATCAGTACTAGCTTCAATCGTACCGGTACGCGATTGAGGGCCGTATCGGTACGGGTCAACCTGTATCGGTACTTGCAAAAATCTAGGATTTGTAGTAAGCAATTCCAGTATCGGTATGCGTGTAAGTACCAGTACCTATGGGTATCGTATCGATACTCGTGTTTGAGTACCGGTACCCGATACACTAAATAATCTATAAATTCAAATTAAGGATAGAAATTAATGTATATATATTAATAATTGGATTGTGCCTTGATAAATGAGATAATGTAAATTAATAGAGATAATTAATGAGATTAATTATATACTCATTCATAAAGTATTAACAACTCTTTAATGTAAAATAAATGATGTGATGACGTTTAGCAACAATAGAGAGATCCTTGGGATAACATTGCTTGTATGCCAACTAGGCATTTGATTGACATGGGATCCGAATACCCAAGGAATGTACTGCAGTACAAGTGTTCTAAATGCACTCAATGTCTGTGTGGTCCCGAGTGACATTCGCTACCCGATGTTTGTGTGGTCTTGGGTATGTGGCATGCACTGTAATACCTCAAAATTTTGGGTAGTGACCGAAATGAATAAAATGAAAGTTTGATGACTAAAGTATAAATTTAGGAAAAGTTTAGGGACTAAATTGTAATTTTCAAAAGTTATGTATTTTTTGTCTTGTAAATGAATAGTTTACCCTCCAAGAATGACGTTTTCGTGTTACCCAGATTTTTCGTATGGAATTTGTGCTAAAAGCTATAAAGAGTTAAATTCAAGAAAAATCTGTATAATCAGATCAAATCGAATAAATGAGATATTTTGTAAGAAAAGGTTAATAATGTCATTTCCATGCCTTAATTTAGTAGAATTTAACATGGACCATTGGATGTAAGTAGAATTTTCCATGTTAAATATGAGCCATTGGATGAAAAATGGCAAGGTTGTAATTTTGAAAAATTGATATTACTTGATAAATGGATAAATAGGCTAATTGTGATTTTTAAATAAATAATTACTATGAAATGATAGTAACTCATTATGCGACACTCTGACTAGTATTGGATATTAAATACTGGTAAGGGTATTACATGCACCACCTGATGTCTTTGTGGTTCCGGGTGAGTGATATGGTATGGTATTTGATGTATGTGTGGTCCTGAATACCGTGCGAGATACTCGATGTCTATGTGGTCCCGAGTATGTATGTGGCTAGTCTGATCTCATAGTGGTCTCGGGCTAAATAGGTTTGACTACCACGGTTTGTGGTCAAAATTTTGTGTGCTTTTGCCCGGATAATTTGGTGAGATCTCGGGTATGATTAGGTCTTCTGTGCCATGTATGATGACTTGCATGATGAGAGCATGTGTTTAGGCGACTAGTGGTAGTGCTAAGTGTTTATGTATCTCTCCTTATTGCTCGTACTAGCTTGCATGTTTATGTTTATGATTAGCATAAAGTATAGTAGAGTAGATGTGTACCACTGAGCTTTGTAAGCTCAGCGCTCGGAGTCGTTGTTTTCGTATGTAGGTTGATTGTGGGATCACAAACTGAGCTTTGTAAGCTCAATGCTTGGAACTGTTATTTTCGTACGTAGGTTGATTATGGGATCGTGGGATCGAGGAGCATTGTCTACACAAAATTCCAGTAAGCGGCATTTGTCAGAGTATGATACTTGTATTTAGTGGACAAAGTATTCATAAGACCTTACAAGTGTTGAGTCTGTAACTTTATTTTGAAATATTAGTTTGATATACAATGTATAACTTGGAGCTCCTATTTCGTAAATTGATTTATGTTGTTTATTTAATTATATGAGGTATTTGATGATATTACGTTTTGAATAAAGACTAAATCTATGGTTTTTAAATGAATTTTTTGGATCGGATTTTGGGTGACCCGAATGTAGTACTTTAGATCCAAATTCGGATCGGGGTGTTATAATTCACGCTGGCCTTAAAAACACAAAAATCTTCAAATACAATTTATAAAGCAATGTGATAGATAATACCTGTAAGACCACAATAAATTCGAAACAATAAAATTTGTGTCTATTACCAATTTATATTCAATCAATAAAAAGCAAGGGAAAAATGAAGGGTTATATTTTGATATACAAGTTCTATAAAAATATTACACAACCCTTCTTTAAAATCTAAATTACTATACCTAAAATCCTAAAATGTAAACTTTAAATCCTAACCCTAACCCTAAACCTTAAACTCTTACCCTGAATCATAAATTCTAAACCCTACAATCTAAACCTCTAAACTATAAACCCTAAATCTAAAAACTAAAGTCTACACAAGCTTGTGTATCAAATTTTTTTCCAAAAACGAATGCATTTGTTAAATTGCTTCAACGAAATTAGTATAAAGAATCATTAAATTTATAAAGTTATATTTCTCCTTCCAGTCTCGATTAATTTAATCTCTAACACAAAACTCAAAGTTAGAAAAGAAAAAGGTAAACATAAATTCACTAAATATTTAATTATTCTATCCCTATTTGTCTTGAACTCTTGAAAATCTTGCAGAACAAAATATACTTGAGATTTGAGAGTTGAACTTTGAAAACTAAGAATTTTGTGTTTGAAGAAGAAGCAAGAGTTGCAGAACCCAAAGAATTTTTATTTTTAGTGACTTTTCCCTCTTCTATTGTAATTGATTATTATTTTTCTAGCTTTTATGCGAGATTGTAAATGAATTAGGCTCAAATAAATTGTTGGTGCACTTTTAAGAAAGAATAAATTATTACTTATGAATATCTTTTGTCAATTTCTATTATAATTTATATGTTCTTGGAAAAAATAAAATTTTAGGGTGTGCACACAAAAAATCAATGTGGGCACAATAAAGTTTTATAAATTTTAGAGTGAATATAATTAATAAAATATATAACAAATAAGAGAAAATTTAGATTTCAGGGTGGACACGTGCTTGTAATCACTAATTTTATCCAGGATATTAACCCGTTTTCACATTTTTGTGAATATTTAAATAATGTGCTTTAGTTTATTGTTATCTTTTATATATATTAATATTATACATATATTATCAATATAAAACAAAATATTATTATACTATATTATGTATTAATATTATTATATCATATGTCCCAATGTGTAAAAAACCCCAAAATATTATAAATATTATTTATTTATCTGTTTACTATTAAAAAAATCCAAAAATACTATTAGCATTATCTATTTGTTATTACTATCTACTCTCTATTAAAAACCCAAAAAATTACTAGAATATTTTTTATGCTTATATGATATCTTTGTTTGAAAGAAAAAACAAACACTAAACAAAAAAACATTATTACTCTTTTATGATACGTTGCAATTAGTATTACTAATTTGGTTTATGTTTATTATCCCCTTTAGTCTTTCCGTCCTCTTAATTTTTTTTAGGGTTTCTTTTAAAATAGCACTCCAGGTCCTCTGGTTTTAGCCACATTTAATTAAGTACTGGATTTGAGCAAAATTTGTTTTTTTAAGTGGTTAATGCTTCATTTGGTCCCTGTCCTTTTTTAACCTTTTAATTTAGTCCATTACAGTTTTTTTTTCTCTACGGGCCACTGGTTTTGGTTTTATTTAATTTTAATCATGCATGCATATTTAAATTCCTAGGCTTTATTTTGTACCTGTTTAATTCCTTTTGTTTTGTACATTGATGGGTATTTCATGATTGATATGTTTTGTACATTTGATTTGCCTATGTGTGTATCATGTTTTTCATGTATTGTGCTTTTTAAATGTTTTCAAGTATATAACCTGCAAGGATCGTGATATTGCTAAAACATGGTATATGGTTTTTTTATTTCCATTGTGCTTTGACGTTATGCCATTCCATGTTGTATATTATTCGGATTTCCTTTGTTGCATATTTGCTCCTTTTAGTATATGTCCTTGTTTACATTTGCTATGTATATGCTTATTTTACGCCTTTATTCATCATGTTTTAATTTTACCGTTATTGTACACTTGTTCCCTCTTTTATTTTATGCTTATTTATGCCTTTCTTTGTTGTTGCATTCGGGTATTAATTTGCCAATGCGGAGCCTTGTTATTCGGAGGTAAATGCGGCCAGTATCAAATATAGTGATGTTGGTCTTGCGGTTTACTTTCGAATTACGAGACCCTTAAAATTTACTCGCACGTATAACCAGATTTCAAATTAATCGTCACCTTAATTCACAAAGTTTAATATTAACAAAGCGGTAATTATTATTTTCTTTTTACGATACCAATTTTTGGGCGGTATGGAGGTGCCAAAACCTTCCCCATCCGTAACCGACTCTCGAACCCTATTTTTGAAATAATCTCTGGTTTTATGGTGTCCAGCTTACCTCAGTGGCCGGTGGCGACTTCGAGTTTTACTGTTTTTCCAAAACACATATTTTTAAAGAATTTCCCCGTCTTTTTAAATATTTCCAAAAAACATAAAGAAAATCAAATTACGTATTTTTTAGCAAACACTCTAAATTTTTAGGTCGTTATAGTTGGCGTCTGGTTTTGATTTTTCAAAATTAAAGTGAGTCAGGCTATTTTTCAAAATGAACAAAATAACTACCGCTTTATTAATATCGGAAATTGTGAATTAAAGTGACGATTAAGTTGGTATCCGTTTATAAATGCGAGTTTATTCTAACACATTTAGAATTTGACATTTAAACCCATCCTTTTAAATGGGCGGAAAATGCTAGTGCTTTCGTGTGGATATTGTTCCTCTGTATGGGCCTAGTAAGTACCTTCGGGGCTCGACTACCCTATATGTTCGTGGAAATATTGTTTCCCCGTACGGACATAGCGAAAGGGTCCCCTGAATTGAACTCGATTGAGAGGAGCCTATAATGGTGATGACCGGGGGCCTTGCCACTCTTTAGAAGAGGACAACGAGGACAGTTCAGGTACCGTCTAGAACCAACTGCATGTAGAGGACATAGAAAACCCTCCCTTTTAGAGCCGTGCAGTTAAACCTAGGTTATTTAAAAATTATGTAAATATGATTGTTTTGCTTTGTTTGCTTTAAATTCCTGCTTCATTCTTTATATGTTTTGCTTTTATCCGGTACTGACTTGTTTTATTGTTGTCGTATTTTGCATATATTTTTCGCATGTGCATTGCATAACATGAAGGTTTTGGTTCGAGTGATTTATCAATTTGAGAGCTTTCATTATGGATAAAAGGTACCTCAAGAAGGAGGAAATTAATTCTGCTGTCCGACATTGGTCTAAAGTTAACCAAAGAATTCAAGGTGATAGTCTTCCAAGTGAGCGCATTGTGGCGGGATACACATATGTCAGTTTGCAACAAGATGACCTATGGGATCTGAAACAAATTTGGGAAGGATGGGCCGACAACTGCAAAATCTCTTCCAAGAGAATTACGGTGACATAGCACAGTTAATGTATGTTTGAATCAATCAGCCTATGCTCCGAGCCATTTTTCAATTTTGGAATCTGGCATTCTGTTGCTTCACTTTCAACGGGAAGGACTTGATGCCAACAATAGAAGAATATATAGCTTTGCTCAATCAGAAGAACATCCATGACGATTGAATTTACATAAAACCGTCAAGGCCTCAGAATTACCCTTTGAAGCTCAAAACCATAGCCAGGATGAGTGAAGATTGGGTCAAGGGTTTGATTCAAGTCCGATGAGACCGTACCATTTTTTCACAGAAGTATACACGAGATATCATACCAATACACCCGGATAGGGAAGAAAAGATGAGCTTTTTCTCTTTGGGGGTCTACAGTTTGATCTTTCTCCCTAAAGTTTTGGGCAACATTGATGTAGCCATTTTGGACTCATTCGAGTAGTTGTAGAAGAGGCTAACCCGGTATCGGCAATCTTGATTGAAACTTTCATCTCTCTAAATATGAGTCGAAAGCTTGAAGAAGTGCGCTTTAGGGGGTATGCATAATTACTGCAAGCGTGGATCCAAAGTCACCTTTAGAAGACACCGACAAGAGTGCTACTCGGATAATCTCAAGAATTTTTTCCCTTTACGTGAGTACCTAGTAAAAAAATAGTGGGAAGAGCCAGAAATAGACGGCCATCTTCAAGAATATTCAAGATAAGGACATTGTGTAGAGGATGCCTTGGCTCGGTAGTGTCTTTTAGTCCAAATGGCCAAAGGTTGCCGTTTTAGGCAAAAATTGAGTCGTATACAGGTTTTTAAAAAATAACTAGGTTTTTTACTTTTTTAAAACCTTCCGTATTTTTGAGTTTATCCTTTCGTCCCTTTCGTCTTTCCAAACTACAACCCTAGTCCTCCAAACATTTGTGCAGTTTGCAGTTTCATCAAAAATTAAGCTGAATTAGTTTTGAAAATGGTTTATTATCCCCTTTAGTCCTTCCGTCCTCTTAATTTTTTTTAGGGTTTTCGTCTTTTGAAATAGCACTCCAGGTCCTTTTGGTTTTAGCCGCATTTAATTAAGTCCTGGATGTGAGCGGAATTTGTTTTTTAAGTGATTAATGCTTCATTTGGTCCCTGTCCTTTTTTAACCTTTTAATTTAGTCCCTTACAGTTTTTTTTTATTTCTCTATGGGCCACTAGTTTTAGTTTTGTTTAATTTTAATCCTGCATGCATATTTAAATTTCCAGGCTTTATTTTGTACATGTTTAATTCCTTTTGTTTTGTACATTGATGGGTATTTCATGATTGATATGTTTTGAAGCTTTAGTTTGATATATACATTTTATGTTATATAATATTTGATTTGCCTATGTGTGTATCATGTTTTTTAAATGTTTTCAAGTATATAACCTGCAAGGATCGTGATATTGCTAAAACATGGTATATGGTTTTTTTATTTCCATTGTGCTTTGACGTTATGCCATGCCATGTTGTATATTATTCGGATTTCCTTCGTTGCATATTTGCTCCTTTTAGTATATGTCCTTGTTTACATTTGCTATGTATATGCTTATTTTACGCCTTTATTCATCATGTTTTAATTTTACCGTTATTGTACACTTGTTCCCTCTTTTATTTTATGCTTATTTATGCCTTTCTTTGTTGTTGCATTCGGGTATTAATTTGCCAATGCGGAGCCTTGTTATTCGGAGGTAAATGCGGCCAGTATCAAATATAGTGATGTTGGTCTTGCGGTTTACTTTCGAATTACGAGACCCTTAAAATTTACTCGCACGTATAATCAGATTTCAAATTAATCGTCACCTTAATTCACAAAGTTTAATATTAACAAAGCGGTAATTATTATTTTCTTTTTATGATACCAAATTTTGGGCGATATGGGGTGCCAAAACCTTCCCCATCCGTAACCGACTCCCGAACCCTATTTTTGATCGAATCTCTAGTTTTATGGTGTCCGGCCTACCTCAGTGGCCGGTGGCGACTCTGAGTTTTACTGTTTTTCCAAAAAGACAGATTTTTAAAGAATTTCCCCGTCTTTTAAAATATTTTCAAAAAACGTAAAGAAAATCAAATTACGTATTTTTTAGCGAACACTCTAAATTTTTTAGGTCGCTACAGTGCTTACCCTAGAGAAAGGGTGCGTCTGCCATTGCTAGTGGGAAAAAAAAGAATGTTATTGTTAGATGATTCATATTCGAGCAACTTATTTATTCATTATATAAATTTTACTAAAGGGTTAAGATTAATAAACATGAATTATCTTATAATCACACTATACCGTTAAAAAAATCTTCTAAGTATTTTGGAAAACTGATTAATCTGCTCTTTTTTAACTGAATTGAACCGTCCAACTTGTTATGCTCAAATTCTCCCAAGTGATGTTTCTGTGTTTAATTTTTTTAAAAAAACCTTAATTTTCTAAAAAATTCTAAAATTCTAAAAATAGAAAAATCTTTTAATTTTATAATAATTATTGAACTATTATGTTAAAAATTTAAAATTTTATAAAAATTATTAAAAATTCAACGATGATAATAACAACAATGTCAGAATCGATGAAGCTCGGGATATTAAAGTCAACAATCTAGATGCTTTTGTCACGGACCGCAAGCCCGCGACCGAGACAAGTGCAACCATGGCAGCCCAAGCCTATTTCTACAGCATTTTGGGCTTGCCAAATGGCCCAAGAAAGCTGGCCTTTTACCATGGTGAAATGAGCAAGCAGAGTATTTACCACGGTGAAATCCGATAAGGCATCTTACTTATTATTTTTGTGCTTATTTGTAAAGTTAATTCCAACTTTATCTCTTATTTGAAATTCAAATGTTGTAGATAGGATAGGCTCTCATCTGGACCATTGATCCATTGTAATCTTGACCGTTGATTGTACTGAGCTCTCACTATAAAAGGAGGCTCAACCCAGGTCATTTCATCGTTCATTCATTCATCACTTGCTTTAGTTTGTAAGCTTTTACCCAGAGTAATACAACTCAGTATTCACTCAATTTCTCTTGTTATTTTGCCATCGCATTTCTTTTGTTTCGCAGCGGTTTCTAAGTATTCCTACTTAGGAGGTTTTCAGGTGACTTAGCCTAGTTTTCGACCGACAAAGCAGCTAAGGTTGCGCGGTTGTCTAGCAAAAGACTAGCCCCGTGTCAAGTGGTATCAGAGCGAGGTTTTGCTGAGAAGCTGTTGATTCGAGATGACACATGATGGAGAGAGCACTGCAGTGCAGAGGCCACAACTGACAAATCCAAGAGGGGTTCGTCGAAGGACATAATCACATAGATCCAAGGAAGGGTTACCAAGCTTGAAGAATCCATGGCTGAGGCCAAGGCGACGTTGGAACCATTGGAGTCGATGGACGTTGAGAAACTGAGTTCGTTGGATTTCGAGAGGCTCAAGTCCTTTGAGGGAATTCATGATGATGTTCAGAAGGCTCTTAATGGGATGGATGTGAAGATGTCTAAGCGTGGCGATGCCTTAGAGGTCATGCTGGTTGCTCTAAGGGATGAGGTTGAAGAGCTCAAGGCAAAGAGTTCCAAGTCCAAGAAAGATGAACTAAAGAAGAAAGTGGAGCTGCTCAAGACTGAATTGCTTGTGTTGAAAGCTGTGATTACGAACAATGTGACACATGCAATGCCTAGAACCTCGGGAAATATCCCCAAACCAAAAAAGTTCAAGGGGACAAGGTCCGCCCAGGAAGTGGAGAATTTCCTTTGGGGAATAGAGCAATACTTCAAAGCCGTGGGCATCGAGGAAGATGCTAAGAAGGTAAGCTTTGCAAGTATTTACTTAATTGATCTTGCACAAACGTGGTGGCGACGTAGGTGCGAAGATGTGAAGAGTGGGAACACTGCCATCGAGACTTGGAAGGAGTTCCAAGAAGAGTTCAAGGAACAGTTCTATCCTCCATATGCTGAAGATGAGGCACGGTCAAAGCTGAGGCGACTCAGGCAAGAATATGCCAAGTCTTTGAGGGACCATGTCCGAAAGTTCGTGGAGTTGAGTTTGCAGGTCCTGAGTTTGAGTAAAGAGGATGGGTTTTTCACCTTCATGGATGGGTTGCAACCATGGGCGAAGATGGAGTTGCAGCGATGGGGAGTGACCAAGCTCTCTGCTGCCTTGACTGCTGCCGAGTCCATCATTGAGATTGGGCGTAAGAAACCTGACTCCTCCAAACCAAAATCGAAGCACAAAGGTCATGGTGGAGATAAGAAGAAGTCAAGTCGATCCGACAAAGATTCGAGTGGCGAGAATAAGCCTTCGAATGGGAAACATGCAGATTCGAGGGACAAGCAGCATGACAAGTGCTTCCATTGCCACAAAGAAGGGCATATTGCCAGGGATTGTCCCCAAAAGAGCAGAATCGCTACCGTCAAGGAGACAACTGATGGCGAGGCTCTAAATCTTGGCTCTATCATTAGTACAATGAAGGTCAAGAAGGGTCGAAAGAAGAAAGGGTTGATGTTCGTCGACATCATTATTGCTGGCCAGAAGTTGAGTGCACTAGTTGACACCAGTGCCTCTGAACTATTCATGTCCGAGCAAACTGTCGAGAAACTTGGCCTTATTGTCGATAAGTCTAGTGGATCCATTAAGACATTGAATGCCAAGGAAGTACCGATTGTGGGAGTCGCAAATGGAGTTCAACTTGATATTGGAGGTTGGACTGGTAAGAAGCCGTCAAGGTAATCCCACTTGATGACTTTGATTTTGTTCTTGGGTTAAGTTTTCTAGACCGGATCAACGATTTCCCTGTTCCTTTTGCGGATTGTCTGTGTATTCTAGATCCGAAGCATCAATGCATTGTTCCAGTGAGCCATAGGTGTAAAAGTTATATCCGCAATCCAGTTTTCAAAGGCGGTGCGCAAGGAGGAGCTGACCTTCCTGGCAGCCTTGGTGTGCGATGAGCCTATCGCAACCGATGGAGTCCCTGATGAGGTGGGACGAGTCTTGTTAGAATTTGAAGATATGATGCCTACCGAGTTGCCAAAGAAGTTGCCTCCAAAGAGGGATGTTGATCACATGATTGAGCTTGTGCCAAGTGCGGAGCTCCCCGCTCGAGCCCCTTACCGACTGGCCCCGCCTGAGTTAGAGGAGATACGCAGATAGTTGAATTATCTCATAGATGTCGGTTACATCCGCCCATCAAATGTACCCTACGGTGCACCGGTGCTGTTTTAGTAGAAGCACGATGGATCCCTACGGATGTGCATCAGCTACAGGGCTTTAAATAAGCTCACAGTGAAGAACAAGTATCTGATTCCGGACTTGTTCGACCAGCTTGGTGGTGCAAGGTGGTTCACCAAGTTGGACTTGCGATCGGTCTACTACCAAGTTAGAATAGCTGAGGGTGATGAGCTGAAGCAGCTTGCGTGACGAGGTATGGTTCTTTTGAGTATCTTGTGATACCTTTTGGCCTCACGAATGCTCCAGCTACTTTCTGTACCCTAATGAACAAGGTGCTACAACCGTTCATGGACAAGTTTGTTGTAGTCCACCTCGATGACATCGTCATCTACAGTAAGACATTGGATGAGCATGTCGAATACTTGCGGGAGGTGTTCAAATTCTTGCGGGAAAATGAGTTGTATGTCAAGAAGGAGAAGTGCTCATTTGCCCAGCAAGAGGTTCCTTTCCTTGGCCATATTGTTGGAGGAGGCGTGATCCGAATGGACAAGGAGAAGGTTCGAGCCATTGAAGAATGAGAGGCACCAACTAAGGTAACCTGGCTGAGATCTTTCCTGGAGTTGGCGAATTACTATCGGAGGTTTGTCAAAAGCTACTCCAAAATTGCCGCACCATTGACTGACTTGCTGAAGAAGGAGAAGGCGTGGGATTGGGGATCAGAGTGCCAGAAAGCCTTTGATAAGATCAAGCTAGCCATGGTGAGTGAGTCTGTCTTGGTGTTGCCAGATTACACCAAACCTTTCGAAGTTCACACTGATGCATCCGATATTGCCATTGGTGGGGTCCTAATGCAAGAGGGACATCCGGTTGCATATGAAAGCCAGAAGCTCAATGAGACTGAGCAAAGATACATGGTCTATGAGAAGGAGATGACGACGGTGGTGCATTGTCTACGTATATGGAGACACTATGTGCTTGGGTCCAAGTTCGTGGTGTACACAGACAATGTTGCCAATAGTTACTTCTTGACTTAGAAGAAGTTGTCCTCGAAGCAAGTTCGTTGGCAGGAGTTTCTTGCCGAGTTTGATGTTATTTTAGAGCACAAACCAGGGAAGGTGAATTTCGTGGCCGATGCCCTAAGTCGAAGGTATACCATGGAGTTTGCGAGTTTGCCAGAGGGACCGATGCTGGAGTGTATCAATGAGGGATTGACACATAACCCAACGGCCAAGTCATTGATCGAACTTGCCAAGGAGGGCAAAACCCGGAGGTTTTGGCTAGAGGGAGGCTTGTTGTTTGTTCGTGGACGTCGCCTCTTTGTGCCTCAATTTGATGGAATTTGAAAGGAGCTCATGAAGGAATGCCATGATTCCAAGTGGGCGGGACATCCGGGGATGCACCAGACATTGGCCTTGATGGCGGAGCACTATTATTGGCCGCACATGGGCAGTGATGTCAAAGCCTATGTGAAGACTTGCCTTGTGTGCCAATAAGACAAGATCGATCAGAAGAGTCCAGCGGGGTTGTTGTAGCCTTTGCCAATTTCGGAGAAACCATGGGTAAGTGTTTCCATAGATTTTATAGTCGGTTTGCCAGTTGTTGACAGAAAGTCTAGTATTATGGTGGTCGTAGACAGATTTTCCAAGTATGCGACATTTATCCCAGCACCCAAGGTGTATCCAGCCGAGGAGGCAGCTAGACTTTTTTCTTAAGCACGTGGTGAAGTAATGGGGTGTTCCACAATCAATTATCAGTGATCGGGACACGAGGTTCACGGGGAGGTTCTGGACAGAGTTGTTCAAGTTGTTGGGCTCAAACTTGAACTTCTCGACGAGTGTCCACCCGCAGACTGATGGGAAAACCGAGAGAGTGAATGCACTCGTTGAGATCTACTTGAGGCACTATGTGAGTGCTAATCAGCGTGACTGGCCGAAGCTGTTATATGTAGCCCAATTCTCTTACAACTTGCAGCGGAGCGAGGCAACAAACAAGAGTCCGCTCGAGATTGTAACCGGGCAGTAGCCGCTTACACCGAACGCGGTTGTGACCGGGTACCGGGGGCCAAGTCCAGCAGCCTATCATCTTGCCAAGAGTGGCATGAGCTTTATGACTTAGCCCGTGCATGCTTGCGCAAGGTGGGAAAGCGGACCAAGAAGTGGGCAGATCGAAAGCGTCGTGATGTGTACTTTAAGGTTGGTGATCTAGTCCTTGCCAAACTGACTTCGATCTTGCGCAACCCAAATCACAAGGAGCTTGTTCCACGATATGAGGGGCCGTTCAAAGTTGTGAAGCGGGTAGGCACCATGGCCTATCGACTAAAGTTGCCGCCGACCATCCGAGCTCATCCGATGTTTCATGTGAGTTTGTTGAAGGCATATCACCATGATGAGGATGATCCAGATCGGTGCAAATCACACTGAGCGCCAGTCGGAGTAAAGGTCTCATACGAGAAAGAGGTAGAAGCGATCCATTCAGAGAGAGCCGTTCGTCAAGTGGGAAATCGACCAAGGCATGAGTACCTTGTTCAATGGAAGGGTCTTCCAGAGTGCGAGATGAGTTGGGAACCCGCCGATGCCTTATGGCAATTCCAGGAGCAAATCGACCAGTACCATTCTAGCCGCGCGACGAGGGCGTCGCTAGAACTAGTGGGGGAGAATGTCACGGACCGCAAGACCGCGACTGAGACAAGTGCAACTATGGCAGCCCAAGCCTATCTTTACAGCATTTTGGGCTTGTCAAATGGCCCAAGGAAGCTGGCCTTTTACCTTGGTGAAATGAGCAAGCATAATATTTACCATGGTGAAATCCGATAAGGCATCTTACTTATCATTTTTGTGCTTATTTGCAAAGATAATTCTCACTTTATCTCTTATTTAAAATTCAAATGTTGTAGATAGGATAGGCTCTCATCTTGACCATTGATCCATTGTAATCTTGACCGTTGATTGTACTGAGCTCTCACTATAAAAGGAGGTTCAACCCAGGTCATTTCATCGTTCATTCATTCATCACTTGCTTCAGTTTGTAAGCTTTTACCCAGAGTAATACAACTCAGTATTCACTCACTTTCTCTTGTTCTTTTGCCATCGCCTTTCTTTTGTTCCGCAGCGGTTTTTAAGTATTCCTACTTAGGAGGTTTTCAGGTGACTTAGCCCAGTTTTCGACCGAGAAAGCAGCTAAGGCCGCGCGGTTGTCTAGCAGAAGACTAGCCCCGGTCACTTTGCTTGAACGTGAAATATTCAAAGCAATGTGATAATTCTGCATGAAAAATATGGGTTGAAAGCCACGCAAACATAATTAAAAATTTCACCTCTTAATCAACAGTTTGTACTATAATCTTCAATTTTTTTTTCTCTTCGTTTTTTCTTTCGAAATCATATGTAATTATATTATTTATGTTAATCATGTTTTATCATTAACGAAATGTTTATATTTTATAATTATCAATTTATCTTGTATGTGTTTTTTCCTTTTATTTTCTTAATTAGATTCGAATACTTTCATAAAGTTTTACGTAATTAAAGTGCTAAAAATGTTAATTGGATGTTGTAAAATTATAAAATAAACAAATTACTCTGTCTTTAACTGACATCGGTTCGAATTGTAACCAATTGTTCCAGGTTCAACTTGTGCTTCTTGTGTTAGAAGCTTGACAAATATGTAAGATTTGTAATATATATATATATATATATATATTTATATATATATATATATTAGTGTAAGTTTTTTACATAACATATTTATTTAAGGAAAAAACTTTGATACACGCCGTGTAAACTTTAGTTTACATGTGCCTTTTAGTTTTAGGGGTTAGGGTTTTAGTTTAGGGTTTAAGGTTTAGGGGTTTAGGTTGTAGGGTCTAGAATTTAAGGTTAGTGTTTAGAATTTAGTGTATAGGGTTTAGTTTTTTAGGGTTAGGGTTAGAAATTTAGGATTTGGGTTTTTATAGTATAAATCACAGGCTTGTGTAAAATTAATTTTACACAGCCTATGTATCAAAGTTTTACCCTTTATTTAAACACTATAATATAAAATCTAAATCTCTAATGCGAAATCTTAAATCTCAAACTATAACCCATGAATTATAAACCATATATCTAATGTTAAATCCTAAATTCAAAACTCTAAACTAAACATCTAAACCCTACTTTAAACCGCACATAGAAAACAGACTTTTCATCGTCTGTTCGTGATAAATATATTATTTTTTTTTATTTTTTATAATTTGAAAACAATTTATTAAGAACTTTTTAGACTTTTTATATTTTCTAGAATTCTTTATAATATCTATTTTTTTGAATTTTTTTAATATTTTAATAAATATAATTTTTAAATATTTCATAATTTATAAAATAATTTTTACAATTCTTAGGAAGGTTTTTATGATATTTTTAAAAAAATATGGAAATGTCACGTGTAAAACTTGTGTCACATGGCACAAATGACTCTAAAATAATGTTTTTTAAGAACCGGACCTCGTTAAAAACTTCATCTAAACCTAAATAGGGGGGAAAGAGTACTCTAAAATGTTATTTTATAAATATCTGAAAGTTTACAACACCACGTAATTCAGAACTTCCAGAACTGGAGCCTGAGATGCAATCTTTTAAACAAAGAACAAAGGTGACCTGAGCAAACCATAATAAAACTCAAAACTGCCCAGCACTCTTATACACTACCCGCACTATTGCCATACTCACCTGAACATACACCCACATACATCAACCGACACTGTCATTCACACACCACAGCAAATCTGATACTCTTGATACCCCTTGCTTAGCCAACTCATGAGCTGCGGAGTTAGCTTCCCTGTACACAATGGAAAGACGCGGACCAAAACCAGAGCCGAACTATCTACATTGTTCGACCATCTTTTCGAAAACAGGTGAGCACTTACATTCACTGTGTAATCACTATTTTTTATCCGGGATATTTACCCGATTTTTATTTTTTGTAAATATTTAAATCAATGGGCTTTGGGCTATTACCACCTTTCTTTTATATATACAAGACCCCAAAATATTGTAAATATTGTTTCTTTGTTACTATCTATTTTTATTTAAAAACCAAAAAAAATTCTAGTATATTCGATTAATATAATTACCTTGCTTATTAGTATTAGTTTGTTATAAGTATATCTTATGCATGTATGTCATTTTGATTTGAAGTAAAAAAAACAAAAATATTATGGCCATTTGTTTTAATTATGTATTATACATTACTAATTATTTTATTATTATTAGTTTTGCTATTATTAATTCGGTGTTACTATTCTTGTTTCATTAATATTATATTATTAATATTATACTGTTATTATTATTATATTATTATTATTACAAAACAAAAATAGATTAATTAAATAAAAAGCCCAATAATAATTAAAAAAAGTCCAAGAGTTTTTAAAGTCCATGTTACAAAAACCCCTATTTTAAATACTACAAACGGCCCATTTTGGGCCCGAGAGATTGAAACCCTAAATCTAATATGTCTTTGGTCCTTTGCGCATCCCCTACCAGCCGTCAGATCTATCTCAGATCTGACGGTCCAACTTGCTTAGAAAGAAGCTTCCGGACTATGCACGGGCCCACGTGCGAGTCACAGACGGACCATCCAGCTCCGCTTCAGACACGCGATCGTTGACCTCCCGTGATCGTCTGCCGCGACCAGCTTCACGCCAGACCAGCCCCTGAACCGAACAATGCTCCAGTCCTCACCTTCCCCGTTCTGGAACACCAGCGACATGTCAAAAAAACACAGAACGCCAGAGACCTTAGAATAGCAAAATACAAAAAAGCATGCAAGCAACCAAATGTCAGAACCTCAGAACCAACAAAGTCAGAATATTGCATGAATCCGGCCAAAAGTATTTAGAAGAATTCTTTTTTATTTTTATTTTTCATATTTCACATGTAACACTTGGTTATAAATACCAAGTCCATAACTTGTAATGAAAGAATGGGAACTTTTGGAAAAATCAATACAACACAGAACCCTTTGAGGTATCTTTCTTGATTTTCACATGCATAAACATAAAGAGGAAAAAAGAATCTACCTTAGGGTTTAGTTTTTTACCTTGAGTTTGGGGTCGATTGGCCGTCTAAGACTTCTGCTGGCGACAAGCCAGCGGCCTTCGGGCTCGAAGGGGGTGAGCCGGAACGGAAGGGTATGTAGTTTTTAGGGTTGTTTTGGTTCGGCTTTTGATGGATCTAGGAGTTTAGGGCTTCTTTTGCAAAAATCTGAGTGCGGATCTGGGTTAGGGTTAAGGAGATGCGTGTTTTGAGGGTTGTCTCTTGGTTTCCCGGCGCCGGTGCGGCGGCTGGTGGCGGAAGGACGGCGGTGATCATCCGGGTAGGGAGAGGTTTTTCAGAAAATGAGAGGATTCGTTTTTTAAATGGTTTAGGCCTTTTTTTTACCCAATATAACCTATAAATATCCCTCCCAACACTTAAAAGGGTCTTTGTACTGCATAAACCCTTCCACATCGTGTAATTGCGCGTGACAGAGGTTTCTGTCTTTTTTAATTCCGCACCAGGTCCCCAAATATTTTCCAAAACTACAATTTCATCCTCACTTTGAAATTAATTCCTTTTTTTAAATAGCTTAATTAGCTTTAGGTCCCTCCGTGTTTTCGTAAATACTTTTTTAAATCCTTCCGCTTTCCTTAATTCCTCCCACAGTCCTCCCTCCTTTCGTTTTCCTTTCGATTTCGTCCCTCGTTTTAATTAATCCGATATTAGAGGCGTTAATACCCAAGTTAGTCCTCAAAACTCCATTTCCAGTTTCATTTGAGTCCCGATTCCAGTATCTTTTTCCTTTTTCCCCTTGTTTTTATTTTTGTCTTAATTTAATCATTGCATTGCATATTTATTTGATACAGCTTAAATTATGTTATTTGTGTTTTTATTTTCGCACTTTAATTTGAAATTTCGTTTATGTATGCTCGTTTTTGTTGCTTAGTTTTTTAGGTTAGGTCTTTTGGTAATATTAGGGTTTAATTTAATTTAATTAATTTAAATTATGCAGTCGTTTTATTGGAGCATAAACTTTAAATTAACTAAATTAAATTTAGGTTTAGGTTTTTAGAGCCGTAGTTAGATTCGAGGTTTGAATTAATTTAATTAGTTTAAATTTATCCTTGGCTTATTGGGATAAATGTTAAATTCATTAAATTAATTGAACGTCTCTTAATTACCTTTAGGATAAAATTAATATTTTACATAGGTCACCTAATTTAAATTATAATTAATTAATTCGATTAATTTTAAATAGAATCCTTGGCTTATTGGGATCCTAGTTTAGAATTAATCAAATTAATCATTGTGATTTGGGATAATCAATAAAACGGTAGGGTTTTCTAGTTTTCAAGATTTAATTAATTTAGGATTAATATTAGACTAACATAGTTAATAATTAGATCACTAAATGAATTTTCATAATTTGGGCCTATTTAGGTTAGGACTTTAGTGGGCCTAGGGTTTTGTTTCAATTCTTTTATATGCCATTCATTTTAATTGTCATTCAATTTTAAGCATTTAATTGCTCATAGGTAATGAGAATTGGAAAAAGAAAAAAGAGATCACATTTGCCCTTTGGATTTGATGGGGTTTATTTTTTTAGGTGTATTTGTATAATTCTTTATTTGTTTGCTAAAAAACGTTGAACTTTTATTATTTCTGTTTTGTTCATATGAGCCTATTTTAGTATTGTTGTATTTTAATTTTAAACCCTGAACGCCAAAAAAATGAGCTTAGCTGAAATATAATGAGAATTTAAAACAAAATAGCCTTTGGGCTGATGAGGTGGAATTACATTTGAATTTAGTTCTTTGTTTGTTTGGTAAGAAATGTGAGGAAAAAAAATGTGCTTTCTCCCCTTCTGCTTTGTTCATATGAGCTGTATTTTACCGTTGCACTCAAATTTGAGACACCGAATATGGAAAAGCGAGTTTAATTTTACTTTTGATTCTCATTCTTATGATTTGAACTTATTTTTGTGTCTTGCATGTTGGAGGCTTTGAGTTGCCCACTTCTTCATCTCTTACTATAGAAGCGGATAAGATATGTATTTGACATGGTGAAGACTGGAGTTTTTTAAAATTGTGCTGCAGCTCAAATAAGTTCCAGAGTAACCTCGCGGAAAAAGATTTTAGATAATTAGATATAATATGAGATTTTCCTTTGATGATGATATAAATACATCGGCTATCTTCTAATACAAATGCATTATTGGCTACAAGAAGGTTAGGTGAAAAGAATTAAAGGTTCTTTTCTCCTTATTTCTGTTTATAATTTACTATTACCTTTTTCAAGTTGGAAGGTAGTTGTATTTTGTAAAATGTTTATTCACGTAGGTCGAAAGAAAAAATAATGTTATGAAAATAGAAAGAGAGAAAAAAAAAACAAAAAAAGAAGTCACTTGTTTTCAAGTAAACTGTGAGTGTCGCAATTATGGTTTTGGAGTTTAGGGGTGTGAAACTTGGAGAAAGGAAAGAAGAAGAAAGAGAAGCTGAAAGTGGGACCTAAATATATTATTTCGTTGGGGAAAAGAAAAATTAACGGATCACTTCAGCATTTACTAATGGAAGTTAATGGGAGGGACCAAAATGAAAGCGAAATAAAAGTTGATTGATCTCAATAAAAATTTTAAAAGTTCGATGACAAAAATGAAAGCACCCTAAAAGTTTGGTGATCATCCGTGTACTTTACCCTTATTTTTAAGTGGTACATAGAAATTATTCAGTTAAATAATTAATTATTATAAAATAATTTCATACATTTGATCGGTTGGTCAAGTTGTTTTTATTAAATTTTGGATTTAATCTAATATCTTTCAACTTATAGTAAACTATTTTAACATTTTTTATACATTCGGCTTACTAATTCTAAAATTAGCGGGCATATACAATAACAAAGGGAAAATTCTAGAACGGACGACGCACACCGTTGCACACCACTAATGCAACACACCATTGCATACTATTAAATTTTGGCTTAATTGTCAAACAAGTGCCCAAATTATACCTTTTGTTTCAGATAGGTGCCCAAAGTGTTTTTCGGGCTAAGTAGGTGTCTAACGTTTTCAAAGTTACATGTTTAGGTGCCCTGCCGTTAACTTAGTTTTAAAAAACCCTATATTTTCCAAAATTCACAAAATAACCCTAAAATCCCTAGATCCCCAAATCTGGTCATTGTTGTCACCGTTCATCACGCTACTGGCGACAGAATGAAGCCTCCTACTCTTGTCGCAAGACTCGAACGTCGTTTGTCGGCCAATCGGCCGCCGTTTGTCGTCGATCATTTTTTCCTCTCGCGAGTTCGATTTTATTTCAACGATAGGTACGTCGTCCGTCGACTATCGATAACGGGGGATGGGGGAAATGATCGTGAGGTCCGGTGACGGAAGTAGTGGGCACACCGTCGATGATTGACGGCGACAACGACTAGAATCGAGATTTAGGACTTAAGAATTTAGGGATTTGAGGACTATTTTGGTGATTGAGGTGTCATGTTTTTATTGACCAGCGAAATTTTTTAACAATTGCTAACGGCAAAGCACTTAAATGGAAACTTTAAAAACGTTAGGCACCTATTTTGCCCAAAAAACACTTTGGACATCTATCTGGAACAAAAGGTATAGTTCGGGATAAGCCTTAATTTTTAATGACTTTTAAATAATTATTAAAAATTCTTAAGGATTGAACATGTAATTAAAATTATTTTAAAATAAAATTAGAATTTTAATTTAATAAATTATTCATAATTATTTTATACTATTTCTTAATTAAAATATTATAATCAAATCCTCCATCATCCACAAACTCTAGCCTCAACCCCAAAGTTTTTTTTTTCTATAAGCCCAAAGTGATTAAAAAACTTTCAGTTAACTAAAACTTTTTTTCTTTAATCGTCAGAAATGTCTTTACCTTCGAATAATTTAATGTTACACTGAAAGGGAATTCAGGCAGATCCGGTAATTGGTCGCCGGAGACGGCGACAGCAGCGCGTGGGCTGTAAAATAATGGGTTTGCAAATAGTTTCTCTGTTCTTCACGGGGATATGCGGCAGTCAAGTGTGTTTGAGGGCTTAATTAATAAAGAACTAAGCTTTGATGATTAGATTAAAATATAAATTATAAAGTTAACCTAGGATTAGGGAGTGACCACAGAGGATGAACTATGTTTTGCTATCATGGAGTCCTTAATAATATAAGGGTACGTTTGGTTCACGGGATGTAAGATTATTTCTAAGAATAAGATTTTTGAAATATAACATTACCTGGTATATTACTGAGAAAGAATATTATATTATTTTGTTTGTGTAACACCCTTAACGTATACTCGTAGTACGAATACACATTAAGGATGTCACAATATTATTTAACAGAGTTCTAGATTTGTAAAAAAAATTAATCATCTGACATAAAACTAGTTTATAAAATAACCATTTTTCGACTTTCGAAGTATTCATAGCCTATTTGCAGATTGCTAATTTTGACCCTGAATTGGTTTATAAATCATATTAGTCAGTTATTAAAACAAATATATAAATCAGGGTGAAAACTAGGTACACTGGCTAAGCTCTTTCTTGAATTTAAAATCGTTACACTATAAACGATAAATAAAATTTTACCCGGTTAAATATCTTTACCGATAATTCTTTAACCATATGAATAATTCATATTTCTATGGTTAATCCTCTATACTATCTTAAACTAATTTATCACATTACTAGTATCTTATCATGTTCTTATTTATTTACGGTTTATTTTTAAAACTGACTATTTATTTGACTCTTAATCAAACTCATGCCTTTCAAATAACTAACGAATAAATAGATACATGCCCACTAGAGAATATCATAAATTAGAATGTCTTACTGATGTTTGGCAAATTGCAGCTTGATTAACATGCTTGACTCCTCTTTCGGTAAGTTTTCAATAACCTACGTGTGAAACAACATACGCTAAGTATTCACTTAGTGAGGCAAAGCATATAAGGTTATCAAATAACTGACATGAACATAATTCAAGACTTATTTTTATTTCTAGCTTATCTAAGTATAACTGATAAATTACTTGTATTAAGTTCATCATGTTTACTTGACATACTTCAACATGCTTCTCATAGCATAATATAACCAGTTTCTATGGTATTTCATGGCAAACTTTATCATAATTCTAATTGTAACACCTTCAACATATTCAATATTCGAATACACATTAAAGATGTTGCTAACTGATTTACATTGATTTTCAGACTTGTAATTTTTTTTTTCGACAAAGTAGTTCAGGTGGTTGGCCCTTTTCTCAGGTTTCATAATCACTACACGATAAACAACCAACTAAGTTTAAATTCGTTTAAAGCATCTTTTCTAATATTCTTAGTTTCTCAAAAAACATCTTTTCTAATATTCTTAATTTCTCAAAACTTAGTCATGTTTCTAGTTCACACAAAATAGCTACTTACTTAAATTCGATTCATGCCCCTCTAAACTAGGATGTAATGATACTTACTGATAATACAAGCAAACTTGGTCCAACGATGTGCAGCTCCTCTTTTGCTATTTAATCCGAAGTACCTACGTGTGATACAAAACATACGTTAAATAAAACTTAGTGGAACATAATTATAGTAATATAAACAATAATTATAATAACACAGTTCTGCAAGATGGCAAATGATTTTCATTTGCAATTGTTAACATATTATCACATATAGTACTGCCTCACTTGTATAGTTCATTTGACCAATATAATATTCCAATCACAAGATTTGATCTGTTTTACCAGTTTTGTATACATTAAGCTTTTTAGCTTAACTACTTGTATAATTGCATTTCAATTTTTATAGCGAAAGTTTTAAATCAAACTATCTATATATGCATAATTAACCATATATCATGACTATCTTAAGAGTCATGTCATCATTGTTCTATGTTCATCAAGTGTTCATATGCATACAAATTTCTTCAACATAAACATGCTTTCAATATGATTCATATCATCTATCAAATTGGTCATAAAAACATGATATCAATTGTTCATGATCATCAAGTAGTCATACTTTTATCACGTAATCATTTACATATCATATTCTTTAACATAACCATATTTTCATCATGTAATCATTTGCATATCATATCCTTTAACATAGTCATACTTCCATAATGCAATCATTTGCATGTCCCATCCTTTAATATAGCCATATTTTCATCATGCAATCATTTGCATATCATTTCCTTTAACATAGTCATACTTCCATAATGCAATCATTTGCGTATCATTTCTTTTATCATAATCATACTTTCTTCATGCAATCATTTGCATACTATTTCCTTTATCATAGCCCCAAGTACAATAATCATGTGATGTCATGGTACGCAAGTCATCACGACACCGTTGTGTCTACGACGCCTTAGCGTCTACATAGCCAAAGCGACTGAGATGAGTACGTACTCGAGGACGCCCTTTGCTCCTTATACCTTCAACACCTTAGTGCCTACTTTACCTTCAGCACCGTAGTTCCTATGACGCAGCTGTTAGGACTCTATGGATATCCAACTATACCAAAGATTCTTAGGTGAACCTATGGTATACGAGTCATCTCAACACCGTAGTGTCTATAACGCCATAGCGTTTGATGGTGAGTACGTACTCAAGGACGCCCTTTGCTCCGCATACTTGCACTTTTTGTGTTATGTAACACTGTAGTGTTTGAACTCGACTCCGTAGAGTCTACCTCGACCCCAAAGAGTCTATCTCGACCCCGAAGATTCTATCTCGCACCATAGTGCTATGGCACAGTTGCTAAGACTCTTTTTAGATATCCAATTATACAAAAGACTTCACACTAGTACTTGAGCAGCTTATTTTCTTATAGATCAATCATCATTGTTCATATAATAGGGTAATTCACATCCCAAACTTCATCTTCAATATCCAATTCATCAAAACTATCAACCATAATTCGATTATGGGCATTTCATACCCAAAATTTGAAATCTGGTTTATCTTAGATAAATCATTATTCCATATCCATGTATCACATATGCCATTTAATATTTCTTTGATCAACATACATTTTCATTATTATCAAAGTTGACTTATTGCAAGTCTTCTTCACATCATATATATATATATATATATATATATAAACAGATAAAAATGCATTCATTCATCTCACATATATAATAAATAAATAAAATACACTCACATGAGCCATTTATTAGCATGCATCACTAAATTCTACTCGATCCTTTCTTTCATAGTACCTCGAATCTTCTTTTGATTCGGATTTAACTTGGTTAACCACATGAATAAGATAAAATATTTATTAGATTCAAATCTAAAAATACTTTAAACACGTTGTCTAATATAATCATTCGAATATAAAATTTCCAAATATTTTTCCTTTCTTACTTGTACTGTTCAAAAACTCATTATGGTCCCTAGTAACCAATTTGAATTTCTATTAACTCTTCCAAGCTTGCTAACTTACATTTAAATACAAAGTGTTCTAAATTTCATTTTCTGACAGCTTGCTCTACCTTCAAAGGTTTACTTGTGTAGGTCATAATACACATTGGATCTTAATTTCCTTTGTACTGAAGAAACTAGATTCGATAATGATTCTAACGGTATAAGCCAGATAAATTAATAAAATCTACAAAAATTATGAAAATTCTTCAAACTCCCGTCACTGTTTTGTTTTGACAAAAACTGCTATGTAAATTTTCTGACATTTATTCGATTAAAAATTCATACCTTTTAACTCAAAACTCGAAATCTGTTTCCGTTTGTTGGAAGCGAAACTAGACGAACAAATATTTACATCGATATAAAATTCACCATCTAACCATTTTTGTAGAATTTATGGTGAATTTTTAAACTTGCTGCCATAATCCAGTTTTCTACACAGCTTTCATAATTAACTTCAACTTTTATACTAACTTCTCCTTACTTCTCTACTTGTCAATTTAGTCCCATTATTTGCTTTAAACCACCAACTTATCACCATCTTCATCAAATAATTATTCACAATAATTACCTCAAATTTTCTTTCTTTGCCAAAATAGTCACTAAATGCAAAGGTAAGAATTCAAACTTCTTAACTTTACAATTTAGTCCTCAATTCAACATTATCACCTTAATTCCATCATTACAACTAAAATTCAAATTTAGTCCCTTAACTTTGAAGCTTTCCGAATTGGTCACTTAGCTTCTCTAGGCTCATTTTTCATCCAAACAACATTCTAACATGCTTAAATTAATTTTCCAACATAAGATCTTCATTTCCAAAAATTAACACTTAAATTCCCAAATTCTTCATACTTGGCAATTTGGAAATCTAAACTTCCCAGGGACTTTATTTTAGTCCTAATGCCATAATCAAGCTTCTAAATTCATAATCTCTTCAAATCCACTAATAAAATAATTTTCACAATATTTTCCCTAAATATCCAAACATGTCGAAATAGTCACTTTGAAAACTAGTTGAGGATTTTTCATTCCAACATCAAATTCAAGCTTATAGAATCATAAATATTCCATATTCATCCTTAATTTAAAAATACTAAATAATACCCCAAATTCTAGGGTTATGGTTTATGTCTTCAAACATGAAATTAATCTAAATCTAAGCTTTATTTCATCAAAACAACATTGAATTCATGTAATTCAAGTCCTAATTTCAACTTAGCACAACAATTCCCTAATTCTTTCTCATCAACAATTCAAGTAGTACTTCATAACACCATGCAATATTACTACCAAAATGTAGAAAATTGAATGTAAAACAAATTATTCTAAAGGATCATACATTGAATCTTGCTTTAAAGCCTTCAAAAAATTGCCTTGGAAAATTTTTGTGTATCCCCCCTTTTCCTCTTGGTTTCGAAATGATGGAGAGAAAGATGAACAATTTGTTCATCTTCTATCTTAAAATGCCGCATGTATTGATTAAATTGAATTTTTTATTTAATTTAATCCTTATTCCAAAATTAACCTCCAACTAAATCATAATTTACATATTGCCATTCTAGTTCAATTCCAACCAAATTCCATTCAACTCTAACCAAATTAGAGTAATGCTTTCACATTAGAAATTACCATATTGCCCATGGTACTTTCAAAATATTTCAAAAATTGCCATTGTGACCAATTTACCAAATTACCAAAACTAGTCACTTAAATCACAAATTTTGCCATTTTGTAAAAGTCCAACTATTCTAGTTAGAATCCAACTAGAAATATTAAAATATTCATAAAAATAATATTTTATGAATATTCCATAGCTTATCGAACTGTATTTAAAATTTCAATTCGATCTGATTACCCGATAATCACCTATTACGATTTTCCATTTTTTTCAAACTATCGGGTAAAATCTGAAATTCTCATAATTCTGACTTCCATAAATAAATATTGTTGACCTGAAAAATATTTCATATTTATGAAGTCAAACTTAAAATTTTGACTCGGTCCAATATACTGATAATTTTACCCGAAATCTTTATCGGATAAAATTCTCTTAATAATCCTTAATCGACTATCCATGTGAATAATATTAACTTGGATTGATTCCTTTTTATCATTCTAAAATACTAACATGATACCTTCCCATTAGGTCACCCATCATGTGCCTTGAGCACGCTTAACTTTGCATTTCGATCTAAATTCAATATCTTATACTGTATTTTTATTCCCCTAATCTATATTAGATTTTTCTCCATGATATGTTTAATCCATGTACATGATAAAATAATTACTAATAAATTCTTCAACACTGGAAAATAACTTTTATAACCTTTTTCTATCATATGGTAAAATTTCATAATTTTTTAGTTCGACCTGGTTATCCAAATTCTACTTAAACTTTGACTACGATTTCCCCAATAATCGAAATATCGGATCAAACCAGTAATTCCTCATTCGATCCACACCTATAGGTGCTCTATCTATTTATAAAATAAAACACATAACTTTTGGGAAATTATAACTTTGGTCCTTCAACTTTCCATATTTCCACTTCTATCACCCAAGTTTTAAAACTTATCATTTTGGTCACTAAACTTTAACCTTGAATTCCAATTCCAATTTTCCTTGGATTTTAACCAAATTTCGCGAGTTTTCTATTTTAATCGTTCTCTATCACATGACACCTTAAAACCTCAGAAACTTCATTTCTATAGTATATACTTAAGAAAATCCTAACTTTTACATTTTTTGTCATTTTAGTCACTAAGCAAGCTTTTAAGCAATTATCTTAGCACTAAATGACCCTTAAACAGTACTGTAAATTTTGGGGTATTACAATTCTCTCCCCCTTAAGAAAATTCATCCTCGAATTTTCAAAACGTACATGGTTCAAAAAGTTACAGATACCGCTCTTTCGTTTTCTTCTTGATTTCTTAAGTAGCTACTTCTACATTATAATTCCGCTAATTGACTTTTACCAATGACATTTTCTTATTCCTTATTCCTTTTTAAT
Source organism: Hibiscus mutabilis (assembly GCA_019671005.1). NCBI lineage: Eukaryota > Viridiplantae > Streptophyta > Magnoliopsida > Malvales > Malvaceae > Hibiscus > Hibiscus mutabilis. The sequence goes on from CM033756.1 coordinate 24,418,425, forward strand.
TCTATAGGCTAAGATTTTCATCGGTTCTTCGTCATACGTCAAATATCGGGTTATAGTTCAACTTCATTTCCCATTGTAGCGATGTCCCTCTCGCTAAAAATGTGTTTTTTTAAATGATGTCTTCCGTGGGATTTTAGAAAAACCGTATTTTATTTAAAAATGGAGTCGCCACCGGCCACTCAAGGTGGACCGGACACCGTAAAAACCAGAGATTTTTAAAATGTCGGGTTCGGGATTCGGTTACGAATGGGGAAGGATTAGCACCCCCACACCGCCCAAAATTGGTACTTTAATAATTACCGCTTTATTAATATTAAACCTTCCGGATTAAAGTGACGATTAAATTAAAATTTGGTTATAAATGCGAGTAGATTTTAAAGGCCCTATTATCTGAGTGTAAACGCCCAACCACCATCATTACGCCTGATACTGGCCTCGTTTACACTCGGATAAAAGGGCACCACATTGACAATTTATATATCCAAAATGCAACTTAAAACATGGAAAACGTAAATAAATAAACACAATGCGATAAAAATATAAATAAATACTAACATAATAAAATACTAATCTAAAACATATAAAACACTAATTTGAAACATACATACATAAATATTAATCTAACTTAAAAATATAACAATTAAGGTAAAATATTTAATACTTATACCTATCAAAAATATCTAGATATGTTTAAAGTTAATAGTTTATATATGTTATTTTTGCAAAAAAAGGGATATTTATTTAGATTATATATGTAGTAATTAAATAAATACTATACATATTTTTACAAATAAACATAAAATCATATACATAATATATAAAAAAGTTATTATACACAAAATGTGACATAGATAAAAACATATATAAATAGATATACACATATATGAGATATCCAAAATATAGAGAAACGGAAATGAACATTAAACGGCAAAACCACGAACTAAACATATGCTATTACAAAACAAAGCAATACCACATATTATGTTCATACCACAAACATACATACGGTAAAGGAGAACATACATACCCCGCATATTGCAAATAAACAACTAAAAACTCAAACATGTGAGTAACCATGCAATCAAAGAAAAACTATACCTATGCATGCATACTAGATACATACAAAATACTCCTATTATTGTCCTAATAAAAGAACGAAAATGGATAAAATAAAAAAGATACATACATGATGCTACGACATTTAAAAAAAACATTCGAACAACACATATATTGAATATAAAAAGACGAAAAAACATGATGATAGAAATGGAAATAAAATAAATAAAAGGATTACTAATAAAACATAAATGGGAGTGAATCCCCTTTTTTCCTACTTGCCGGGAGCCTCTCTCTTTCTATTTTTCATTATGCCGTCCACCATCCTTCAATTGTGCTCTCCCTGTGGTCTTTAATATGGATGATGGGGAGGGGAAAAATGATGGGGAAAGTGGCGTGTAGTGTGAGTGTGCAGGGGAGTGGGGTAATGCAAGGGTGGCAGGGGTATGGTGAGCCTTGCATAGGAATGGGGTAGGGTATGGGGGAAAGGTGAAGCAGGGCATGGTTCTCTGCATGGAGACCATGCCTTGCTTTTATATTTTTTTTTGGAAATTTTGTTTAAATAGGGTAGACGGTTCGAATATAATTTGTGGTCCGGACAAAAAATGGGTATTACAGCTGCCCTTTTTTGCTCATTATTGTGTAACAGGAATAGAGCAAAGACAAAAAAAATAACCATTTTTGTCCGGCCTGGCTGAACTTCTCTCCTTTTGACGCGTGTCTTCTTTCTTCGGTAGATCTTCTTTCTCTTCGGCGCATGTCTTCTTTCTGGACTTGACGGGTCTACTCTGTCACTCTTGGAGGAAGCAAAATCTTCAAAACGGGATGTGGTCTATTGGGGACGCAAAACGAGTTCAACTTGTTACATTATTAATAATAAGCTAATACCTAAAGAGAGTTTGACCCAACTGCAACAACGACAAAGAGGCAAGGTCTACAAAATTCGATCCAGCTGCAACACTGACGAGGAGGCAAGACCGATGGATGAAAGTCCTGATGTCTGATCCAGCTACAACTTTGACGAAGAGACAAGACCAGAAAACTGACAACTTCTTCCTTTTCTCTTTTTCTTTTTTCTTTTTCTTCTTTGTTTTCCTTTTCTTTTTGCTTTTTCTACTTTTTCCATTTTGCTCTCTTTTTTATTCTTTTTTCATTTTTTTCTTCTTTTCTTCTCTTTTTTCTCTTTTTTTAGATACAACATTGATAAAACTTGAAAGTTGGTAAATTTTGACCAAGCTACAACACCGACAAAGAGGCATGATCTAAAGTTAGTAATGTTGATCTAGCTACGACACCGATGAAGAGGCAGGATCAAGAGTTAGTGAATTTGGTATAGCTACAACACCGACGAAGAGACAAGACCGAAGGTTAGTGAATTAGGTTCACCTACAACACCGACGAAGAGGCAGAACCGATGGATGAAAATTCCAATGTCTGATCCAGCTACAACCCTGACGAAGAGGCAGTATCAGAAAATTGAAAACTTATTCTTTTTTGCTTCATTTTTTCATTTTTCCTTCATTTTTTGCTCTTTTTTATTTTTTTATTTTATTTTCTTTTCTTTTTTGCTTTGCTTTCTTTCATTTTTTTTCTCTTTTTTACTTTTTTTCTTTGCTTTTTTCTTTTCATTTTTTCTCTTTTTTGTACTTTTTTCTTTTTTCTTTTTTCTTTTTTTTAAGATACAACTTTGATAAAACTTGAAAGTTGGTAAATTTTGACCAAGCTACAACACCGACGAAGAGGCATGGTCTAAAGTTAGTAATGTTGATCAATCTACAACACCGACGAAGAGGCGAGATCAAGAGTTAGTGGATTTGGTCTAGCTACAACACCGATGAAGAGGCAAGACCGAGAGTTAGTGAATTAGGTTTAGATACAACACCGACGAAGAGGCAGAACTGAAAGTTAGATTTGACCAAGCTACAACACCGACGAAGAGGCAAGGTCTGAAGATTTGATCCAGCTACGACTCCGACGAAAAGGCAGGATCAGATGGTTTTCTTCTTCTCTTTTTTCGATCAAGCTACAACTCTGATGAAGAGGCATGATCAGACTTTGGCAAATTTGGTTCAGCTGCAACACCGACGAAGAGACAGAACCTTAAATTTATAAAGTTGGATCTATCCACACCATCAACGGAGGGGAAGATCGGATTTCAGCAAACGAATCTTACTATACCATCAACGGAGGAGCAAGATCGACAAATGATAACAACTTGATTTTTATTTTGATTTGATTTTTTCTTTTTTCAGATTTTTTTGATTTTTTTCTTTCTTTTTCTTTTGATTTTTCTTTGAATTCTTCTTTTTTTTTCAAAAATTTTCAATTCTTTTTTTGATGATTTTTTTTCTTGAATTGTACAAAGAAGTAAAACTCGAGAAAAAAAATTAGGTTTGGCTGCACCGTCAGCGGAGAAACAAGACCTGAATAGAAATTCGATCTGCTTGGGGAAAGGTTCGGATCTGTTGCACCATCAACGGAGAAACGAGATCTTCAGGATGTCTATATTGCTGCACCATCAGCGGTAAAGCAAAATCTAGAAATATTGGCCTATCAATAATGATGAAGGCAAGATCTGAAAAAGGCTACTTCTGCTGCTCTACTGGCGGAGAGGTATGACCTGAAAATGAAAAAAAAACATTAATTAGTAAATGTTCACAAAATTTGTCATTGTTACCTTTTATTGATGTTTCATCATCCTCTTTGTGTTTGGCCTCCTCTAAGACTAAGGTTGGTCGTCGTGTTGTTGCCCTCATGGCTGAGGCTCTTCGATCCCTTTCATAGACCTGTTATGTACAAACGAAAATGCATGAATGCATCTAATTTTATGCCTAAATGCATGTTTCTATCCTAAATATATGACGACTTAAATGTATGCACCTAATCTAAATGTATGATGTATGCAAGAATGATTCAATGCAAGATGAATGCAACTAAATGCATGAATGCGACATGATTTGATTTTTTTTGTCTTCAAAGGGATGCCCCTGACTCCTCACTGGTCCTGTCAGGATCTTGGTTTTTTCATGCAGCGGTGCCCTTACTTTTTCCTGGGTTCGATCAACTTTCATCTGAGTGGATGCCCCAAAATTTTGTTCATTACATAACAACGTCTGAAATTGCTCTTGAATTTGACACTTTGAGTGTGGATTCTGTTGCCCCCTAAGTTGGGTTCATAAATTGTGTTGGTTCATGGTAGCTCATTATTTTTTGGATTGGGTGCAGTTTTACAGACTGTGGTCGTTGTAGACATTTCAGGGGTGCAAGGGTTTGACTCGACAATGAAGGCTGGACCTTGGCAAAGAATGCCCCTAAACTTAGGCCTTGTTAGAGGCATAATGTTTGTAAAAGACGTGGGGGTGCTTTTGGACATGCCCCAAGATTAGGCTCTTGTAAGAGGCTCTGTAAGGTGCTAGATCGACCAACCTCGTTGTATTTAATGAGGCAACCCGAGGACCGACTTTAAAATTTTCAAAATGTATGCATGTAAATGCAAAATGCATGTCTTAGATGTGAAAGTACTGATTCAAAAATGGTTCTCATGGCTCAACTTCCGAACTCACGGGATTTATTTGCAACTTTGAATATTGTCTTGATATCTAGAGTGCTAGATTTTTTCCCAATGATACTTTTTCAAATTGAGAACCAGTCATGAATCAGCATTTCATGCTGGTAAAATGCAAAAAATTAAAGCGTTATGATATGTCATACAGTGAATGCCTAAATGAGCAGATATGATGTGATCACAAAAATGGGTCAATTTGAAATTAGGGTAAAAATGAAAGATTTCTGATCGGGTAAACCACTTGAACCAGCACCCCAATGTAATGCAAATGCAATGATGTATGCAAAAAAGGGTAAAACAAAAAGAAAATGAGTCAGTACCGGATAAGATCAATAACACATAAATAGAAGAACAATTTAGATAAGGTAAACAAACAAAACAACCCTATTTACATCCCGTCTAAAACACCTAGGTTATCCGCATGGCTCTAAAAGGGTGGGTTTCTATATGTTCTCTACATGCAGTTTTGGTGCTAAGAGGTACCCGAATTGTCCTTGCTGTCCTCTACTAAGAGTAGCAAGGCCCCCGATCATCACCCATTATAGGCTCCTTTCAACCGGGTTCAATTCAAGGGGACCCATTCGCTTATACCTGCATGAAGGAACGATATCCTTACGAAAGCATAAGGTACTCGAGCCCCGAAGGTACTTGCTAGGCCTACACGGAGGAACGATATCCTCACAAAAGCATTAGCGTTTTCCCCCACTTAAAAGGACGTTTATATGCCAAATTTTTAAATACGTTAAAATAAACGCGCAATTATAACCGAATGTTACTTTAATAGTCACTTTAATTCGGAATTTCCAATATTAGTAAAGCGATAATTATTTAAAAAGCTCGACTCTCTTTTATTTTTGAAAACAAAAATGTCCCCAGTGGAGTCGCCATCTGTAGCGATTTCCCTCTCGATAAAATGTGTTTTTTTAAATGATGTCTTTCGTGGGATTTTAGAAAAATAGTATTTTATTTAAAAATGGAGTCGCCACCGGCCACTCAAGGTGGACCGGGCACCGTAAAAACCAGAGATTTTTAAAATTCCGGGTTCAGGAGTCGGTTACGGATAGGGAAGGATTAGCACCCCCACACCGCCCAAAATTGGTACTTTAATAATTGTCGCTTTATTAATATTAAACTTTCCAGATTAAAGTGACGATTAAATTAAAATTTGGTTATAAATGCGAGTAGATTTTAAAGGCCTCGTTATCCGAGAGTAAACGCCCAACCACCATCACTACGCCTAATACTGTCCCTGTTTAGCTCGGATAAAAGGGCACCGCATTGACAATTTATATATCTGAAATACAACTTAAAACATGTCAAACGTAAATAAATAAACACAATGCGATAAAAATATAAATAAATACTAACATAATAAAATACTAATCTAAAACATATAAAACACTAATTTGAAACATACATACATAAATATTAATATAACTTAAAAATATAACAATTAAGGTAAAATATTTAATACTTATACCTATCAAAAATATCTAGATATGTTTAAAGTTAATAGTTTATATATGTTATTTTTGCAAAAAAAAGGATATTTATTTAGATTATATATGTAGTAATTAAATAAAATACTATACATATTTTTACAAATAAACATAAAATCATATACATAATATATAAAAAAGTTATTATACACAAAATGTGACATAGATAAAAACATATATAAATAGATATACACATATATGAGATATCCAAAATATAGAGAAACGGAAATGAACATTAAACGGCAAAACCACGAACTAAACATATGCTATTACAAAACAAAGCAAGACCACATATTATGTACATACCACAAACATACATACGGTAAAGGAGAACATACATACCCCACATATTGCAAATAAACAAATAAAAACTCAAACATGTGAGTAACCATACAATCAAAGAAAAACTATACCTATGCATGCATACTAGATACATACAAAATACTCCTATTATTGTCCTAATAAAAGAACGAAAACGGATGAAATAAAAAAGATACATACATGATGCTACGACATTTAAAAAAAACATTCGAACAACACATATATTGAATATAAAAAGACGAAAAAAACATGATGATAGAAATGGAAATAAAATAAATAAAAGGATTACTAATAAAACATAAATGGGAGTGAATCCCCTTTTTTCCTACTTGCCTAGAGCCTCTCTCTTTCAATTTTTCATTCTGTCGTCCACCTTCCTTCAATTGTGCTCTCCCTGTGGTCTTTAATTTGGATGATGGGGAGGGGGAAAATGATGGGGAAAATGGCGTGTAGTGTGAGTGTGCAAGGGAATGGGGTAATGCAAGGGTGGCAGGGGTTTGGTGAGCCTTGCATAGGCATGGGGTAGGGTATGGGGGGAAATGTGAGGCAGGGCATGGTTCTCTGCGTGGAGACAATGCCTTGCTTTTATATATTTTTTTTATTCTTTTTTTGGAAATTTGGTTTAAATAGGGTAGACGGTTCGAATATAATTTGTGGTCCGGACAAAAAATGGGTATTACACCCACAATCATGTGCTCTCAATAATTTAGGCTCGTAACTTACCTTCAAAGATCAGAATAATTCAATCTAACTATTTTCTATTAAAATTTCTTTTCTTTTCTTTTCACCATGAACCGGTCCAAGTAGGGTTGAGACACCCTATTCATCAATTTTTTATATATGGCAAAGCATTTGTAAGTCCAAACTGCATCATTATGAACTCGTAGTATCCATAACGAGTTTTGGGTACTGTCTTCGGTATATTTTTCTTTAACTTTTAACTGATAATAACCTTATTAATGGTCGTTTTTTTGGAAACACAACTACACCTCGGTACTGGTCAAACAAATCCCCAATTCTTAGTAACGGATTATTTATTCTTTATTGTTACCCTATTTAACTGATGATAATCTATACTTAATCGTAAAGAGTCATCTTTCTTCTTTACGAATAATACTGAAGCAATTCATAATAACTCACTCAATCGATTATAACTCCAATCTAATAGCTCTTACAACTGAGCTTTCGGTTCCTCTAACTGGGTTGGTGCCTTTCTATAAGGTGCTATCAATACCTGCTTTATTCTCGAATTAAACGTCAATACCAAACTGTACCTCTTAATCTGGAGGTAATCCTAGTAATTTATCCGAAAACACATTTGGAAATTTCCTTACAATCAGAGTATTCTCTATCTTCTTATAATTATTGTACCAGTTCTCTATTATACAGATAATTCATTCTAAATAGAAGTTAACTATCATATTTATTTCACTGTGTTGTATCCACTATGGGTCTTTTCCTAACCCTTAAAAATTTGTCAACTGACGAAATCTAAAAGATCTTATTTTTCTTATAACCATTAGAGTCTCATCCATACTATTGAGAAGCTACACCAAGGTATACAAGTAATATATCACTAGCATCACATCCTAGGGGCATGTACACTTTAACAAAACCATATTGGACTCGGTTTAACCTCTAGAATCGGCTAAACCTTTGCTCTGATACCACTAAATGTAACACCCTCAACGTATATTCGATATTCGAATACACATTAAAGATGTTACTAACTGATTTACATTGATTTTCAGACTTGTAAATTTTTTTCGACAAAGTAGTTCAGGTGGTTGGCCATTTTCTCAGGTTTCATAATCACTACACGATAAACAACCAAGTTTAAATTCGTTTAAAGCATATTTTCTAATATTCTTAATTTCTCAAAACTTAGTCATGTTTCTAGTTCACACAAAATAACTACTTACTTAAATTCGATTCATGCCCCTCTAAACTAGGATGTGATGATACTTACTGATAATACAAGCGAACTTGGTCCAACGATGTGCAGCTCATCTTTTGCTATTTAATCCGAAGTACCTACGTGTGATACAAAACACACGTTAAATACAACTTAGTGAAACATAATCATAATAATATAAACAATAATTATAATAACACAGTTCTGCAATATGCCAAATAATTTTCATTTGCAATTATTAACATATTGTCACATATAGTATTGCCTCACTTGTATAGTTCATTTGACCAATATAATAAGCAATCACAAGATTTGATATGTTTTACCAGTTTTGTATACATTAAGCTTTTTAGCTTAACTACTTGCATAATTGCATTTCAATTATTATAGCGAAAGTATTAAATCAAACTATCGATATATGCATAAGTAACCATATATCATGACTATCTTAAGAGTCATGTCATCATTGTTCGATGTTCATCAAGTGTTCATATGCATAAAAATTTCTTCAACATAAACATGTTTTCAATATGATTCATATCATCTATCAAATTTGTCATAAAATCATGATATCAATTGTTCATGATCATCAAGTAGTCACACTTTTATGCGTAATCATTTGCATATCATATTCTTTAACATAACCATACTTTCATCATGTAATCATTTGCATATCATATCCTTTAATATAGTCATACTTCCATAATACAATCATTTGCATGTCCTATCCTTTAATATAGCCATATTTTCATCATGCAATCATTTGCATATTATTTCCTTTAACATAGTCATACTTCCATAATGCAATCATTTGCATATCATTTCTTTTATCATAATCATACTTTCTTCATGCAATAATTTGCATATTATTTCCTTTATCATAGCCCCAAGTACAATAATCATGTGATGTCAAGGTACGCAAGTCACCACGACATCGTAGTGTCTACGACGCCTTAGCATCTGCATTGCCAAAGTGACTGAGATGAGTACGTACTCGAGGACGCCCTTTGCTCCTCATACCTTCAACACCATAGTGCCTACTTTACCTTTAGCACCGTAGTGCCTATGACACAGCTGCTAGGACACTATGGATATCCAACTATACCAAAGATTCTCAGGTGAACCTATGGTATACGAGTCATCTCGACACCGCAGTGTCTGTAACGCCATAGCGTTTGATGGTGAGTACGTACTCGATGACGCCCTTTGCTCCTCATACTCGCACTTTTTGTTCTATGTAACACCGTATTGTTTGAACTCGACTCCGTAGAGTATATCTCGACCCCAAAGAGTCTATCTCAACCCCGAAGATTCTATCTCGCACCATAGTGCTATGGCGCAGCTGCTGAGACTCTTTTTGGATATCCATTTATACCAAAGACTTCACACTAGTACTTGAGTAGTTTATTTTCTTATAGATCAATCATCATTGTTCATATAATAGGGCAATTCACATCCCATATTTCATCTTCAATATCCAATTCATCAAAACTATCAACCATAATTCGATTATGGGCATTTCATACCCAAAATCTGAAATCCGATTTATCTTAGATAAATCATTATTCCATATCCATATATCACATATACCATTTAATATTTCTTTGATCAACATATATTTTCACTATTATCAAAGTTGACTTATTGCAAGTCTTCTTCACATCATATATATACATATAAACAGATAAAAATGCATTCATTCATCTCACATATATAATAAATAAATAAAATACACTCACATGGGCCATTTATTAACATGCCTTACTAAATTGTACTCGATCCTTTCTTTCATAGTACCTCAAATCTTCTTTTGATTCGGATTTGACTTGGTTAACCACATGAATAAGATAAAACATTTATTAGATAAAAATCTAACAATACTTTAAACACGCTGTCTAATATAATCATTCGAATAAAAAATTTCCAAATATTTTTCCTTTCTTCCTTGTACTATTCAAAAACTCATTTTGGTCCCTAGTGACCAATTTGAATTTCTATTAACTCTTCCAAGCTTGCTAACATACATTTAAATACAAAATGTTCCAAATTCTATTTTCTGACAGCTTGCTCTACCTTCAAAGGTTTACTAGTGCAGGTCAGAATACGCACTGGATCTTAATTTCCTTTGTACTGAAGAAACTAGATTCGATAACGATTCTAACGGTATAAGCCAGATAAATTAATAAAATCTAAAAAATTATGAAAATTCTTCAAACTCTCGTCACTGTTTTGTTCTGACCAAAAACTGCTTTGTAAATTTTTTGACATTTATTCGATTAAAAATTCATATCTTTTAACTCGGAACTCGAAATCAGTTTCCGTTTGTTGGAAGCGAAACTAGACAAACAAATATTTACATCGGTATAAAATTCACCATCTAACCATTTTTGCAGAATTTATGGTGAATTTTCAAACTTGCTGCCATAATCCAGTTTTCTACACAGCTTCCATAATTAACTTCAACTTTTATACTAACTTCTCCTTACTTCTCTACTTGTCAATTTAGTACCATTATTTGCTTTAAACTACCAACTTATCACCTTCTTCATCAAATAATTATTCGTAATAATTCCCTCAAATTTTCTTTCTTTGCCAAAATAGTCACTAAATGCAAAGGTAAGAATTCAAACTTTTTAACTTTACAATTTAGTCCTCAATTTAATATTACCACCTTAATTCCATCATTACAACTAAAATTCAGATTTAGTCCCTTAACTTTGAAGCTTTCCGAATTGGTCACTTAGCTTCTCTAGGCTCATTTTTCATCCAAACAACATTCTAACATGCTTAAATTAATTTTCTAACATAAGATCTTCATTTCCAAAAATTAACACTTAAATTCCCAAATACATCCTACTTGGCAATTTGGAAATCTAAACTTCCCAAGGACTTTATTTGAGTCATAATGCCATAATCAAGCTTCTAAATTCATAATCTCTTCAAATCCACTAATAAAATAATTTTCATAATATTTTCCTTAAATTTCCAAACATGTCGAAATAGTCACTTTGAAAACTAGTTGAGGATTTTTCATTCCAACATCAAATTCAAGCTTATAGAATCAGAAATCTTCCACATTCACCCTTAATTTAAAAACCCTAAATAAAACTCCAAATTCTAGGGTTATGGTTTATGTCTTCAAACATGAAATTAATTTAAATCTAAGCTTTATTTCATTAAAACAACATTGAATTCATGTAATTCAAGTCCTAATTTCAACTTAGCACATCAATCCCCTAAATCTTTCTCATCAATAATTCAATTAGTTCTTCATAACACCATGCAATATTACTACCAAAATGTAGAGAATTGAATGTAGAACAAATTATTCTAAAGGATCATACCTAGAATCTTGCTTTAAAGCCTTTAAAATTGCATTGGAAAATTTTTGTGTACCCCAATTTCCTCTTGGTTTCGAAATGATGGAGAGAAATATGAAAAATTTGTTCATCTTCTATCTTAAAATGTCACATGTATTGATTAAATTTATTTTTTTATTCAATTTAATCCTTATTCCAAAATTAACCTCCAACTAAATCATAATTTACATATTGCCATTCTAGTTCAATTCCAACGAAATTCCATTCAACTCTAACCAAATTAGAGCAATGCTTTCACATGAGAAATTACCATATTGCCCACGGTACTTTCAAAATATTTCAAAAATCGCCATTGTGACCAATTTACCAAATTACCAAAACTAGTCAATTAAATCACAAATTTTGCCATTTTGTGAAAATCCAACTATTCTAGTTAGAATCCAACTAGAAATATTAAAATATTCATAAAAATAATATTTTAAGAATATTCCATAGCTTATCGAACTGTCTTTAAAATTTCAATTCGATCTGATTACCCAATAATCACCTACTACGATTTTCCATTTTTTTTAAACTATCGGGTAAAATCTAAAATTCTCATAATTCTGACTTCCATAAATAAATATTGTTGACCTACAAAATATTCCATATTTATGAAGTCAAACTTAAAATTTTGACTCGGTCCAATGTACTGATAATTTTATCCGAAATCTTTATCGGTTAAAATTCTCTTAATAATCCTTAATCGACTATCCATAGGAATAATATTAACTCGGATTGATTCCTTTTTAACATTCTAAAACACTAACATGAGACCTTCCCATTAGGCCACCCATCATATGCCTTGAGCACGCTTAACTTTGCAATTCGATCTAAATTCAATATCTTATACTGTATTTCTATTCCCGTAATCTATATTAGATTTTTCTCCACGATATGTTTAATCCATGGAAATGACTTTTATAACCTTTTTTCTATCATATGGTAAAATTTAATAATTTTTAAGTTCGATCTGGTTATCCAAATTCTACTTAAACTTTGACTACGATTTTCCCAATAATCGAAATATCGGATCAAACCAGTAATTCCTCATTCGATCCACACCTATAGGTGTTCTATCTATTTATAAAATAAAACACCTAATTTTTGAGAAATTACAACTTTGGTCCTTCAACTTTTCATATTTCCACTTCTATCACCCAAGTTTTAAAACTTATCATTTTGGTCACTAAACTTTAACCTTGAATTCCAATTCCAATTTTCCTTGGATTTTAACCAAAATTTACGAGTATTCTATTTTGCTCGTTATCTATCACATGACACCTTAAAACCTCAGAAACTTCTTTTCTACAGTCTATACTTGAGAAAATCCTAACTTTTACATTTTTGTCATTTTAGTCACTAAGCAAGCTTTTAAGCAATTATCTTAGCACTAAATGACCTTAAATAGTACTTAAATTTTGGGGTATTACACTAATTCTTTGCCTAACATATCAAACAAAGAAATACAGATATTACCGAGCTTAACACAATCAGAAAAATACTGATCTTACAGAAAATACAGAGATATACAGAGAGTACGGAGAACCTGTTATTTCTCGTACTTAGTACCAAAACTTTGCAGAAAACTTAGTACATAATGGAATTTGCCAAGCTCACTAGCTCAATTACCTGCACTTTTATTAATCTTTTAAATTTGCCCAAAGTATACTTTATGAGACCTTAGGTATGCGAGTCATATGAAATATGGCAACATAGTGCCAAACGGAACAGACAAATGAGTACGTACTCGAGGACGCTCTTTGCTCCTCATAAAAGCACCTCGTTAGTGCCATTAGCACTATGGGCATGGATCCCCAGGGTGCACACCAAGGGCTTGGGTCCCCAAGGTGTATGTGACACCATTGTAGTCACAAAAACATGTAATCATATCATAACTTGAGTGATGCAGTTGCTAAGGACTCTATGGCATGTCAACTATACCAAGGACTCCCACTTTGTAATACTTGGGCATACGGATATATGTATATCATGATTGATAAGTGTTCAAAAGTACTATTTTTATTACCCTTTTTACTCATATTATTGTTAGACTTAAGCTCATATTAGTTGCATAATTAGTTATTCATGCATTAATTCATGTTTCTTTCCACCGTTGAGCTTGATTACATAAATTGGTGATTTTTGTGGAAAAAGATGCTGCTTTGGTGTGTTTTTGTGTGTGTGCAGAGTCACTTGCCTAAACAGGGCTAGAACCAGTTGCCAGGGCGGTGCATGAAGGAGATGCTGAGCCAGTTGCCAAGGCAATTTTTGACAAAGAATAAGGTGATATGGTAGTCGAAATTGATGACTAGACAAGCCCAAGATGACGTGTAGCAAAGCTAAATCCCAAAGGAATTTGATTTCCATGAAGAGATTAAAGAATAATTAAATTCCAAGAAGATAGGAGAAGTTCTAGTAGGAATATAATTATAATAAAGAATTATATTCTTTAAAGATAATTTAATTCCTACTTAACTTCCTCCTCAAAGAAGGACTTTGGCCTAGCCCTATAAATAAGAGGCCATATCGTCAACTCAAGGAGAGCAAGAGGGAAAATTTTGACAACTCCAAAGGGAAAGAGGAGAAAAATTTCGACAAGAGAGCAAGGAGGAGAGAGTTCGATTTCTTCTTCTTCTTCTTTGCTTCCATTAGATTCATGGTTTGGGGATTATTCTTTGTATATCTTTTGAACCCAACCATGAACTAACTTGATTGGTTGGGGTTATTGTGTTTTGTTGTTGTGAGAAACAATTGGATTTTGTTTAGGTAATAAGAATGTGCACTTTTCTATTCAAGGTTTACTCATTCTTGGCTTTTATTCTTGTTTGCGAGTGAATTGGGAGAGGATCTCGTAACTTCATCTATTTATCTAATATCGGGAGAGTTGGATTCAAGAAACGAATGAGTATGGTCTTTATTTAATCTATTGATGGTGAAGATTAATCCGGCTTAGGAATAAGTTAAGAATTTCAACGGCTAAGAGGAGCGTAAGATTGGTTGTTGTTCACCCTTGATTCACGCAGGGATGTATTATCAAGGCATGCACAAGTAGCTAGAGTTTCGACTTAGGGATAAGAAGAAACCATGGAAGAACGCTCTGTCGAACCTTGAAGTTGCTACCCAGCCGCCCAAGTAGTTGCCCAGCTAATCGCCCAGGCAACCATCGATTAGTTACCAAGGCAACCCCGCTGTGCAAGTTGCCACGGCAACTGAGTTGCCCTTGCACTCTTTTACCAAGATGATCCAATCGGCTATCACACCTCAACTCACGATAACCTGGCCTATTTACTCTATTTTAATTTCATCTATTCTTTTAGTTTATTGCTCTTAGTTTACTCGTTAATTAGAATTCCTATTATCAATTGTGTTTTTACTTTTCACAGTGCAGTAACTTAAGCAAAGTGGCCCAAACCAATCCCTGTGGAGACGATACTCGTATCACTTTATTACTTGTGACGTGTATACTTGCACATTTGCGTAACACTTATTACACGCAACAAGTTTTTGGCCGAGCACTATTCCTTCATCTACCATAAGATGGCACTTCTCCCAATTAAGGACTAAATCGGTTTTATCAACAACAAAAAAATTAGGTGCGCTACAAGTTAAGGGACATCAACATGTCGAGAAATAAAAGCTGATCTATTCGAGAGATGATGTTGGAAGATATGAATCAATCCAATCAAGAGTTTCCTGCACCCTTTGATGATTGCCTATACCAACCGAGAAAAGCCCAAAGAACTTATATCATGGAAAAATCATGTGCTATGTTTGGAGAACATCATGTGTTTGAAAATTGCCCTCACATTTTTGGTGCATATAACTACATTGAGGACCATAGAGGGAACCAGCAGCAAAATTCTTCATGGTATGGTCAAAATGCTCAATTTTTTTTACCATAACAATTTTGCCGCAGCAACAGATATGCCATGGCAACGTAGTCCTTTTCAAGAGCATTCCAATTCCTTGGAGGAAACGTTACTAGCTTCATTGGCTAGACTTGACGGATCAATTGAAGAGATTCGAGAGCT
Source organism: Hibiscus mutabilis (assembly GCA_019671005.1). Taxonomy (NCBI): domain Eukaryota; kingdom Viridiplantae; phylum Streptophyta; class Magnoliopsida; order Malvales; family Malvaceae; genus Hibiscus; species Hibiscus mutabilis. Next base: position 24,434,174 of record CM033756.1, read on the forward strand.
ATCAAAATCTATTGATACGAGGATAGCTCAGTGGGATGCAACCTTAGGGGATTCAGAAGATCAATTGGGGAGATCTACATATGTCATGGATAACATGCACCAACAATTCATTCCTAAGGATACTGACGTCCCAAGGCAAGAGGATAAGGAGCAATGCAAATAAAGCTCTCCGATGTGTGGGGAACAACTAGAACCTCAAAGTCAAGAGGATGCCAATGAAAGAGACTGCCCATCACATGATGAGCCTGAACAACAAATTGCCTCGGCAATGATTGAGGAGCCTGAACAGAGCAATGCCGCGACAACACTCGGTGAAGCTGAGAACAACAATACTGCAGCAAATTCTGAGGAACCTGATGCCCAGAAAGTTACAGCGTTGATGTTGAAGCAGGAATGTGTAGATTGCTCTCATCTACAATTGCCAAGGCAATTACACGACCACATGCAAGATCAACGAGATGATAATACTTTGCCAATGGAATATGAGCATGTAATATTTGAACCTTTTGAATTCTTTAAAAACTCACCTCGTCCATTGCAGGTATGTCTTGAGGAACCGAGGTTGGTAGATTTGAAGCCATCGAAATCTCTACTGATGGAGATGTTTGAGAGGCCAAAAAAAAGGTGTTTGGATTCATAAAGCTCTTCAAAAAATTGGTTCTTCCCTTGACTTAAAGCAAAATTTGACAACTGATTGCCACAGAAATTGGCTTGAGCAGCAATTACCACGACAACAAAGGCTACATCCAAACATGATAGAAGTCGACAAGAATGAGGTAATTGAATGGTTGAGAATGGATATAATTTTTCCTATTAATATATTTGTGCCTTCAGGAATAGTAGCAAGGTGGAGAGTATACATGGACTACAAGCGAACAAAGAAGAAAGACACCTCCACCATGGTAATGCAAAAGGGAGTAGCTGGGAGCACATTGGCCCAACTCTTTTTGGGCAATATTGTCACCCGATGGAGGGTACGGATGAACTATAAGAAGTATCGGAAACGACTCTCCTCAAGTTTTCTCAGATATGCAGTAACATTAGAAGATGCATGATGGCACTCTTTTCAGACATGGTCGAAGACCTCCTTGAGATCCTCATGGATGATTTTTCCGTTTTTGGTAATAAGTTCGACAGTTGCCTCGGCACCCATTGTCGTTCCACCAGATTGGACGCCACATTTTGAGCTCATGTGTGATGCAAGTGATTTTGCGGTAGGAGCAGTCCTAGGCCAACTCACAGGGAGGAGGATGCGGATTTAGAGATATGCGATGCATTCCTGAATGAACAACTTTTAGTTGCCTCGGTAACCCTTGACGCCTCCGCAACCCTCGATGCCGCAACAGCTCCTTATACGCACACCTCGGCAACCATGGACGCGCACGCCTCGGCAACCATAGATGTGCATGCCTCGGCAACCCTCGACGCCACGGTAACTACCGATACGCACGCCTCGGCAACCATGGATGTTATACCTCGGCAACTCTAGATGCACACGCCTCGGCAACCTTGGAGTAGTCGCCACGACAGCACATACCTCGGCAATACCCTGGTACGCAGATTTAGTTAATTTCCTTGTTTGTGGTATTTTACCTCATGGCCTTACTCACCAAGGGAAGAAGCAGTTCCGCCATGATGCTAAGCATTACTTTTGGGACGAGCCTCTTTTGTTTAAACAATGTGCAGATCAGGTTATAAGCCGATGTGTCCCTGAAGAGGAGTAACAAAATGTACTCCGACAATGCCATTCTTCACCCTATGGAGGACATTTTGGAGGAACTCGTACCGCGACCAAAGTTTTGCAATCCGGTTTGTATTGGCCAACACTATACAAAGATGCTCAAGAGTTTTACAAGCAATCTGATCGTTGCCAGAGGACGGGCAATATCACCTACAAACCAATGGGCAATCAAGACCGTAAATATGGATTGGGAAAGTGCCGGACAAAAGCGTTTGATGGATCTCAATGAGATAGAAGAATTCCGTGCACTCGCCTATAACAATGCACGAATCTACAAGGAGAAAACAAAGCGATGGCACGACAAGAAACTATTACCGCGGCAATTCACGCCAGGGCAACTAGTTCTCCTATTCAATTCTTAGCTAAAACTTTTCCCGGGAAAGCTGAAATCAAGATGGTCGAGACCATTCAAAGTCGTCAAACTATTCTCCCATGGTGTTGTGATAATCAAGTCCATCTCTGACAACCATGAATTCAAAGTTAATGGACAAAGATTGAAGCACTATAATGGTGCCCATGTGGAACGTAACAAAGAAGTGGTCACTTTAGGAGATGCATGAGCATGCTCTCCTTTCAATATTTTCTTTTTCTTTTTATTTTCATTTTTAGGAGATATTTTATTTTTCTTCATTATCTTTAGTTTCCAGGTTTTCTTTATTTTCTTTTTCACAACAAGACTCACAACCACCATGCTAAGGAAATTTACTGCCGACTACTTGCCACGGCAACCACAAAAGATGATGCCGCGGTAACCTACATCGTGCCTTCACAAGCTGATGCCACGGCAACCAAAACTAAAGACATCCCGACAACCACTGCAAAAGCCAAAGGTAAAGCACCTATGCCTGAATCAACTCCTACGGAATCATTTTCTAATTTTTCAGATTTGGACGAGTCCTCCATTGCACCAACAAAGACCGCACCAATTGAATCCTCCAAGCGAAAAGCCAATGACACTGATGAAGAGGACGATGAGTACAACCCCGTACGAGGATCGATTCCACCACCGGCAACAAGAAAACAACCATCGCGTTCAAGCAAGAGAATCAAGACACCGACCAAAAGGAAACTAATCATCTACGATGACGAACTCTCGGAGTAAGTCCTCGTATGCATTTTTATTTTTATTTTTCGTTATTGTTATGCATGCATTGAGGACAATACCTCACTCGAGTTTGGGGGGGATTGGTATTAGTTAGTTTCATGTTTAGTTGCATTCATCATTAGCAATCACATATAGGTTGCATATGTTACTTGCCATGCCTTTAATTGGATTTAATTGCTTAAGACTTGTTGAATATCCAATGATGAATTTTTGCCACTGCACTTAATTGAAAGAACCTTTAATTTTAGGATTACATGAAAAGAACTTAGAATTTTACTATGATGCTGAATTTTTTTTACATGGTTATGGCTTATTGATTGAAAGAAACTTAGTGAACTTAGGATTGCTTAAAATTTGGGTAAATTTAAAATTGAAAATTAAAAGTTAAATTCTTGCTAGAGGTGCCCGAAACTGGCTCTAGTAGTAAATACACTTTCTTGCTAGAGGTGACCGAAACTGGTTCTAGTAGTTAATGCACATTAAAGAATCGCTAGAGGTGCCCGAAATTGGCTCTAGTCGACTAAAATAAAATGAGAAATTGCTTACCTTGCTAGAGGTGCCCGAAATTGGCTCTAGTGAAAATAAAAATAAATGCCCCGGTAATTAAATTGATAAAAACCTATTGTTCAAATAGAATCTTGAAAATCAACTTGTACACAACTACGCACACACATTGTCACGAGCATTATAGTTTTGTTCCGGGTAATTTTTATGCTATCCGAAAAATTAAAAGGTGATCATACTTTGTGCCACGGTTCCAAGGTTTGAATTCAAGTTTGAAGCATGCCTTTGATGATTAAAGTCTTGGCAGGTAATTGTTAGTTTGCATTGCTTGAGGACAAGCACTAGTTCGAGTTTAGGGGCATGATAAGTGTTCAAAAGTACTATTTTTATTACCCTTTTTACTCATATTACTGTTAGACTTAAGCTCATATTAGTTGCATAATTAGTTATTCATGCATTAATTCATGTTTCTTTTCACCGTTGAGCTTGATTACATAACTTGGTGATTTTTGTGGAAAAAGATGCTGCTTTGGTGTGTTTTTGTGTGTGTGCAGAATCACTTGCCTAAGAAGGGCTAGAACCAGTTGCCAGGGCAGTGCATGAAGGAGATGCTGAGCTAGTTGCCAGGGCAATGCATGAAGGAGACGCCGAGCCAGTTGCCAGGGCAATTGTCGACAAAGAATAAGGTGATATGGTAGTCAAAATTGATGACTAGACAAGCCCAAGATGACGTGTAGCAAAGCTAAATCCCAAAGGAATTTGATTTCCATGAAGAGATTAAAGAAGAATTAAATTCCAAGAAGATAGGAGAAGTTCTAGTAGGAATATAATTATAATAAAGAATTATATTCTTTAAAGATAATTTAATTCCAACTTAACTTCCTCCTCAAAGAAGGACTTTGGCCTAGCCCTATAAATAAGAGGCCATGTCGTCAACTCAAGGAGAGCAAGAGGAAGAGGGAAAATTTCGACAACTCCAAAGGGAAAGAGGAGAAAAATTTCGACAAGAGAGCAAGGGGGAGAGAGTTCGATTTCTTCTTCTTATTCTTTGCTTCCATTAGATTCATGGTTTGGGGATTATTCTTTGTATATCTTTTGAACCCAACCATGAACTAACTTGATTGGTTGGGGTTATTGTGTTTTGTTGTTGTGAGAAACAATTGGATTTTGTTTAGGTAATAAGAATTTGCACTTTTCTATTCAAGGTTTACTCATTCTTGGCTTTTATTCTTGTTTGCGAGTGAATTGGGAGAGGATCTCGTAACTTCATCTATTTATCTAATATCGGGAGAGTTAGATTCAAGAAACGAATGAGTATGGCCTTTATTCAATCTATTGATGGTGAAGATTAATCCGGCTTAGTAATAAGTTAAGGATTTCCACGGCTAAGAGGAGCGCAGATTGGTTGTTGTTCACCCTTGATTCACGCAGGGATGTATTATCAAGGCATGCACAAGTAGCTAGAGTTTCGACTTAGGGATAAGAAGAAACCATGGAAGAACGCTCCGTCGAACCTTGAAGTTGCTACCCAGCCGCACAAGTAGTTGCCCAGCTAGTTGCCCAGGCAACCATCGATTAGTTGCCAAGGCAACCCCGCTGTGCAAGTTGCCACGGCAACTGAGTTGCCCTTGCACTCTTTTACCAAGACGATCCAATCGGCTATCATACCTCAACTCATGATAACCTGGCCTATTTACTCTATTTTAATTTCATCTATTCTTTTAGTTTATTGCTCTTAGTTTACTCGTTAATTAGAATTCCTATTATCAATTGTGTTTTTACTTTTCACAGTGCAGTAACTTAAGCAAAGTGGCCCAAACCAATCCTTGTGGAGACGATACTCGTATCACTTTATTACTTGCGACGTGTATACTTGCACATTTGCGTAACACTTATTACACGCAACAATGATCATAAGCTATCATATCAGATGTCATCAATAAATCATAATTGCAGTTCATAACCCAGATAATATCAGGTATACTATAACAAAGATATCTATCAGAGCATTGACAATGTATTATACATATTACTTGCTCTTACCATATTCAAATAACATGTCAGTTATAATGACTATCATAACATTTCACAGATAAGTTCTCATACTTGAAACAGTATGTTATTCAAGCCATATTAGCTTATTTATTAAGAATAATTTTCCAGTCAGTGATCATGTATCAAACACATCACTTATTCTTAGTTTTTATGAACATAACATATCATAAATAATTCTTTAGTCATATGTTAGGAACATTGTCCCCACATTGCTCGCTATATTACTTACCACATTTAAATAGTAGAACATAACGTCAACACATATCATATCATGCATTCATAAATAAGGTTGGCTTATCGCAAGCCTCTCTTTATAACATGCATAATTAAGTAACAATTAAGGCACTCACCTTGGCCACTTAACACAATGCCTCACTAAGTCCTAGTTCGATCCTTTCTTTCATAGTACCTCGAACCTTCTTTGATTCGGACTTGACTTCATTAATCACATAAATACAATAAAATATTTGTTAGATTCAAATCTAACAATACCTTAAACATGTTGTTTAATGCAATCATTCGAATATAAAATTTCCAATTATTTTCCTTTCTTCCTTGTATTGTTCAAAAACTCATTATGGTCCTTAGTGACCAATTTGAACTTCCAATAATTCTTCCGAGCTTGCTAATTGACATTTAATTACAAAATGTTTCAAATTCCATTTTTTGACAGCTTGCGCTACTTTCAAAGATTTACTTATACATATCAAAATACATAATGGATCTTAATTTCCTTTATACCGTAGAAACTAGATTTGATAAAGGTTCTAACGGTATAAGCCACATAAATTAATAAAATCTACAAAAATTATGAAAATTCCTTACATTCACGTCACATAGTTGTCCGGGCAGAAACTGCTCTGTAATTTTTTTTACCTTCATTCGATTAAAAATTCATATCTTTTAACTCGAAATCAGTTTTCGTTTGTTGGAAACGAAACTAGACTAACAAATTTTTACAACGGTATAAAATTCATCATCTAACCATTTTTGTAGAATTTATGGAGAATTTTTAAACTTACTACCATAATTCAAATTCCAACATAACTTTCCATAAATAACTTCTAATTTACACTAATTTCTCCCTACGTTCTCTTTACATCCTTCATCAAAATAGGCTTAAACCTTTACTTCTCTAATTTTTTTCTTGATTTGTCGAGATGGTCGCCAAATTTCAAGTATAAGGATTCAAGCTTCTTAATTTTTGCAAATTAGTCATCAAATCAACATTACTACCTTAATTCCATCATTTTAACTAAAAAAATCAGATTTTCTCCTTCTACATATCCTCTTTGCCAAATAGACCATTCAAGTTTGACAAATTGTCAAAATTGTCACTAATGCGATTAATCGTCGGTTTAGCATTCTAACTTCATTTTCATGTCTCTAACATCATTAATAACATAAATACACATCAAATTCATAAAAATCGGATCTAATCCCTTAATTTGAAGCTTGCCAAAATGGTCAATATGTATTTAACTTAAAATTTTGCTTCCAAACAACAAATCAAGCTTACTAGATCATTAATCCAACATCACAAACCCTAAGTTAGATTTGAATCCATAAACCCTAATCTTCTCTATACAAACCAAAATATGTAGGGTTTAAACCCGACTCAATAACATGATTCTAACATCGTACAAGCATGATTCTAACTTAAAATCAACCATGGATTCATAAAATCATAAAAGCCCCAATTTGTTCATAAACCCTAATTTCTTCCTCATATCAAATATCATCAACCAAGCAAGTGTTCTATGAATTATTTACATCAAAATATAGAGCTCGAAGAGTTGAACAACTTTGTAGTTCGAAAGATTACCTAAAAGCCGAGATTCGGGGCTTAAATCGAGCTTAGAAAAAAAATTTCTTCTTTCCTCTTCTTCTTCTCTTAACCAGGGTTTTAGAGAGTATTTTTCTGATAATTCCTTCATATTTCATGTATTTAAGACACTTGTATTATGAAAAATGAATTTTTAATTCAATAAAGTCCACTTTCCAAAAATACCCTCCAACTAGATCTATATTTCTAATTTGCCATTTTGTAACATTCCAACTAGACTTAGTTGGATTCAAATCAGCCACTATTCATCAATAAAAGAAATCTCAAAATTCCTTCCATGTCCCTTTTGGTCAAAATGACCAAAATGCCCTTTACCGATCAACTTATTCACAAAATTGCCAGTCCATGTCATTTCAATCGATTTAAGTTTTTCCTGACCTTTTTAACATCCAAATATCCATAAAATTATATTTTATGACTCTTCTAAGGTTCATGGAACTATCTATGAAATTTTAGCTCGATCCAATTTGTCGATAATTACTTGGGACTTTTACTACGATTTCTCGATAATCGAATTATCGAATTGAATCCGTGACTTCATATTTATAAATTTTAGGATCCGATATTAATATATTATTCCATCATCTAATAAAACTTTATGTATTTCCACTCATTCATACAGATATGGGACCTTTCTAGATGATCATCCATCCTTAGGGTTGAGCACACTTAACTACGAAGTTCGATCAAAATTTAGTATCTTGAACTGCATTTTTCTTCTTGGAACTTTTATCAATTTTCGTATCATATCCTGTCTTATCTATATACAAAATAAAAATAATGAACGAATAATTTTCTTTATTCGAGTCATATATCCGAGCATCACCTAATTATTCGACTGAGAATAACTTTTTACATAATTCTCGTACCATAATTCGGGTGATGCCAAAATACGCAGTCTAACCCGTTCTATCCATCCATGGAATAAAAAATCTTAATGGCAAAATTCTTTATTAGGTGCTCATACTTTTCCCATCTTTATACTCTAGATACCAACTTTTGAAAAGCTATCATTTTGGTCAATAAATTTTAAACTTCAATTCTCATTCCAATTTTCCTCGAATTTCAACCAAACTTTGCAAGTACCCTAATTAGCTTGCCCTCTATCATCTGATGCTTTTAAATCTCAGAAATTCCTTTTCATAACCCATAATCGAAGAAATCCTAACTTTTGCAATTTTTTATCATTTTGGTCACTAAGTTAGCTTTTAAGCTACTAACTCGGTAACAAATGACCTTAATACTGTTTAACAAAATTTTGGGGTGTTACAGTTCAGTTTATTGGGTAGGAATGCAAGATTACTATGTTTTGTTTAAGGTATATAAGGTAATCTGGAAGTAAAATTTATTAAATTATCTGTGTTATATTTTCTTTTTAACATGTTAAACTTTCAATATTAAATTAAAAATCTTTGCACAAAAAGTAATAGAACTATATTTTTGTTACACTATCAAAAATTTGCAAAATTTATATATTTATCATATTATTTTTAGTAAAGTATATGTCCATTTTATGATCCATGTCTGAGATTCGTGGCTCTCCCTCTCAACAATGTTTTCTCCAAGGTTCAGACTGTGTTCTCTCCTTGGGAGAGCAATGTGCCTTGCCATTGCTCCCAACTCTTGTTGGTTTATATTTATCATATTATTAATATAATCATTATATTAAGTATTCTTTAAAAGAACCCAACAAGTGGCCTCAATTAAAAAATGGATAATGTTTATCCTAGAAGACACAGGTTCAATCACTTTGTTTATAAGGTGTGCGTGCATTGTCAAAGAGTTAAGAATATGTATGAACAAATACTATCTTGTAATCACCTTTAGACTATTAAAAAACTATTTGATACTTACTTACCCTCGTTATCCTCTATTAAAATATGTTTAAATTTTTTATTTTTTATTTCTTGTGACATGTCAAGTAAATTAAAGTAAATAATAAAATAAATCTAAAAGTTGTATAATACCGATAAGAATTTATATCATAAGTTTAACCTACTAAAATGTTTTATAAGATGATAAACATCTTATAAATCAAAGAATAAAATTAAAAACATCAACTCTTAACTTATTAATTTCCAAGCAATATGTTATCCCAACATATAACCTATAAACATCATAAATATAATATTAATAAAAATATATTAAATATTTAAATATATGTAACACCATTTAAATATTAAATTAATATTGAATAAAAATACTTAATTAATTTACACCACATATATTTAATCATCTAATTAAATTCAACAAAGGATCTATGTGAACAAAATTCATTAACTTAGGGGCAATATGGTCCAAAGGGGGGGGGGAATTGACAAATACCTAAGAAATCCAATAGAATCACATTCCCACCATTTAATGAAAAAAGCGCTATTGTAGGGAATGCAATATTATCCCTTGGAGGGAATGCTCTCCAACCAAACGTGGGTATGTGATTCCGGAAAAGATATTCCTCGGGTATTGATCTTTTCCACAAACTAAACGCTCCCTAAGGTGTGTTCGTTTGTTTATTTTCGAAGGTATTTAAAAGAAAAAATTATTGGGGGTTGAGGCTAGGGTTTGTGAATGAGGGAGTATTTGATTCTAATATTTTAATTAACAAATACGATAAAAACGAATATAAAATGGTTTATTAAATAATTTTGTTTTGAAATAAATTTAATTACATGTTTAATCCTTGAGAATTTTTTAATAATAATTTAAGAGTCATTCAAAATTTAATAGTCTAAAACGGTATGTTGCGTTAGTAGTATGCAGCGGTGTACATAACCCGTTCTAGACTCATGCATAACAAATTTATACAAGCATAATATTTCTAATGACTTTGGATTTCATGTATTAGTAAAAACTGTGACAAGCAATTTTAATCGTGGTTATGATATGAAAAGTTTATAATAATAATAATTTTCATAAAAAAATGGAATAATGCAAATATCTATTTAATTATATCAATTTATATATCTCTCCTAAAAATTAAAAGTATAATCGGAGAGCTCCAATTCAACGAAACTCGCAAATTATACTCCCTCTGTCCCACATAAAATATCTCTTATCGACTTTTTAATAGTCAAAATTTTTAAATCTTGACCACAATTATTATAAATATTTTTTTAAAAAATAAATTTTATAAAATATATATTTTAAAACTACTTGATTGAAAGTTTTTAAAATATACTTTTTCATATTATTATAAATATTTTAAAAAATTAAATTTATTTTTAGTATTTTAACAGCGTTGAGACTTGAGATAGCGGTGGATATTCGATCGAATCGAGTTAAAAATTGGGTTAGTCGAGTTGAAGAGTCATTTTTATAATTCAAATTTTATTTAATTTTTTTCCGAGTTAAGTCGAGTTTATGAATTTCGGGTCGAATTGTTTAAGTTTTTGTTTAAATTTAATTATAAACATTTATAATGTTATGGTACTGATTAGTTCCAATTTAAATAGTTTTCTATAACCATATACAATAGACATATATTTTTTTCATATATTTCATGTAATATATATACTCATTTGAAAATCGATCCACTAATTACAAAAAAAAATTAAGTTATTGGAATTTTTATTTTATAACTTAAACTTTATTTAAAAAAATTTGAGTTAAGTTTATGAAATTACAAGAAGAGCTAAGAATTTTCATGTCGAATTGAATAATTTAATCTTTTCGAATCAATTCGAGTTCGTCCATCCTTACGTTGAGGTAGACAAATGATGGGTTGGAGTGGAATCAAAACCGGGTTTGAACAAATGGAAAAGGCCAAGGCTAGAGCATGTTGTGATTATAATTCATTGACCACTCTTTTCTCAAACCGCACAGCCACGCAGAAACACCCACTTTCTCAGAATATGGCAATTACACGCATGCTCTATTCTTTACAAACCGTCCTTTTCATACTGGAAAAATTATATGTAGTAGCTTAATTTCTGGGATATTTAACATGGGAAAATTCCAACGATTATTAGAATGTTATCAAATATATAATTATTAACGTTTTGAATACATAATGTTACTAATTCTATACCTTACCTAAAAAAGGCAATTATTCCATACACAGATAGTGAAAAACAAAAATTTTACAAGTTCTTTAGTTTTTAGGTTTAAAATTAGGAATTTAGAATCTAGAAGGTATGTCTAAAATTAAAGGTTTATGGGATAAAACCTAAACCCTAGACCTAAATTATAACATAAAAATCATAAACCCTAAAACTAAAATACTTGTATAAACTTTTTATTTTCACCGTCAGTGCATAGAATATTTTTTTTTACCTTCAATTAAAGGCAACAACCCAAAACACGCCATCACTTGCTTCAATATGATTCGTGTGTTGATCACATCATGTTTACGAAGGGAATTATTCTGTTACAATAAATATACTATTTCATACACATTTAAATATTGAGACTTGGAAATGGAAGTGAAACAGTTGAGAATGCTGTTTCGAGGAACTGTATATATTTTCCCACACCACTTGGAATTAGAAAAAGTGAATTGTTACTGATCCTACTGCTCAACAGTAGAATGCCAACTTGGTAGACACCAAGTACCAAAGGAATTTTTCTCTTCATTATACTTGTTTCGGAAAGCAAATAGAAAATTAAAAACAACTCTTGTTTATAGGCAAGAAATGATGGGAACATGGCTTTTAATAAAGTTAATCTACTTGATATATTGCTAACATAAGAAAATATTGTGAAAATTTAGAAAACCTATATAGATATATACTATAATACAATGGGAGGAGGAGAAACCTGCAATGAAATTCCATGAACAGGATCTCTCTCTCTCAACTTGGTCACCTTTTTAGCGGAGAAATTGAAGAATGAAATGAAAAAGGAATGATGATGCCTATGCCTATTCACAAAGATACATCCTCTCCCTCTACATGAAGTAGCTTAGAGGTTTTTTCTTTCTTGATCCGCCTTCTCCATACAAATCATTCCATTGAAGCAGCTCATTCATATTTGTCGACTCTGACGACACACTTGCACAAACCTGCATTCATTACCAATCACCCGATAATTAACAACATATATGCATATCCATTTCTGTCAAACATACTACCAACTGCTGCCTGCCACCAAATCATCATCTTCGACAGATAGCATTCACTAATTAGCTCTAGAAGTGGTATAGCGATCAAGAACAAGCATGGTACCTGCTCATGTGCATATTTAAAATCATCCATCTTCAACGGACGGACGTCAGAGCTGCTATACAATGACGGTGCAGGTCTATTCTCAGCCACCGCTGAAGCTCTCTCCTGCAATTGCATTATATGTTAAGTATCCGGTCTAATGAAGAGTGTACTCTTCCATGTAAATATGAGTACAATCATCAGTCAAAAACCCCACCCCAAGTATCATTATATATATATAAATATATATATGCTTTAGCAATAACCCACTAGATATCGATATGTGTTGGGTGTAATGGTAAAGATACATTGCACTCCCAAAGAGAGAACCCATGTTCAAACCCAAACATGGACCGTACCAAATAATAATAATAACCCACTACATAGATCTGCATAGACCAAGAGTAGTCAAAATATGTAATACTACTAGCCACTATCATAAAAATTGTATCAGGACATGTAATGCACCGCTTCATACAACAAATAAGCTAAAATATCAAACTAACCTTCTTTTCCTTTTCCAAAATTTCTCTTATGGGACAATGTGCGGCAGTCACACAAAGATTCTGCAATGAGAAAAAAATACACAAGGGAAATAAAACATTGATAAAAAGAGAAAGCAACTTAACCTAATAAAAATATTCAATTTACCTCTGAAAAAAAAATTATAAGTCGGTTAACAAGAATAGTGAAAAATTAAGTTTAAACTAATTTACGCCAGAATCATTAAGAACTAATATTTATAGCTAAAGGACACATCGACCAAACTTGCACAAGTTGGTATAAGAATGTGATTTGCAGTTGACCAACTCATATCCTTCTCTAGTCCACAACACTCATGTACAGTTCCAAAGATAATAGAATAAAGTACAAAGCTGAAAAGATCAACCTTCAGGTCACTTCCAGAATAACCATCAGTCATATTTGCAATAGCTTCCAAATCAACATTGGGTGACAATTCCTCTTTGGCTAATATAACTCTCAGAATCTTTTCTCTGTTTGGAGCGTCTGGCAAATTAACCATCAATCTGCACAAAGTTCCACAGGGAAGTCACTGGTGCTTAGCATCAAGTCAGACTACAGCAACTCAAAGAAACAACACAAAAAGTTACCTTCGAGGAAGCCTCCTGATGACTGCCTCATCAAGGTCAAATGGCCTGTTAGTAGCAGCAAGTACCAAGACTCTTTCTTTATCTTTGGTACGAAGGCCATCCCAATTTACCATAAATTCATTCTTCATTTTACGCATAGCCTCATGTTCACCTGGATTCTCCCTTCTTCCTAGCATGCTATCAACCTAAAATAACCACCCAAGTCAATAAAACTATAAATCCTGTCTGAGAAACAGGAGGAAACTTGTACAATAAAGGAAAGAAACAAAAAGTATCAAAAAGAAAATGAGAATTATATCTAAGTTGACCAAACCTCATCAACAAAAATAACACTAGGTGCGATTTTACTGGCCAGAGAGAAAACTGCTTTAACATACTTCTCTCCTTCACCAAACCACTGCAAGTCATATAAATGTGTCACATGTATATCAAAAGAAAAAACTATCCAACAGAAAAGGTACATGCCAGTATGCCACAGTACTATGAACTTAAAATACCTTTGAAGTAATGCTGGACATTGATATGTTAATAAAGTTGGCACCAGCTTCAGTTGCAACAGCCTTGGCAAGCATTGTTTTGCCAGTACCAGGAGGCCCAAACAGCAATATTCCTTTGCAGGGCTGCAAAAGCAATAGTATTGAAAATAATATATCAGGAATTGCTTCGACAATACCCAATTCAAAAAAAAAACATATGATAAGCAAAACTATATATTGAAAGAACCTTTGTCAACTGCCCCTTGCAAAACAATTCAGGCCTCTGAAGGGGAAGCATCACCAATTCCTTCAAGGTGTCTTTGACATTCTCAAGGGCTCCAATATCATCAAAACTAACCCCGATATCACTTGGGGGAATAACATCCGCAAGAAGTTTCTTTTCAAATTCATTCTCAGTGGCCACATCCTGGAAATAAGAAAAATAAAATCTTCTTCAATAACATACTAACTTTGCAACCAGAAACATTAAGGACAATTGTACAGTAGAAAATGGCTACACACAGAACCTAGGAGAAAGAAGACAATCATACCTTAAGTGATTTCTTCAGGCTTTTGCTTTCGTTTTGAATGCCTTGCAAAATGCCCAGCCCATATTTGATGCTGCAACAGAAAATTCAGATAGAAAGTTAGCATAAGAATAAAATGGAGACATTTCAGTTCAAATAATATTATCTCCTTTAATATTTCAGAGATCTAGGCTGCAATAAATGAACCAAAAATAGGACCTTTCAGTTGAAACTATTAGTTTAGCATCTTTGATCAAAGCTTCAGAAGAATTCATGAAGTGGTGACTCAGTGCCCAGCCAACTACTTTCTCCACGCCTACAATAGTAGAAGGAAAAAAATTAATAAGTTGAAGTAAAAATGTAGTACAAGATTTTATTATTACCTCCTGAATTTATAGTCCATTTTTTTCTTTAATTTCAGGGGATAAGTTTTACTTAGTTGATGACCTTTACAAAGTGATCAATTAAATATATTTTTAAAAAGAACACCAGAAATTTTATATATAAATGATAGTGAAATATTAAAACTAAGAAAAAGGAATATACACTTCAACGAGTTCATATATAGTAAGAAGTTTAAGAATACTAACTCTCATTTGTAAGTGTTTGATCTTTAATGCAAAGTGCTTCAAGATCAGGGCAATCCAATCCATTTCGACTGAGAACCTGAGAATAAAACAGTTATGAAAATCTCCAAATAGAGACTAGTACCTCAAATGTTCAAATAAATTAAATGTTTATAAATTTCTAGATATAATGAGGGTACAGAAGTCAGTTTCTATCTGTTTGGGATTGGGAAGGGTTGGGCTAGAGTAGATGCATTTTTTATTTTAACCTTCTTGAAGTTTCTTTTAGTTTCTCATCACATCAGGTTAAATACAAGGTTATTGAGGGCGCTAGGTGCACTCAATGCGCAAAGACTTTTACATATCCCGAGGCACAAGGTGCCAAAAAGGCGCTTGCTGCGCATATAGAAAAAAGATATATATGTAAATTTTATATAAAATAATGACGTAATATATGTAAATAATAATAATTCATTTTATAAACTCAACTCTAATAATTCATTCACTAATTTATCACATAACAAAACATGATGTGTAATTAAAAATTCACACTAAATTTATTTCACCTCCATAATCTCTTGAATAGTTTATCCTAGTTCCATACTTTTTTCCAGATAAAAAGGCTAGTTCCATTGAATTTTCTTACCTCAGTTTTATCTATTTATTTACAAATCAGTGTCAGGTCCAAGTGTCTAATTACACAGTTTTCAAACATGCGAAGCGGCCAACAGACTACCATGACAGACAAATTACAAAAGTAATGAAAAAAATTACTAGAAAAGTTAATAGAGAGAGCAGAAAAAGTAATGAAAAATATTACAAGAATTTTTTTACAAAAAGAGACACAGACATTGCTCTGTTTTGAAAACTAAAACAGAGTAACATCTCTGCTTTTAAACAATGAAAACAGGCTTTTGAAGAGGGAGAAAATAATTAAAAGAAAAAGGTGAAAGAGAGATTTAGTACTAAGTTTATAATGATAAAATTCAAGAGTGTGCGCAAAAATTGGCAATAAGCGCTCGCCTGTTTCATGTAGCCTCGCCTAAAAAGCTTTGAAGCGTTTTTAGGTCTTATTGCTGCGCCTGAGTGCCTAGGCCAGCACCTTGACAACCTAGGTTAATTATCCTACACTTACGAGAAGTTCTACCAAGTGCAAAAGGAGGATAACCGATGTATTATATGAAAAGAAACTCCTGCAGGCATGCACAAAGAGGAATTGCAAAAACTGGAACAGCAAAACGAGTTTAGTTATATACGCACTGAGCGAATGCAAGAAATATTTGACTGTGCTTTAAGGGTTTCAGTGTCGCGTTCCAGTTGCTGCTTCCAGTCCAAAAGTAAAGCTTCATCCTGACATGATCCAGGAATATTAAATTACTTATTTCAGTACACATAACAGGATAACAGATGCAGAAACTGGCATAAACATACCTGAGGCAATTGGATTGTCACTTTGTTAGGGAAAAGCCGAGAAACTTGTTTCATGGTTTTAGGTGTTTCTTTGCTCCTATCATGAAGTCTACTAAAATTATCCTGCAGAAAGAATGATACTTGCATTAGGTGTGTTATCTGGAAGGGAAAAAGAAGAGGCAAATAATAGATCAGAAAAAGCGGATCATGCACAAAACTTTTAGCCATGATAATCATGCCACAGTTCGAGAGAAATTAAGAGCATTCAGATTCAAAGAATAAACATTGAAATGTTAGCAAAAGGTCAGACATGGTCCTTCCAAAAGTTAACACGACTAGAGAGTTAGAAACCACCAAGACGGGCAGGCTTACAAAGAAATTTAGACAGTAGTTTAAAACTCAACAGTCATAAAAATAATCCAACACCTTTCAAGAAATATAATGCAAAAGAAAGGGTATACTGCTTGACATACTGGAAATGCAAGATCAAGTAAGGCAGTCTGATTGGATCCAAATTTTGTGAACAAGAGGCCACCAGGATGAGACTGAAGAAAAACAAATTTGCAAACGTCAAAAAGTTAAAAATACTTCATATAGCATCAAAGCAAGACGGAGCTGAACAAAAAGTAGGTTGCGTACTTTCTCCTTGCGATTATCCATCTGGGTATGAGAACCAATCACGACAACATTAGCTGGCAAATTTTCAACCTTACTCTTCAGGGAATTATATAAATCTGTATTTCCAGCCATGGACTTCTCTATTTCTTTCAGAAACAATATCAAGGGACTATTCTTGCTTTCATTCACTGCAACCTATAGAAGTGAGACAATTTAGAGCTTAATGCTTATAAATGTGAACAACATAAAAGCAATAGCTCTGATGCCTTAATAAAAAGGGCATGTTTGTACCTCAAAAAGTTCATTAACAGCTAGCTTGTCAACGTCGTCACCTCCAGAACTATCCAAACGAAGTGAGCTAGCTATAGAATGAAAACACAAGATTAGAAAGAAAAAAAAAACCACAATGTACCATAGATTGAAATTAATGCAAGAAATGGCCTAAAGTGATCACCAGCACAGAAAAAACCATGATCCTCTTCACAAAGCCCTCCAAGGTCGTTTCCCTCCGGAATAGATCTGTCAAATCTGACCCCAATTTTTGAGGAACCATTTTCTTCAAAAGCAAGGATAACTTTGCCCCGAAAACCAATTGTTGGTCCCCTACACAGGACACAAATATTACACTACTTTAACTTTTTGCAAAACATAATCGATAAGACTAATAAAATCGGTCTCTTGAAAAAATTACATATTATATCTACCATGCCAACACTAGCAGCAAATCTTTGAAACAAATATGAACATCTAATATGATTAGCAACAGTATAAAGGACTGCAGTCAGATTGGGTCTCAAATATAAGCTAGCATGGACAGCACCAAAATAAGATAAAACTCCAGATTTAATTTCGAACTATATAAAAAAGGTACTTGCTAGGAAAGAGAAAACATCCATATGGCTAGCTAAATTGAGTAGAAGGAGATACCTTAAAGCAGGTTGTAGAGAGGATAGTCCAGAAGGAGATGTGGCACCTACAAACTTAACCCTATCACCTGAGTTTTAAATTAAGCAATTTTAGATCACCAAATTAACCATTCAGAACGCTATGGAATTACAAAATAACAAAGCTAAATCTTCTATCTCAAGGAAGTGAAATACCTTTCTTAAATGTATAGTTTTTAGATGTTGCAGTAGATACTTCCTGCTTTGGTAAAGCCTGAGAGCTCAGTGAAGAACCACCTGTTATATCAGCTTCAACACTAGAAGTTGGTCTCTTCAGCTGCAAAGCAGCAACCTGTGCAGCTCTTTTGGCATGTACATAATCCCTCTCGGCCCTTGAAGGTTCTTTCACAGGATCAGCTTCTTTCGATGTTGATCCCTGGATATATTGGGAAGAAATTAATTGAAGATAGATGCCACAAAAGAAGTTGACATTTAGAAATTAGAAACAATAAATACATTTGTGCAACCAGAACACAAGACTTGGAACAAACATCTTGCTCTCATAACAGAATATTGGAAAAGGATCAAAACAAGCAGAAAGGTGAAAGAAGCATACTCCAGGCATCAAAAGAGAATCGACAATCAGCAATCTAGCACTAAAATGTTTAGCAAGTGCCTTTGCCAAAGTCTCCTGATATATTTCTGAACCTATACATATTCAAATACAATTAAAAACTCAGATCAGCGCTTATAAAGAGCAAATAGGAAGAATTAAACATTGTTTACAGAGCCAATTAACAGAAAACAACAGTCATACCTGAAGGACCAGATAACAATATACGAGGGCTCATAGTAGGAAGATCTGAGGCATACTTTGCAAATTTATTACACTTCAAATGCACATAACTTGATGCTATCAAAACTTTCTTTGTGGTATCACTGTTACAACGGAAATTTTCAAGTTAAATTAACCAAATTTCCCCAACACTCCAAATCTGGTAAATAGGCAGTGAATTCTATGCTCTGCAACATGCAATGTTGGGTGATCAACATTCACTGCATAGTGCATACAGACTTACAAATTTGTGAAGACTAAATTGGCAAAACAAGAATAAACTGTTGAAAAAGACAAAAGTGCAAAACACAATTCAGAGCAAAAGCACAATTTACTTCAAGTAATATGGAAAATTTGTGAAGACTGGATTGGTAAAACAAGAATAAACTGTTGAAAAAAAACAAAAAGTGCAAAACCTAAGCACAAAATTTACCTCAAATAATATGGAAAATTTTCAAATGAGACATCTATATTGTCCGGATTGAGAATGCCTTCCAGTAAACTATCTTTAAATGCTTTCCGTTTAGTAGATATCAAAGCTGAAGGAGGTTCAAATTCCTTGAACATCTCTCTAACTTCCCTTCGCTCATCAAGAATTTTAGCAATGCTCCCACTAAAATCAAAGTCAGTAGATGTACCAGCAAGAATACGCAATAATGGCCTTAAAGAGTAACTTGCCCCAGGGATCTTTATATTGTCAGCACCCATACTATCTTCCAATCCGTGTCTATCAAGATTAGAGTTTTCATTGGCTGCATCAGGTGTGGGAGGAACGGTTTTCTCCCTTGAAGATGCAGCTGCTGGATCAGTATTACTAGCACTATCCTTCATATCCACTTCTGGAACACGGTCATCTGACACCTCACAACCAGAAGGTAAAGTAGACAACTCTGAATTTTCTTTTGTTGACAAAGAGGCCAATATTGTTGCCGCCCCAGCAACAGCAGATGGGTCACCTGATTGTGCTTCGATAATCCCTTTAATAGGAGCAGCCTGAGCTTCTAAAACGCTTAAAGAAGAAGGTATTCCTGGGGCAGCTAAGTTATCATTGGTGAGCTGCTGAAAAATCTATGTTTTCATTAAAGAAATAAAGGTTGCCAAGATCGAGCAAACATCAAAAACTCAACGTTGAATAATGAAACATGCTGGAAATAAGTACCATAAAGATTCTCATTTGGGAGTAAAGAGTATCAAAATTTGTAAAAACAATAAAAAGGATACATAAGCATGATTCCCTGTACTAGTGAAAATCAATTCATCGCCTGCATTTAGGATTAAACTAGCATTTTTACGGTAAGTCTTCCCATTAACCTGGACAGAGCCTTTTCCTCCTGTAATTTCTAGTAATGCAATTGAACTGCCATCACTCTACATTGGAAAAGAAAAAGGAAATCATCACCCTCATAAACACATGAAAATTGAAAAATTATGAGCAAATGATTTCCAAAGATACATACCTCTATGTGCTTCACTTTGCACAAAACAGTGCTAATATTGGGATCTTTAAGACATAAATTACACTGACGACTTTGGCCAACAGTGAATATAGTGCCACACATGACCACGTGAGGGTTCTGGGGATGAATTGAACATTAATATCAGAAGCATAGGAGTTTAGCATGAAATTAACATAAAGAATTGGAATCCATATAAAGAGGCAAAATAGCTAGCTACTTGGTGGTACACCAAGTATAAGATTGGCACCTAGTCGTTCGAGCAGAATGAGTAAGATTACCTCTCCATGACTACATAGCCAAAAGATTAAACGATACAAATACAATGATGAGAAACACCTTTGGAAGATACACAAAAGACAAAAAAAATGATGATTGTTTACTAAGAAAAACAAAATTTTACTTCAAGTTTTTTGACTAGAAAAGATAAACAAATTGCACGTGCATCCATTCCAATTGTTGAGAAGAAAATGACAAATCAGAATAGAGCTCACTACAAAAATAGGCCAACTTACTGAGATAAGCTAGAAGTAGTTTTTCCTGCCAATTTCCCAAGTGTAACAATAACATCTTGCACACAGAGATTCTTCCAAAATCAACAGCTTGTTTGGTAAAGTTTTTCAGGACATCAAGTTAACATCCCATTCACCTAAATGATTTGAGATCGTTCGTCTACTGAATAAAATCCAATGCATTTGAGTTCAAGTCTCTTACTTAAAATAGGATTTCAGGTTGACCTGTACTATTATGAACTCCATGATTGGAACCTAATTACTCATAAATTATGTAGTAAGATTTCATTGACATCCAAAATTCACGAGCAGAAGGTTTTAGAATCCTTCAGCCATTAACAGTTCTTGGAACAAAAACCATAATTTTTTTATAATTTCACTTTCTTGGCTGGTAGACCAAGAAATACAGTAAGTATTCCTAAACTTGTCCTATTTAACACAGAGATTAAGAACCAAAAAGCCTGCTCATGCCAATAACAATAATGCAATTTCGGCAAACATACCTGAGAATACTGAGAAAGAAGCTTTCCCCACGGAACTTTAGAACCTGATTTAGCAGGTTTTGTTGGCTTCTTCTTAACCCGAGCCGTAAACCCTGCAGCAACCAATTTCGCATTCTCCGCATCCATAGCAGATTCACCTATGTAACCAAAGGTAAAGACATCAACCCCCATTAAAAAAATCCCACACACAACTCGACACAAAATCAGAACCCCATAAACCCAATTGAGAAATCGATCGAAGATCGCACCTAAAGACCGTGGAGACACCAAAGCACCGTTCTCCACATCAACATCAGCAGACTTATCAGGGACAGACGCATCAACGGCCTTATCCGCATCAGATACCGCCCGTGAGTCCGATCCGGATTCCTTCACCGGACCTAGAGTTTCATTCAGCGGCTCAGACACCGCCGCTCCATT
This sequence comes from Hibiscus mutabilis, assembly GCA_019671005.1. Classification (NCBI taxonomy): domain Eukaryota; kingdom Viridiplantae; phylum Streptophyta; class Magnoliopsida; order Malvales; family Malvaceae; genus Hibiscus; species Hibiscus mutabilis. The sequence goes on from CM033756.1 coordinate 24,455,883, forward strand.
GGTGGACGACGAAGCCGGCTCAGAAGCCTAAAGAGAAAAATAAAATCAGTCCCAGATTAAAATCTAAAATGAAATTTGACACGCATGCAAATTGAAAACCCTAAATATTTTTTTTAAAAAAAGGATAATCAGAAAGGGGGGAAACAAACCTTGGATCGTTTACTAGAGGTAGGAAGCGATGTAGCGGGCGAAGAAAGGGGTCGTTTGGAAGAGGAGGAGCTCCGTCGCGTTTCGACCATCGCGTTGCTTGGAGACTGGGAGAAGGAAAAGAAGGGAGTTTTGAGGGTTTATACACTCTGGGTTTTCTCTGATCCGAAAAAAGGAACGACTTTTGGGTCTATATAGGAATAAAAAGGGAAGAGAGAAAGAATCAGAAAGGAAAAGAAAAGGGCTGAATGATTGCGGAGAGATCAGTTATCAACATCCCCGTGCTGCCCACCTATAATTATTATTTTTATTTTATTTTTTCAGAAAACGGTGAAATTGAAATACATTTTTTATATAATTATCTATATTTAATTTAGGATTAACTACAAAATAAATGTTTAAATTAAGCTTTTTTTTGTAATATGTGCCTAAATATTTTTTTGCTGAAATAGATATCCAAAATTTTATTTTTGGCTGAAATAAGTGCCTAAAATATTTTTTGCTGAAATAGATGCCTAAATTTTTATTTTTGCTTAAAATAGGTGCCCAAATAGGTATTAAAATTGACTTTAAAACAAGCCAAAAATAAAAGTTTAAGCACATTTTTCAGCCAAAAAATACTTTAAGCACCTATTTCGGCCAAAATAAAAGTTTAAACATCTATTTTAAACAAAAAAAATACTTTAAACATTTATTACAAAAAAAGACATAGTTTGAATACGTATTTTATAGTTTAGCCTTTAATTATTATTTCAATAAATTATTGTAAGAAATTAATGTTTTAGTTTGTGTTGTCAGGCCAACTGATATTTTTAACAATAAAACTTTTTGGCGTAACAATTTAAAGTATAACTGTTCTCCTAGTGTTTGTATTTTTTATATTTAAATTTAACGTGTTTAATTTTAATATAACACCTAAACTAATTATAATTCTCAAAATTTAAATCAGAAATAATTATGTTTAAACGTATTTATATTTATAATTTTTAATGAATATCAATCGAGTTGATACACGGTCAATAATCTTTTTACTTTTAAATCTAATAATTGATTTCGTAAAAGTAATTATAATAATTTACTCATATCTATTTTTTAATAAATTAATATTCAGTTGATAACATCAATAAAAAAGTATACTAAATTCTATTATATGTAACTTTTCTATAAAAATAAATATCCACATAACCTGTTTAAAGCCGTATGCAAGTGCAAAAAATAAATTATCGAAATTCATTTACTTTAAAAACAGTAATTAAGAACCTTACAAACTTATAATTTTAAAATTCAATTATTTATTTTTATTAAATATAAATATATTATATTTTTAAGATAAAATCAATATTCGAATTTATACAATATAAGATAATTTGAATTTTTTGACAACTCAACTAATTAGTAGATCTCTCATTTATTTATTTATTCAACCCTCTATGAGTGTAATATCAATCATGTGAACAGCTTTTTTAAAAGAAAAATAGAGATGTCAGGTATTTTTTTATTGATAGGAAAAAAATTATTATCGTAAGCCTGTTAAAAACCTACATAAAGTTAAACGGAAAAAAGGCTATTCACGGTAATAATTATAGAAACTTAACGAACATCACAAAGCAACAAACCAACAAGCGTTCGAAACACAATGTCACAAACCAAAAATTAAATCAACTAAATTTTAGACTTGTCTTGGAAGGATAAAGATATTGGTAGAAAATTCTAGGGCATTAAAGGAAGTTTTGGAACTCTACAGAATAATCTAGAACACTTTGGAATGTTCTAGAAAACCATGGAAGGCACTAGAAGATTTTAGAAGGCTCTAGAAGATTCAAAAAGGTTCTGGAACATTCTAGAAGGATCTAGAATATGCTGGAAGGTTTTAGAATGTTGAGAAAGGCTCTAGAATAGTCTAAAAGGTCCTAGAATACGATAGAAGATTATGGAATGTTCTAGAAAGCTATGGAGATTTCTCCAAGACTAGACCATTCTAGGATTATGTAGAAAGTTCTAGGAGATGTAAGATATTTCTAGGTTGTATAGATTTCTCTAGAATCAAAATATTAACCGTAAGATTAAATTGATCTCCACCGTCCACTGAGGAGGTGGAAGGCTATAAATAGGTGGCTTTGGCCATTAGGTAATGTAACCCAAGAAAGCTAAGAATCCTAACATCTTGTATAGCATTCTCCAAATCAATAAAATTCTCTTTTCAAGTATTCAATACTTGAGTTCTCTTCTTTCCTACTTGAAGCATCCTTGTCTTATTCTTCTTCCACTACGCTTAGCTTGAATCTTCAAGAAGTTTAGGCTAACTTAGTCACTCAAGCGTGTTTAAGTGCCGCACGGGCGAGAAGAATGAGTAAGTCTGTGACAGTTGGTATTAGAGCGAACATTTCGAGGATCGAAGCTAGCATTAAACAAGCATGCCAAGCAACAAAATCACTCTTGCCGGTGGTGTTGGCGAGGAGCAAAAGAGGGGGAGGTCGAAGTCTCGTAGACCTTCCAAATGAGGAAAGAAAATGGGGATGTAGACACAAGGCTAATGAAGGTAGAACTTTCAATAGCGGATGGGGAGGACAAGTTCAGGGAGATGGAATCCCATCTGGATGAGCTTGATAGAAAGATCGATGAGCTCCGAGAGGAAATGTTGAGAGCCCTGAACGAGGCTACTGGTAAGTGTTCACAACAATGTGAGACTTTTTCAAATTTTCTTTCTAGTGAAATCCTTGTACTTAAAGAAGAGAACAAAGCTCTAAGGGATGAGCTTGAAGAGGTAAATGGAGAATTGAGAAACATGAGGGAGGAGATAGTGCCTTTTAAGAAGGCACTAGCTCATGATGGTGGAGCTACCTCATCTGTCGCAATTTTAACTCCTTCAAGGGTGGAGGTTCCTAAACCCAAAGCATATAAAGGGGCACTAGGAACGCGAAGAATGTAGATAACTTCTTATGGAGCTTGGAATAATATTTTTGAGCTACAAATGTCATAGAGGATGTTAGGAAGATCGATCATGCCTCATTTTATTTGGAAGATACTGCGATGCTATGGTGGCGTCGTAGGCATTGTGAAGTCGAGAAGGGAGTTTGCACCATTTCCACTTGGGAGGAATTTAAGAATGAGCTAAAATGTCAATTTTATCCCAAGAATATAGAGAAAGAGGCCTGAGCAAAATTGAGGCGACTTACCCAAAAAAAGAGCATTCGGGAGTATGTTAAAGAGTTATTTGAATTGCTCATAGAGATTCTCGATTATCCCGACAATGAGGCTTTCTACGCTTTTTGTGATGGCTTACAAAATTAGGCTAAGTTAGAGATTGAGAGAATAGGTGCACAAGACCTCGCTTCTGCCATTGCTATTGTCGAATCCCTCACTGAATTCAAGAAAAGTGGGAGCTTCAAGCCAAAGGGGAGCAAAGGCTATGGTGGGGGATGAAGTAAACTACACAAAGAAGGAAGCCTGAAGTCAACCCATAAGGAAGGATCTTTAAAGGGAAATGAGGTAAGCACACACCTTTAAAGTGTTTCTTTTACGAGGGTCCACACTTAGCCCGAGAGTGTCCAAAAAAAGCCAACTCTCGGCTATAATTGAAGAAAGAAAGAAAGCTACTCAACAACAAGTAGAGACGAGTATGGGATCTCTTCATATTCTCAACTCCATCAAGGCCAATGTTGAGGTGCCTCAGTCCGAAAATAAGGGATTGTTGTTCGTACAAGTTAAGACTGGAGGACAACTAGTGCGCGCCTTAGTTGACGCTGGAGCAACGAACAACTTCATCAAGAAAGAAGAAGCAAGACGTTTGGGTATCACTTATGTTGGAGAAAAAAGATGGATAAAGGTAGTGAAGTCTCAACCAAAGCCCATCTTTGGTACTGCTCGCAACGTCAAAATAAACCTTGGTGAGTGGTCTTGGCTTATCAACTTTTCTATTGCTCATATGGATGATTATTCGATAGTACTTGGCATGGAATTCTTAGACAAGGTAAATGCCATATCGATGCCCTTCGCCAACGCGATGTGTATATTGGAGAAAGGACATTCATATATAGTACCTTTATCTCGAGGAAAGAGAAGCCAAGTACCTGCACTATCAGCCATGCAACTCTCTAAAGGGCTTAAGAAAGATGAGCTTACTTTCTTGATGGCTATCAAAGAAGAAATCGATGAGAGAAATACTGAGGTACCAGGGGAGATTGAGAAGGTCTTGGAAGAGTACCAAGACATCATGCCTAAAGAGTTGCCAAAAAAACTGCCGCCTAAGAGGGGGTGGATCACGTTATTGAGCTTGAGCCTGGTGCAAGACCCCATGTCGCTGTAATTTACCGTATAGAACTTCCCAAGCTTGAAGAATTAAGGAGACAACTAAATGAGTTGTTGGATGCTGGGTACATTCGACCATCAAAGGCTCATTTTAGTGTGCCAGTATTATTCCTAAAGAAGCATGACTGGTCGCTTCGATTGTGTGTTGACTATCGTGCAGTAAACAATATTACTGTGAAAAATAAGTATCTGATCCCACTTATTGCTGACTTATTCGATCAACTTGGAGAAACAATGTGGTTTTCCAAGTCAGACTTAAGGTCAGGGTACTATCAAGTAAGGATAGCTGATGGAGACATTTCAAAGACCGCATGCGTAACGAGGTACGTCTCTTTCGAATTTCTAGTTATGCCTTTTGGCCTAACCAATGCACCTACTACCTTTTGTACACTTATGAACAAAGTGTTCCAACCTTTCCTGGACCGCTTGTCATTGTGTACTTAGATGATATTGTAGTATATAATAAGTCATTAAAGGAGCACATCAACCACTTAAAGCAAGTTTTCCAAGTACTAAGGGAAAATAAGCTTTATATAAAGAAAGAAAAGTGCTCTTTTGCACGAAAAGAGGTAGCATTCTTGGGGTACATTGTTGGACAAGGAAAGTTATGCATGGATGAGGCAAAAATACGAGCCATTCAAGAATGGGAACCACCAAGAAGAGTTCTCGAGTTACGTTCATTCCTTGGATGGGTGAATTATTACTGAAGGTTCATTCGAGCCTATTCAAAAATAGTCACACCTTTAACTGGCTTGTTAAAGAAAAATCGAGTGTAGGATTAGAACGAGAAGTGTCAAGAAGCTTTCGAAGCCTTGAAGCAAGTTGTTATAGAAGAATCAGTGTTGGCCCTTCCTAATCACACCAAAACATTTGAGGTACACACCGATGCTTTTGATTCCGCTATTGGAGGTGTTCTAATACATGAGAGACATCACATTGCTTATGAAAGTAGAAAGCTTAATGACATAGAGCGGCGGCATACTGTTCAAGAGAAAGAGATGACGGCTGTTGTACATTTCTTGCTAACTTGGAGACATTATTTGTTGGGGTCCAATTTCGTAGTAAAGACTGATAATGTGGCCACTAGCTACTTTCAAGATCAAAAGAAGCTCTCCTCAAAGCAAGCAAGGTGGCAAGACTTTTTGGCCGAGTTCGACTTCAAGATGGAGTACAAGTCGGGTAAAGCCAATTTGGTGGCAGATGTATTAAGTCGCAAGGCCGAATTAGCAAGCCTTGCGCAACTAAATTTTCATATCTTGGAGAAGTTTAAGAAATGTATGGAAGAGGACCCTCAAGCCAAAATTTTAGTAGAGCTAATTAAACAAGGGAAAACTCGTAGATTTTGTCTAAAGGATGGCATAATTCGCACCAAGGGAGGGAGACTTTATGCACCAAGGTGGGGTGGCCTACACAAAGTGATTATAAAGGAATGTCATGACTCCTTATGGGCAGGACATCAAGGGACACATCGCACGCAAGCCTTGGTAGAGCAAGCATATTATTGGCCAAAAATGAGTGACGATGTGGAGTTATACGTGAAAACTTGTCTTGTTTGCCAACAAGATAAAGTGGAGCAAAACCGTCCTACTAGAGCCCTTACCTATCCCTGAAAGACCTTGGGAAAGTGTCTCAATAGACTTCATTGTGGAGTTGCCAACAGTACATAGATATAGCAATATTCTGGTAGTGGTCGATCGATTTAGCAAGTATGGGGTGTTCATATCAGTACCAAAGAAGTATAATACTGAAGATGTAGCAAGGCTCTTCTTCAAATATGTGGTGAAGTATTGGGGTATTCCTAAATCGATCGTGGGTGACAGAGACACAAGGTTCACTGGAAGATTTTGGACCAAACTATTTAAGATTTTGGGCTCTAAGTTGAACTTTTTTACAAGCTTTCATCCGCAAATCGATGTGCAAACTAAGTGGGTGAATGCTCTATTGGAGATTTACCTAAGGCATTTTGTGAGTGCCAACCAAAAAGATTGGGTAAAGTTACTTGATATTGCCCAATTTTCGTACAACCTACAGCGGAGCGAGTCAGCTGGAGCTAGTCCATTTGAGTTAGCAACAGTCAATAACCCTTAGCTCCCCACACTATGGTAACTTCTTATGCAGGGAAGAATCTTGGTGCCTTTCTATTTGCCAATGGATGGCGAGAAAAGTCCGAATTAGCAAAGGCATGTTTGGGAAAGGCAACAAAAAGAATGAAGAAATGGGCTGATATAAAAAGAATACATGTGGAGTATGAGGAGAGAGATTTAGTCATGGTGAAGCTACTTCCACATACCATCCGAAATTATGGTAAAGCACACAAAGGACTACTTAGGAGGTACGATGGATCGTTTCCTGTGGAAAAACTGATCGAGAAGCTCGCTTACCGCATCACTTTACCATCTCACCTCGAGGTTCATCCCGTGTTTCATATAAGTTTCTTAAAACCATATCATGCTGATAAAGAAGATCCAAGTAGGGGTGAATCAAAGATGGCTCCTACCGCGGTCACTACTACTCATGACCATGATGTAGATGAGATTATCGCGCACCAAGTAATTCCGAGACGAGGGAGTCATCCAAGCTACATTGAATACTTGGTGTGTTGGAAAGGTTTATCTGAGGCTGAGTCAACTTGAGAGCACGAGTTATCATTATGGAACTATGAAGACAAGATTCGGTCATATTGGGGAGAAGCGACGAGGACGTCGCTGAATTAGGTGGAGGAGAATGTCGCAAACCAAAAATTAAATTAACTAAATTTTATACTTGTCTTGGAAGGATAAAGATATTGGTGGAAAATTCTAGGGCATTAAAGGAAGTTCTGGAACTCTACAGAATAATCTAGAACACTTTGGAATGTTCTAGAAAACCATGGAAGGCACTAGAAGATTCTAGAAGGCTCTAGAAGATTCAAAAAGGTTCTGGAACATTCTAGAAGGATCTGGAATATGCTGGAAGGTTTTAGAATGTTAAGGAAGGCTCTAGAATATTCTAGAAGGTCCTAGAATACGATAGAAGATTATGGAATGTTCTAGAAAGTTATAGAGATTTCTCCAAGACTAGATCATTCTAGGATTATGTAGAAAGTTCTAGGAGATGTAAGATATTTCTAGGTTGTATAGATTTCTCTATAATCAAAATATTAACCGTAGGATTAAATTGATCTTCATTCTAGGATTATGTAGAAAGTTCTAGGAGATGTAAGATATTTCTAGGTTGTATAGATTTCTCTATAATCAAAATATTAACCGTAGGATTAAATTGATCTCCACCGTTAATTGAGGAGGTGGAAGGCTATAAATAGGTGGCTTTGGCCATTAGGCAATGTAACCCAAGAAAGCTAAGAATCCTAACATCTTGTATATCATTCTCTAAATCAATAAAATTCTCTTTTCAAGTATTCAATACTTGAGTTATCTTCTTTCCTACTTGAAGCATACTTGCTTAATTCTTCTTCCACTACACTTAGCTTGAATCTTCAAGAAGTTTAGGCTGACTTAGTCACTCAAGCGTGTCTAAGTGCCGCGGCGAGAAGAAAGAGTAAGTCCGTGCCAACAAGCATGGACCAAATTCAAGAAAATGACGCATCCGCCATTAGTAGCGGCAGCAGCTCTGAAGGAGGTTGTGCATGGATACGCTCTCCCACTACTTAACCTCAAACTAAACCAGCAAGAGCATCAGCAACCCTATTTATCTCACGACACACATACAACACTAAAACATTCCAACTTCTACCCATAATTTTCCTGATCTAAGTAGCGATAGCTCCGTCCGCTAAGGCCAAAGATTCCCCCCTCAAAATCTAAATAGTAGAATTATCCAGCTCAAGATCCATGAGCCGATAACCAAGCCTCCAGTAGTGCACAAGGGCGTTATGGGCTGCCGAGATGTGATATTATAATTTAATGAAATCTCCTCGACAATAAAATATTAAATTAAGTAGAGAAATTAATTTTTTGGATTAAAAATATAGATTAGATTCTAAATGTAAAAAAGAGAAAAGGGACTGAAAGTCAAAGTAGACCAAAATTATAAAAGCTACTTAAATTATTTATAATCTTACCCGAATAGGTCAAGGGTGTTCTGTTTATACTTTGTACATTTATGGTTGTGTTGGTTGATTGGGCAATGATATTTTACTGTAATAAAATATAAAAGAAAGTTTAATGACATTTTTATTCTCAATTTTTATTTTTTATAAAAATTATTTAAGTTCTTAAATTTTCTTGTCACGTGATTTCTCAATCTTTTAATTTTATTGAATTGAACCAACTAACGTAAAAAAAATATCAAATTTGTTATTCTGGCAAAAATTGTTTGTCAATTTATCAATATTGACGTTAGTCATTTTGCACAAAATATTAAAATGTACAAGTATATAAAAATATGTTTAAATTATTAAAAATTTATAAAAAAATTATACAAACATAAAATATGAAAAATTGTAACAAAATACTCGTTATTTTTATACCGATTGGTTCAATTTATAAGGAAAAAAATGAAAAAAAGACGGAAAAAATTAAAAATACTAATAAAACAAAAAAAAGTCATTAAACTATAAACAAATAACATATCCATTTGATATGAATATTATATATTTTTATTTTATTCAATATCAATGAATGCAACTTGTAATTATTTTCGAATGTTTGGTTCGCATTATCTATTGTTACAATGTGTAATTTTAAAGTTTGGTATAAAATTACAGTTAATAGCGGAACTTAATATTATTTATTAAAGATCATTTAAAAAATAAATTTAAAGGCGCAATAATATAAATTGTATAGTTTTAAGGATTAAAATATAATTTTATTATTATTTCAACTTAATTTTTTTTTAATTTTTTTACAATTTTTAAGGATCGTGACCCGTAGGTCTCCATTTAGCACCGCAACTAATTACAATGTTTAAATTTTGAACATTAAAAGTAGGACATAATCTAAAATTATGGATATGGTGTAACACAGGATTCAATCTCATAACTTCTTATTGCATCTTTAATCCAAGATTGCAAAAATAATTTTAAATTCCAGTCTAATTTTTAGTTTATTTTATTATTATAATCAATTTATTCATTTTTTCACATAAAGTTGTCTTGGGAAGGTAAAAACAAATATCTCATTAAACCTCATGCATAATCAAATCACGCCGAAAACATGATCCAAATAGAGAAAGATGAAAAACGTGCATAAAAAAATTAGTCTAACATAGTCTGAATATATGAGAGAAGAACCAAAGTGTCAAAATAACCAACTGGTAAATGAAACAAAGATGAAGACCATAAATAGCCACATCCAAGGGTCACAAACAACTAGAAAACACAAGCTTCAGCCACGGACGTACACATTCTATATAAGAAGTGTAAACTTTTAAGAAATTATATTTAAAAATTTAAGAAACGCAAAATTATAAATTTAAATTGTGTAAAATTAAATAATTAAATAAAAATATAAAAGTGATTTAAATTATAGTAAAATATTTATAAATTAATAATGTTGGCACCACGTATTTTTATTAATTTAAAGATGTATTAATTAATCGATAAATTAATAATTTATTAATTTATAGAGATTCTTTCTGATTCAAAGAACCTACATTATTTTTCATGAAAGAACTATTGAAGAAGGCATTCATGAACTTGATACGATGATTAATGGCCTTGGGTACCGCAACAAAATGGATATCAATCACATATTGGATTAAAAATGATACATGTTCAAAGGTCTAAAGTTTAGAAGAAATTGTAGCTAGTGTTATTGAAAATCTTATTGAGAATGAAACTGAAGATGATATAATGCCTTTTGCAACCAATTATGCGGAAGGAAACACTCATAGCGGCAATAACTCTTCATAATTTTTTCTTGCAGTATGAGAACGCAACACCGGAACTTTTGAATGCAATAAGGAACGTTAGAGATGAAATACATCTAGATTTAAATTTTAAGAAGAAGCAAATAACAATAGAAACATATTTTACTAAGTTGTCCTAGTTATATTTGTAATTTATAGAATTATTAATTTATAATATTGAAGGTACCATAAATTTATATAAGGGTCTTTTAAAAAATATTATCTTATTAATTTATCGAAATTGTTAATTTAGATCTTGGACCCAAATTGAGACTGAACAATTATTATTTAGAGAGATTATTAATTTATCGAGTATTAATTTATAAAGATTTTATTGTATATGAAAATTAGGATTTACCGCCCCTCGAGCTTGTGGCTCAATATTTTTTATCGCCTTATTCTTTCCTTTTGATTTTTATTTAGCAGTGATAGTACCAATTTTAATGTTAGTTGCTGATTGTTGGTGTTTATTATGTCTCTTGTTTTTCATATCATGTCTTTTGTTTTCTTTTTTCTTGATTTTTTTAATTTTGAATAAGAATCTTTGTCCTTGTGACACGCTTTTCTCTGCTCGTGAGGTACACTTTTGTAACGACTCAAATTTTGAAATCCGCGAGTTGGTTTAACCCGACCAGTGGGCCGGATGTGTTGGGTCGAAGTTTGGGCCACTAGCTGCTCATGAAAGCCTTGGTGGGCTTTCTTTGTGATTGTTGGGCTATGGGCCTTGGTTGGGTATGTGTTCTTTTGTATGATGGAGGGGTAGAGGGGTAATTTCCCTCACCTTTAAGGGGGTTTTGGTTTAATGGTTGCAGAAAATGTAAGGGAATGAGACCATCTTTGTCCCCTTCATCCTCCATCTCTTTTCTCCTTGTTTTCCTTGAAGTTCAAAGATAAAAGATCCAACCTTTATCTTTTTAAGTTAAATTTTCGAATTGGTTGTTGAGAGTATTGTAGTCTTCATCCAACGATCTACAAGTCAACGTAAGAGTGGAAGGTTTTGATGGAGTTTGGAAAATATGTGTTTGGTGGAGGTTGAAGAGGTTGAACGAGAATAGAGGATTCAACTCCATTTCTTATTGAATAGTTCTTTCTTTTATATCTTTTGACCCTCCAATAATGTTGTAACTTGTTTTACAACATCTCGTTGTAGTGAAAGAGGTTGGAGAGCACTCAAAAGCTCAAGGCAAAAGGAAAGTTTAAGGCTTGTGGCAAAGAGGTGTTGAAGTATGCCCAAAGACCAATCATGAGATGGTTGTAAAAGACATACTTATTTTATCATGTTAATATAAAGCCATTATTATTTTTCAGTCTTATTCTGTGCATTTATAAATAAACTGAATTATAATAAATCCCTTAGAATAATATAGTTATTCTTGAATGTCCTTAGTCGAGTATTATTGTGGGCATGGACAACAATAATATATTAAGACTAATATGTAGTTGATTGATGACAAAGTGTTGCCATTGACATGAAGATGTCAAAATCAATACATAAGTATGTGCTAGAGAACGAAATATTGGACTGGCCCGCTATGAGCATGTTTCTTGGATTATTATGTGACAGTCACAACATTGCTTATAGTGATAACTACATGTATGATCCTCAGACTTGAGATCACCATTATTTCAACATCGTGAGTGACATATTTTGATGCGGTCAAACGTGTGTCGTAACTGACTACACTATAAAGACTAATATTGGATATGTCGCAATCTATGTAGCGGAATATGGTTGATCAAGATAAGATTTGTCCCTCTTACATAATATGAGTAATATCACAGGCCACTTGATTGAGTGAGACTAGAAAATGCATGGCCATGCTCGAATAAACTGATATGAGATATCATAGTTATTCGTTTATAATAGTCTACTCAAGATATCAAGAAATATTAAATGGACTATATAAGTGTGACTATTTCATGACTTGTGTCCGATCTAGATATGAGGACAAAATGATGCAATACATGAAAAGAGTTAATCACAGAAAAAAAGTTATGTCGAACCATGACTTCCTGTAACTTAGGCAGCAATGATGCATTGCTAGATGTCACTCATTGCTTGTAATATTAGAATTGTTCTAGATATTACTGCTAATGTTACATGAACCTACAAGGGTCACACCCTATGATTGAAACGAACAAATATCGACTAGATAACATGTGTGCAAACTTGTTGTACACGTAATAAGTAAAAATTGAAATTATTATAATTACTGTAATTATAGATAATCTTGTTTTTATATATTAATACTAAATAATTATTGTAATTATCAAATATTATTAAAATATATATCTCTAAAGAAACCTAATCAAAATAGAATCTGGTTCTATATATTTAATTATATTTGGTTAAATATATTATATTTAATAAATCCAAATTTAATTATAATTAGGTTTTTGAATGATATATAAAGGCATAAGGTCTAACAGCCAAGATATGCCTTTTTGTGAAAAACCTCTCTAACAGTTAGAGAAGTAAAATATTTGTGCGAGAACGCTGTTGTGACGACTTGGATTCGATATCGTGCTAGAAGAATTGGATTCTCCTAATTCCTTGCGATTTTTAAGATTTACTTAAGGTAACGTTTCAACCCTTTTCACCCCGGATTCATTCCTCGTACATAGATCACTGGCGGAATACGTTGGATAATTTTTCTGATGCGCCATGGGGTGTACCGGCGTTTCCCAATAGTGGTATCAGAGCCACTTGTACGATACGAATTCAGACTTAAATACTTGGATGATACTTTTGTATGAGATGAATGTTTTGTTTTTCTGTTTGGACGAGTATACGATATTTGTGCGAAACAAAGAAATTGAATCCAACCACGGTTAATATGTTAATCTGTTTTAAATAAGTTTTTACAATAGATGGTTAAACGTTAATCACATGTTTGTTGCTGTAAGGTTTTAATGTTCGTATGCTAATTGTTAAAATGACGAACATGCGGTTCTGATAGCAGATCATTTTCGGCAGAGGAACAATGGTTGTTCAAGTGCGAAAAACCTTAGGGATTGAAAAATCCTAAAAACAAGAATCTGTTGATAAAAGTTATCAAATCGTGCGGTTTTTATATAGTAATCGAAATGCTAAAATTAAAAATTTTCTTGGTAGACCGATGTTGTCGGCCCGCATTCTACAGGCGGACCCGACAACATCGGATCTACCAGACCGTATAAGCAACAAAGGTCGTAAGAACTATTTTGGTAATTATAATTAACAAGTAAAAACATATTTATGTTTTGGATAGTATGCATTGTGTTTGAAATGTATGGTTATAGCAAAATAGCCCATTTACTTTGGTTTATAAATACGACATGTGTCGTGCCTTTCTTTCATCTATTGTAATTCTTTTCTCATCTTACTCCATCGTATGTAAAACGAGTTTTTGAAAATTGTAATATTTACGGAGAAAACGTGGATCACAGGAGCAGAATGATGGGCCGATCAAAGGTGGATTAGATGCTTGAGAAGTAAGTTCTAGCTTTATTTTATTTTGGTTCTCTCATTGGCTTAGGATGGGCCACCTTAGTTTTACGGGCTATAACCATTGCATTTATATTTACTGCTTTACATAAATGCGTTACAATGTATGTTTTAGCATGATGGTAATTGATTAGATCATACTTGAATGGTGAGATTAATATAACAAAAAAACCCTCCATATTTAATCAAAAATAGCCATCCAATATTTACCCTCGTTAAACCTTTATCGGTACTATGTAGGTTTTGCCAAAGCGAAGTACATATATCTATCTTGGTTAAACGCGAAGAATAAGTAAGTGATATTCACTGGTTGTAATATTGATTAAACTAGGTTATCCTAATGAGATTGGAAACCTAAAGGTTAATGATTTGGATAATCATGAGATGATTAGGAACAATAGTTGTTCACCAAATATAGGAATTACATGAGATGTAATTAGCAAGTGTTGCTTACCTAAATAATTGAATTCTAGGAGTAAAGCCAAAGCTGACTTAGGATGAAATAAAATATGGATCTTTACCCACTAGAAATACTTTTTAGTAAGTTTTTCAATTTTCAGGGTTTTTAATAGTGGGAATACCTTAAAAACATGATAAAAGGTACTTATAAATCATATTTTATCGTTGCAGATTTGTTATGGCAAACTCAAACTCATTATCATTGCGATTCGTCCTTGAGAATGACAAATTGAATGGCTTGAACTTCATTGATTGGTTCAGTAACTTGAAGATTGTCCTCAAACAAGAACGGAAATTAAAAGTCATCAAAGAACATGTCCCTAAAAAGCTAGCAGATAATGCCTCCAAAGATGAATTGGAAGCCTTTGAAAAATACTCAAATGACATGGTTGATGTCAGGTGTTTGATGCTTGCGACCATGACTCTTGAGCTTCAGAAGCAATATGAGGACATGGTTCCCTATGAGATGGTTAAAAATCTCAAGGAATTATATGAGGGGCAAGCTCGTCAAGAGAGGTATGAGACCTCTAAGGCTTTGTTTCGATGCAAGATGATGGAGGGAACTGATGTTATCCTACAGTCATTGGCTACTAATGTTATCCTACAGTGTTGAATTGGCTCACGATGTTATCATAATCAATCATTTAAATAAACATTTCATGTTTCATATTTATGTTCATAAATGTTAAATAAATATAGATCATCATATGTATAAACATTATTAGATATCTCACACTTCAACATAATTGGTCATGGCAAACATAAATTTAAAATATAGAAAATAATGCAAATCATTTTGGATTTAAGGTGGGAAATAGAGCAAGAGTTTCCTAATTGCATTTTAAAATATGTAAATGCATTACCTAGTGGACTTGAATAGTATGCCTCACTAAGTTTGACTAAGTTCTTATATTTCTTTTTATTGTTTTGAATTGATTTTGAGATTATTATTAAGAATAGAAGTTATTCCTTTTATATCACATAATTTTTTATACTAAACATAAATCTAAAATTGCTAATCTTATTCTTAAACATAATCTATTCTAATATAAATTTTTTTGAAAATTTTCCCAAATTCAAATGACTTTAATCAAAGGTCCCTAGGTCCTTAGTGACCATTTTGAACATTAAACAATTGTCAAAACCCATTTTTGAACAATTTCCATAATTAATTACTCATTTTGGACTATTTCTTTTAGTCCTCAAACTTTATAAAAGTGACATTTTAGTCACTAATTCACTTTTGTACATAAATTCATGTACAATTAAACCATTTATTTATTTCAAACATCCTGAAAAATTTCCACAACTTTCAACTTTATTCACTTTGGTTCCTTCACTTCATTCTTTATTTCAAAATAAGTCCCTTATCTTTCATTTCTTGACATTTCAATCCTTCAACTTTCATAACATGCTTAAATCTTTAATTTATCAATTTTTCATAAATTCAAAACCATCCCTAATTTTTCCTAAATTGCCGAATTGGTCCTTCAACTTCCAAAATTTTTCATTTTGGTCCCTAATCATCAATTCAAGAATATAATTTCATCATAAATCAACAATTCCAATGCTAAAAATAAATTTCAATAATTTCCCTTAATTTCTTAAAATTGTTAGAAATAATCCCTAAAATCTCATATTGGGAAATTATTCAATCTTTTTAACATCAAAATTAAGCTTCTTGAATCACAATTACTTCAATTTCATCTCCAATCCCATAACCTAATTAAAAACCTAAATTTCAATATTAGGTTTTATATATGTCTTTTATCCAAAATTGAAATTAAGATTTCAAACTTGTTTTCATCAAAACTAAGCTTAATTCATCATCTACTACATCAAATCTAAAAAAATTCCTTGAAACCCTAATTTCTCTCTCTTCAAGCCCTAACTTAAAAATTCATAATTCCATACAATTTTACTATCAAAATGAAGAGAATCAAGTGTAGAACAATTTACCTAAATTAATTTTGCTTGAAACTTGTCTTGATTTTTCCAATTTTGAGCTTGAAAATTTGAAAACTCCATTTCTCCTTTCTTTCTTGAGTTTGAACATCACAAATATTAGACGAGAAAAATGTTTTTCTCATCTTTTAATTATTTTAATCCATGTGTAAAGGTTAAGTGAATTTTAAATTCATTTAACTAGTGAAATTACTAATTTGCCCTTTTAAACCAATGGCCAAGATTCAATCTTATCAAAAATCAATGGCCATGATTTAATCCATGTTTTATTCAACTTTAAAAATTGGCCTCAAAGTTTCAAAATATTTTAAAAATGCCATCCATGGCAAATGACCAATTTGCCCTCCAATGGGTTTTCTTTATTTACAATAAGACTTAAAAATGGCCATTCCATTAAAATTGAACCAAATTGGTTCCATTCTAACCATCCTCCTTCCTAAAATATCATAAATTTTAATTTATGATATTTATTCGATCCAAATATTGAATTTTCATTTAATACGATTTCCAAGTTTTTCTTTCTTTTGAGCTTTATAACCACTCCATCATATTCTAACTAAATCTAGTTAGAATCTCACCAATATTAACAAAATATTCATAAAATAATATTTTATGAATTTTCCATAATCTTTGGAACTATCTTTAAAATTTCAATTCAATCCGATATACTGATATCCATAAAATAGAAATGTGATTTTACCTTTTCCGAGCTATTAGATCTATTCCAAAAATTCTATATTTACATATTCGGTAAATAATCTCTATTATCCCATAAAAACTTCCGTTTCCATGGACTTAGACTAAATTTTCCTAACTCAGTCTATTATACCGATAATTATCGAAAATCTTCATAGAATAAAATTTCTCTTAGAATTCCTTTATCGATAATCCATACGAATTTTATCTACTCTTACCGAGTTCAAAATATCGATCAGAAACACTTTTATGGGATCTTCCCAAAGGTCACCCACCTTGTATTTCTCTAGCCTGAGCACGCTTAACAATTTTATTCGATCCAAATTCGAATAATATAAGCCTCGTATGAAAAATCCGGTAACACAGAAATAACACTCTTGGGGGTGAACTATCCATTTACGGGGTTAAATTATATAACTTTTTAAAATTACACTTTGGTCCCTGAACTTTTCCAAAGTTTACACTTTAACCCCTAAACTTTTCAAAAATTACATTTTAGTCACTATGCAAGAATTGGGATATTACAAGGCTGGGTTATCGTGAGTAATGGTGTTATTGCCAGATGAATTGTCGTGGCAAGTAATTATTGTGGAAAGTGATCGTTGCCCCCAAGTCTGTTAAGATATTAAGGTGCAATGGGCTATCAATGCCAGCAGTCGCTTGGCACAGAGTTTATAAAATCAAAGAACATGCCAGATAGGGAAAACGATACTGAGGCATTTTAATTATTAAAGACAAAACATAAAAACAACGTTCAACTCAAACATCCCTCACCAACTATTACATTAGTTCATGGTTAGGGTATCAAACCAAAAACCTTCATTATTTTTAACCAACATCGCCATTTAAAAGAAATATAGATAAAATTGATAAAGAGAATGGGCTAGAAGAGGATCTATTGATGCAACCCTTCTTGGTCCAGGATCTCGGTCAAGCTTGGTTGAACCATGTCTCCTTGGTGTAGCTTATTGGAGTATGCCCAAAGACCAATCATGAGATGGTTGTAAAAGACATACTTATTTTATCACGTTTATTAATATAAAGCCATTGTTATTTTTTAGTCTTATTCTGTGCATTTATAAATAAATTGAATTATAATAAAGTCCTTAGAATAATATAGTTATTCTTGAATGTCCTTAGTCGAGTATTATTATGGGCATGGACAACAATAATATATTAAGACTAATATGTAGTTGATTGATGACAAAGTGTTGTCATTGACATGAAGATGTCAAAATCAATACATAAGTATGTGTTAGAGAACAACATATTGGACTGACCCTCTATGAGCATGTTTCTTGGATTATTATGTGACAGTCACAACATTGCTCATAGTGATAACTACATGTATGATCCTCATACTTGAGATCATCATTATTTCAACATCCTGAGTCACATATTTTGATGTGGTCAAACGTGTGTCGTAACTGGCTACACTATAAAGACTAATATTGGATATGTAGCAATCTATGTAGCGGAATATGGTTGATCAAGATAGGATTTGTCCTTCCTACATAATAGGAGTAATATCATAGGCCACTTGATTGAGTGAGACTAGAAAATGCACGACCATGCTCGAATAAATTGATATGAGATATCATAGTTATTCGTTTATAATAGTCTACTCAAGATATCATGAAATATTAGATGGACTATACAAGTGTGACTATTCCATGACTTGTGTCCGATCTAGATATGAGGACAGAAGGATGTAATAGATGAAAAGAGTTAATCACGAAAAGGTTATGTGGAACCACGACTTTTTATAACTTAGGTAGCAATGATGCATTGCTAGATGCCACTCATTGCTTGTAATATTAGAATTTTTCTAGATATTACTACTAACGTTACATGAACCTACGAGGGTCACACCCTATGATTAAAACGAACAAATATCGACTTGATAGCATGTGTACAAACTTGTTGTACACATAATAAGTAAAAACTAAGGTTATTATAATTATTGTAATTATAGATAATCTTGTTTATATATTTTAATACTAGATAATTATTGTAATTATTAAATACTATTAATATATATATATCTCTCTAAAGAAACCTAATTAAAGTAGAATCGATTCTACATATTTAATTATATTCGGTTAAATATATTGCATATTTAATAAAATCCAAATTTAATTAGAATTAGGTTTTTGAATTCTATATAAAGGCATAAGGTCTAGCAGCCAAAATATGCATTTTGTGAAAAACCTCTCTAACAGATTAAAGAAGTAAAATATTGTTTGTGTTAATAACTCATAAAATGGTAGTAAACCACCCTAGTAACTTCCACAAGCCTAGAAAGTGATTTCCCAAGCCTAGGAAGGCAATTTTGGGATTTGGTATTGGTACGCGGGGGGAGGTAGTACCGATACTCTAGTGTTCCGGGTTTAAAGAACATTGTTCATTAATATAAACTTTGAAAGGGGCATCGGTACTGTGTTTAACCTATATCGGTACGTTAATCAATGAGATATCGATACAAGTTGTCATGTATCAGTATGCTAAGGTTCTGAGAAATTCTAGTGAGCTAAATTCGTATCGGTATGCATGTGAGTACTAGTACCGATACGTGAGGACTAGAATTAGTACCCACTGGGCAATCTGTCCAAAAATATTGTAAAACTGTGAAACTGAGAAATAACCTTATATTCGATCATAAAACTTAAGAACTCGATAAATGCCTTGTGTGACTTATATGTTGGTAGAAACCGTTGGATAATATGGCTATGTAATATTGTTATGTGCCATGTAGGTGCTTGTTTGGTGGGATCCGAATACCCAGTGAGAGTGTTGCAAAACCATGGTAAGTTATATTCTCGAATGTACGATCTTGATGATGTAATGCCCCGAGTCATATTCTAAGATGCTCGATGGGGGATTCTGAGTGTAAAGCGTACGTTCCCGATGCTGCGTGGCCTCAGGTCTCACTCCAGATTTATGGATATGATTGTTGTGATATGTTTTGATGTTATGCTCTATGTGTATGAATTGTGGTAATGTCATACTTGTTTTCAATGCCATGTCATCTTTTCTAGCTACATGCTTATGTTTATGATTTGTATGAAGCATGGTAGAGTAGAGGTGTATCCACAGAGCTTTATGAGCTTATCGTTCGGAATCGTTGTTTTTGTTCACAGGTTTTTAGGTTGCAGTGTTGCATTGAAGAAGCCCATCGAAGTAGGACTTCAGCTCATTAATGTGATCAAGAGAACAATACTTAGACTTGTCGAGCAATGTATTCATAGGACCCTTGATTTATGTCTGTAACTCTTATTTTGGATTTATTTGATCATGTCGAATGATTTTTTTACTTGTTTTAAATTGAAGCTCTCATGTAAACGATTTAACTCTTTTGTATTGTCATTTTCCAAAACATATTTGGACTTATGGAAATGCTTATGATTTGGGCTAAATCTAGTTGAAATTTTTTACTCATGGGATGAACTTGAGGCCCAAATGTGACGTCGGTTTTCGGGCGTTACACTTTTTCTCTGCTCTTGTGGCACGTTCCTTATGACTTTTGGTACGTTTTTCGCAAACCATTACGATCGTTTGGTGCTCGCACAAAGACCCTCACGACTTTTGTTTTCTGATTGGTTTGTTATGTCAAGTATAGTCAAATCCCCTCTTTGGTAAAGAGGTTGTTTGCCGATATAATCATATGTAATGAAGCAGCCTGCCAAATAGTTTGGTCCGCTCACCACTCCTTTATCACTTCGTAAAGCATCTTGTTCGATAGAGACAATAAATTTTTATGAAGGTTACTAGGTTCTTTTAATGTTGGACCTCATTCACAAGGGAAATGTTTCGTTTTTCTTCGTACCTTTGGGTTAATTTTTTGTTTTATGTACGAGTATTTTTATGACTATTGTCCTCATTTTTTTCTCTATGTTTGGGTGCATTGTAATTTTGATTCCTTCCAATATTTTTATTATTGAAATTTAATTGTCATTATTCAAAAAATAATAATTTAATATTAACATATCGGATTGTATATATATGAACATACATACATACATACATTTAAATAATTTTATATTGAGACTAGAATAATGAAGACTGGGGCTGTACCTAATGGGGATTAACGGGGCCATCACATTCCCAAAATTTTTAAAAATTAGAAAAATTTTAAGTTAGAGTATGATAAAATTATATTTTAGTCCCCTAAAACATATAATTTGTATTGTTGGCTCCTAAATATAAATATTTTTAAATGACCCCCTCAATAAATAACATTTAGTTCCGCCACTTTAATTGTATTTTATTATTATTACTTTAGTATTAAAAATATTAATTTAGTTTGATCTTCAAACTTTTCAATTGTGATGTATGTTATCCTCCCAATCCATTTCTTTGTTAAAATTTAAATTTCAAAAAAATCGATGAAAAAAATCTAAAAAAAATTCAATTCAAAAGATATCAGAAATATTTTCTAAAAGTTTTTAAAATACTTTTAATGATTTTTCTTAAAAGATGATGGCAATTTACGTATGGAAAATGACGGCGGTTCTAACTTCCACCATATCTATTTCTTATGAAATTAAAACTTAGTTCATATTAAATTTGAAGTTCAATCTCAGATAATTTTATTTCTTTATTTATCTAAAAAAATCATATAAAATGCCTTTTCAATCTTTAATATATTGTTTTCTTACAAGGACGAGAACGGGCAATCACCTAAAACTATGTCCTAATAACACTTTAGATATAAATAATATACTGTAATGATATAATAATTTAAAAGTGATAGATTCTAAGGTGTTATAGATATAAATAATATACTCACATGTATATTTAAAAAATAAAAGAAATTTGTTTATAATGAAATATAATTAATTGATTTTTCGTTTGGCAGCTAACTTTTTGGTGTAGCTATGATTTAATTTCATCATATGAATATGGAACTATTTTATAGTGTTGGTAGAAAGGGCGGCATAGCTTCAAATTAGGTGGTCAGTCACTACATATTCAATGTTCCCAACATTATGATTATCCCAACTATATATGACTATAACAAGTCCGATTTCGAGCTTTAATCAGATGTTATATGTGTAGAATTACAACATTACTCAACTTTATATTACTCCATATATGAAAAATATGTACGTATATAAATAAATAAATAAATAGTAACTGCTATAATGATCTGAATTTCAAAATTCGAGGGTCGGGTTGACTCAAAACATGAGCTTTGAGTTCGGGTTTAGAGTTTCGGCCTTGGAGGGCCTTAATGGGCTTACTTTGGTGGTTAGGCTTAAGTCTTTGGGTTTGGTTATGGGTTGGGAGGTTGATGAAAGGGTAGTGAGAGAGAGAAAGGAGAGGGCTTCTTTAATATTACTATAGAAAAGTGAATAGTGGGATCGCCATGTTTTTTGTCTTCTCTCTTCACCCATTCTCATCTTCCTACCAAGAGCCAAAGCTTAAAGGCTCAACCTTTGAGTGTTGAAGTGTGAATCTCGAAATTTCAGTTAAGGGTGTTGTAATCAGCTACCAAGGATCTATATTTTGAGATAAGATTCATCAAGTTTGGTGGAGGTTGGATATGGTGGGTTTTGTGGGGGTTCTTGTGGAAGGGTTCTAAGATGAGATTCAATCTCATTTTTTTCCAGCCCCAAGAGTAATTTTAATTGGATTCTTTATCTCTTACAAGTTGTAACTCGTTTACAACTTTCTTGTGTAGTGAAAAAGGTTGGAAATTCTTCCAAGGAGCTTGAGAAGAAGAAAGCTTGAGGGACTTCGTTGGAGGCTTCGTTTCCAACTTTAGGATTAAGGTTAGTACGCTACTAACTCCTTTGTGTTCCTAGAAGTCATAAATTGGATTAACTTGTTGCTTGGTTGATATTTGGGTTGCTTGAATGCTTGAAACTTCCTTAATGGCAAATCATAAGATTGGTGTTAAAATGACTTAAAAATGATAGAAAACCACTTAAACCACTTCCCATAACTTGTAGGTTCATTTTGGGGTCTTAACTTTGGGTTTTGAAGGCATGTGAGGTAATTTACGAACTCTAGAAAATGAATTCTGGGTTCGAGTATCGATACAGGTCGAATGAATATCGATACCTTATGTTTTAACGGCTGAAATCAAGTCATTCTTAAAGGAAGTATCGGTACGCCTAATGGGGGTATCGATACCCCATGTTCTATCAAAATTCCAGTGGCAAAAGCGTGTACTGATACACGTTTGAGCATATCAGTACCATAGGATATCAATACACGACCCCGTGTGTCGATACGAGGTTGCTGGTTAAACCCCCTTCGAGTGTTAAACTGAGTATCAGTACGTTTGGGATGGGTATCGATACCCAGAGAGGCGTATTGGTACACGCAAGTGGGTATCGATACCCACTGGGCAATCTGCCCAAAAAATGCATTTTGAATTTGAGGGGCCTATAATTCGAGGACTACGGCCCTATGTGTTCCTAAAGGGGTAAAATGAATAATAAAACTAAGAAACTAAGATTTAAACCTCATATACGAGCTTAATGAATAATCATTTGGTAAATACTAAGTGACTTGTTGTAATAATAACCATAGGGATCCTTGGTTGATAGTGTGTTGTCACGTGCCAAGTAAGGGCACTTGTGCGATTGAGCCACCTTTGGTTGATGGGATTCGGATACCTAGTGAGAATGTTGCAACACCATGAGAAGAGATTCTGGATGTATGTTCCCGAGACCGTGTAACATCGGGCCTCATCTGATTATAGTCGATAAGAGACTCCGAGTACGAGTGTACGTTCTCGAGGCTGTGTGACACCGGGCCTCACTCCGAGTGTACATTTCCGAGGTTGTGTGACACTGGACCTCACTCCAGGTTTGTTGGTATGATGCATATGTGTTGTATGAGATAAATGACTCCCTTTTTACTTGCTATGTGTTTAGGCGGCTATAGGTAGCGCCAATATTGTTATGTTGCCATGTTATCATCTCTAGTTGCATGCTCTTGTTTATGATTTGCATGAAGCATGGATGAGTGGAAATGTATCCACTGAGCTTAGCTAGCTCAGCGTTCGGAATTGTTATTTTCGTTCGCAGGTTAGTAGGTTGACGTGCATCGTTGGAGCACCATCAGAGTAAGACCTCATCATCGACTTGTTGTCTAAGTACATTACTTAGATTATTTGGGCCATGTATTCATATGACTCTATGTTGTATTGTAACTCTTATTTTGGGATTTTAACTTGTGAGTTGAATGCTTTTAATTATGCATTTTAAATGGAGCTCCTATGTAACGTTTTAAGGGATTTATCTAATTTGAAATAATCAAACTTAATAGATTTTATGAATGAATGTGATTTGGGCTAAATCTAGTTGTAAAATTTTATGGTAATGGTTTGGGCTGGAGGCCCAAATATGACACTCGGGAGAGTGTTACAACTACTATCAGCCATGAATATCTTAACTCAAATTAAAATTAAATAAAGAAAGAATATACTCTGTGAAATTGTACAAGTTCTGGGAAGTTGATAATGAGTCAGCTGTGTCTGCCATGATTCTCGAGATGTTCCACAGTAAAGTGAAGTTATTCTTATATATATTATAATTATATGAAGAAGATGTGTTTCGTTAAAATAAGAAAAAAGTATAATAAAAATAATACAT
The DNA here is from genome assembly GCA_019671005.1 of Hibiscus mutabilis. NCBI lineage: Eukaryota > Viridiplantae > Streptophyta > Magnoliopsida > Malvales > Malvaceae > Hibiscus > Hibiscus mutabilis. The sequence goes on from CM033756.1 coordinate 24,480,399, forward strand.
TTTAACTGTAAAGAGAATTATGATGTTAAGGCCACAAAAAAACTCATAAATAAAGAAAATTAAAATATATAAATTCAAAAAGCGAAAATTTTTTTTATCGAACATGAAAATCCTCTTTTATAAAAAAACCCAACCCATCATTAAAATATCAATATCTTTGGGTACACTATATAAACGTATGAATGAAGATCGAAAAAAATTAATTTTACTTATTATTTTACTAATAATTTTGTTTGTATCGATAAACTATTACAAAAGATATTTAATCTAATCATATTAAACTATAAACAAAAAAACTAGAAAAATACTTTGCGAGGAAAACTAAAGTTTTTAGTTATTATATACTCCTATATTTAATTAACACTATCAGCATTATCATACCTTTTTATATTTTAATAATTAATTAATGTTGAACTCTGACACTAATTCTTTAGCACAAACATTTGTCTTTTTAACTTATTCATTATAGATCGATGTGAGTCCAACAGTCGCCTGCCAGCTGGGAAGGAACATTATGGATTAGGAATTAAAGTAATTTAATGCTATGTTTTTAGTAAATGGGTGATCCACATGGACCCTAGAACGTGAAGAAAACGAATAATCAGGCAATGTGATTAATGCATGGATTGAGTACGTTTTAATCATTGCCATGCTTAATTGCTTATATTAATTATTTCCTCTGTCACACTCAATGTTTTAAAATTGTCATACTTAAAATATCTTATTGAAAAAATCAACAATTTTTAAAAGGCATATTTTTTTATATTTTTTTTAGTTTTTTAATAAAACAAAATTCAACTTTTTAAAGATAAAATTGTCGTTTCAATTATTTTACATCATCTTTCTTACATAAACTTTTTCTTTCTAAAATTACGTAAAAAATAAACAATGAATATTTTTAGTGGGACGAAGAGAATATTTTTTTATATAAAAAAGTCAAATCTGTAAGCCACAGCTAAAAGGATTGATATTCAGATTCTGAACAAGGGTTGGAAGGATTGTCGGATTCATATCGTCGTAGGCGTAGCGATGTGTAATGAAAGATTACCCCTCCGACCTGTCTTTTGTCACATGGGAATGGATAATTATGACTTGGCAACTTTCAGGATTCATATGAGGAGCCTCGGAGCGAGTCTATTTATGGGATTTTGGTGGTTTTAATTAAAAAATTGGCAATGATCAAAAATTTAAATTATAGTTGCGATCATATTTTAGGTCGCGTTACGTTTATTGTAATTGCGAACATAATGGATGTTATTGTGGTCACTGTGAATATCGTTGTTGTGTATTATTAATAACATATGTTATTGTGGACATAACAGTTGCGGACCGTTATTTAAATCAAACGTCCCTAATAACAAATGTTGAAAATAAATAAATTTTAAGAGTAGTTTCATAATAACTATTGAAAAAAATTGATCCCTTAATAAAATGTATTGAAAAAAATTAGACTCTTAATAAAAAGTATTGAAAAAATTGAACTATTAATAACAAATAAATATTAGAAAAGAAAATTAAATTTTATGAGTACGCCCTAATAACAAATATTGAAAATAATTGGTCCCCTACTAACAAGAATTGAAAAATTGATTTTTAATAATAAGTATTAAAAAAATAAATTTTAAGAGTATGTCTAAGATAAGAAATATTGGGGGATATTAGGCACTTAATAACAAATATTAAAAAATTAAATTATAAGAATAGGTCTCTAATAATAAAGTTTGGAAAAAATTAGTCCCTAAAAATAAATATTAAAAAATAAATTAAACCCCTAAAACTAAGTATTAAAAATAATTGGACCATATATTTAATATAATTTTTTTTATAAGTATAATTCACTATAAAATTTTTAGACTTTGAGCGGTTGCCCTTTATAACCTAAGCCCAAATACAACCTTGCCTCGGACTATGTGACGGAGTCACATGGCCCACCAGTCAGTAGGGGAACATTTGCACCCCATTATTTGGGGGGATTTTAGTATTAAATCTTCTCAAAAAAAATCTACTTTAAGGGTAAAGATAAAAAATAAAAATCTGTATTCTTATTTTTTTAAAAACATTTTAAATCTTTATTTTTTAATTTCTAAACCTGTCACTGTCTTGGGGTTAAATTCAAAATTGGTAGGTCCGCATTATATATGTACATATACATTTATTTAATTCACATAAAATCGCAAACAAAAAAACTAACTTAGAATTAATTAAAAGATTTTGTTATTGATAGTCTAACTGTCAATAAAAACTACATAAATTTTTATGATTAAAATTTATTTTATTTTTTAATAGAATATAGTAGAATGTAATTAATTATATTCCTAAAACTGTACTTCATTAATTTAAGGTGTTTAATGAAAATAAACCCTAAAACACTAAACTTTAAAGTATAAATCCTAAATTTTAATACCCTAAACCCTAAAAATAAATATCAAACTCTAAAACTTTAAACAATAAAACACTAAACTCCTTTAGATGAGTATTGATTACATTAAACAATTTAAATTTATGTAATATAATTTTTTAAGAATTATATTATGTTAGATTCTATTAAAAAATTAATGTTATGATTTATCTAATTTTTATTAACCGCTCTTAGGATGGTCGATAGCAAAAACCCTTAATTAAAACACAAATCCAAAACTAATCGGAATCAATGGTATGTACAAGTCCCCCACATACCAATTTTTTCTCGAAAGAATAAATTGCCATGATTTATTTCTCCGACCAAATAAGTGGCGGTGAGAATTATGGTCCGACCCACTTGAGGCAAGAGCGGCAGACAATTAAACGATCGCCAAGCCAAGACAACTTACTGCTCTATTAGGAGGGATGGCTGCGAGGCGGGGTGAATTATATTTTTTGGCCGCTTTGATTTTGATTTAAAAATTTTGAATCAATATTTGCTTTGATCCATCCCGAATATTTTGCATGTTCCTCTCGCTCTAACCCCAACTCAAAGTTGTACACGCATATTTGCTTCCGACTCGACTTATCCAAATTTTAAAAAAAAATTAACAATTCAGATTTTCTCAGCAATCAAACAGAAAATTTGAATATTTCAAAAAAGGAAAATGATATGAAAAAAATTGTCCAAAAATAAGAATTGAACCAAATTGCAAGATATTTCAGAATAAATTTATTTTTCTTGAAAATCTCATATAGAACCATCATCTTCAAACAACCCCTTTTATCAACGCCCCTTACTGTAAAAAATAGATATTCATTTGCATCTGTGAGGAACAAAACATAACTCACCAAAGTTTCTAAGAAATGAACATGCAAATATAGCAACAAAAAAACACTCAATTAGCAACCAGCAAAAGGACTTTGCTTTTGCAAAGTCAGAACCAAAAGTAAAAAAACGATTGTAAACTTGATAACCATGAAGAAAATACGAAATGAAGGTTAAGAAAATATGAAATGAAGGTTAAGAAACCCTAAAGATAAATATAAATATATTTTTATATAATGACAGTTCTGTAAATAAATCAAATAGTATTTTTGTAAATATTTCAGGTTGAGTCGGATAGTATGAACCCTAAATTCGACCCAACTTGACCCTATTTTTTTAAAAACAAACCCGGCCCCGAAACCTGATTTTCATAACAACGCTACCTTTTTTAAGGGGTCCCGACGTTTTTTAAATAAAAGCCAAAACAACGGAGTCGCCACCAATCTTTTTTTTAAATATGTGATTGGATCACCTAAAAACGGGTCAGTTTGATAAAATCATTTTTATTTTATTAAAACAATAATTTTGGTCTGCGAAAAACACAAAAGGGGTTCGAGAGTCGGTTACACGTGGGGAAGGATTAGCACCCCACAGCGCCCAAACTTGGTACCTAGCCGATTATAAAATGTTTTAATGTCGGAATTTGCAAGTTCGTATAAAATTTAATTTACTGTCCATTTATGAATATGATCCCATTTTAATGGCCTCATCATCCAGAGAATGAACTCAAATCACCGCCAACATTTCTAGCGTTAACTCGTCACCTCTTTTTGGTAGGACACCACATTACTTATGTTTCACTTTTATTAACAAACAATCAGAGACAATTAATGTGTTGAAGCTTTTATTTATCCTATGTTAGTGGTTATTAACCTGAGGAAATGTCTAAGTAAATTTTATCTATTGGGGTTCAAATGTAATTAAGTGTGTTTTATTAATTTAATGTGAAGAGAATTTTTATTAAACTTTAAGGCTCTAACTAGGGTTTTAAGAACCTAAACCTAAGGGTTTGTTGCCTAAACTAAAGCTTTAATTAAAGAGACTAGCATTTTAAAACATTAAGAAAAAAAATAACAAAACATAAAAAGGTTACATGAAATTAAATGGATACAAAAAAGTAATTAGGTGAACAACAAAAGAAGCAAAACACGATCATTTTTAAAAAATATATTTCCCAAATCGATTTAACACTTGGTACACGAGCCAATTTTATAAAATTTATAAATAAAAAAACTTAATTAATAGGAAAACATATTAAACAGTTTAATAAATAAAAAATTTCGAATTGGAAAGAAGTAAAAAAATGTGACCAGATTGAAAAAGAAATAAAATCAAAGGCTAAATTTTAAAGGAAACAATGACTAAATTGAAACGATTGAAAATTTGATATCTTGCGGAATAAAAAAATGGGGCGGAGGGATTTAATGAGTGTAATTTTCCCGAAAAAAACATGGGTATAAAACCCAAACTTATAAACACTTTACCATAATCCTCTTCTTTAAAAATGGATCAAACACACACAAATTAGTTTCTCTCAACCGTTCATCATGTTCTTCAAGCATGAAGAACCCCGGCGGTCCACCACCCCATTGGCCGAAAAACTCAATTTTTCGACGAAATTTCAAATCTCGATTTAAGGCTCAAAAGTGAAGGTAAGATGGCATGTATTCGAATCAAACAAAAAAAACTAAAATAAAAACGAAATAAAAAATACCTAAATTTGCTTGAACACTTGAATTCCCGAAAAAGAACTTGAATCATTTTATTTTTTTCTCGTATTTCTTGTTGTGTGTTACAAAGGTATGGGTGGGGGTTTATATATGTATTTTCAACTAAGAATACATGGTAGTTTTGCCCCCCAAATCCCAAAATTCAGTTAAATTATTCCCCAAAAATTTTGATTTGCTTTCAATTACCATGTTCTTCAATTTAACCGGATTTGCTTCATTTTTCTTCAGATATTGGTTTGAATATGAGAAATTAATGGGTTGCTCTTTCCTTTTTAAGATTCAAGCTATCCGCAATTGCTCCCCAAGCATTTCCTTCTTTGTTTTCATTTTATTCAAATCTTACAGGTGAAGAACTGGAGGAAAAAAGAGCATTGCGCGCTTAGATGCGAGTATTCTGCAAGGGTGTGGGCCTAACATATGGGGGCCACACGCACATGTGGAGCTGGCTCTCTTCTTGATCCTATCTGAACCGTTGAATCCTATTTGGATCCAACGGTTAATAATTGACTGCACACGGGGAAATAAATTTTGTTTGGGCCAAATGGGTTATTAAATGGACTCTTATGGACTATTTTATTTTTTGGGTTTTGTATCTAATAATAAGACTAGTTATTATATTATATATACATAATAATAGGAATAATATAATAATAAAATAAAAAGATTAGGTGAAAATTTAGTGACAACAGCTACCCCTATTTGCTCATTCTGATGAAACAAGGGTAGATCAAAGAACAAAAGACACTAATTTTCACCGGTCGCAAACAACGTCTCATTCTCTTTGCGTCTGAACGGATAAACGGGTTCCACTCTCCTTATGATTGAACGGATATGTGAGTTTTATTCTCCTTATGCCTGAATAGATAAGCAATTCCATTCTCTTTATGCCCGAACGGATAGGCAAGTTCTATTCTCCTCATGCTTGAATAGATAAGCAATTTCATTCTCTTTATGCTCGAACGAATAGGCAGGTTCTATTCTCCTCATGCTCGAATAGATAAGCAGGTTTAAAAAAAGGTTACATTCTTCATATGCCCGAACAGATAGGCAGGTTCTATTCTCCTCATGCTCGAATAGATAAACAGGTTCAAAAAAGGGTTCCATTCTCCTCATGTCCGAATGGATAAGCAGGTTCTATTATCCTCATGCTCGAATAGATAAGCAGGTTTAAAAAAAGGGTTTCATTCTCCTCATGCCCGAATGGATAGACAGGTTCTATTCTCATCATGCTCGAATAGATAAGCAGGTTCAAAAAGGGTTCTATTCTCCTCATGCCCGAATGTATAGGCAGGTTCTATTCTCCTCATGCTTGAATAGATAAGCAAGTTCAAAAAAGGGTTCCATTCTCCTCATGCTCGAATGGATAGGCAGGCTCTATTCTCCTCATGGTCGAATAGATAAGCGGGTTCAAAAAGGGTTTCATTCTCCTCATGCTCGAATGGATAGGCATGTTCTATTCTCCTCATGCTCGAATAGATAAGCAGGTTCAAGAAAAGGTTTTACTCTCCTCATGCCTGAACGGATAGGCAAATTCTATTCTCCTCACGCTCGAATAGATAAAAAGGTTATATTCTCCTAATGCCTGAATGGATAGGCAGGTTCTATTCTCCTCATGCTCGAATAGATAAGCAGGTTCTATTTTTCTCATGCCTGAACGGATAGGCGAGTTCTATTCTCCTCATGCTCGAATAAATAAATAGGTTCCATTCTCCTCATGCCTGAATGGATAGGAGGGTTCTATTCTCCTCATGCTTGAATAGATAAGCAGGTTCCATTCTCCTTACGCCTGAATGGATAGCCGTGTTTTATTCTCCACATGCTCGAATAGATAAACAATTCTATACCTGTCAAACTTTAACAAATAGTATAATTATCATGAGTATGCTCCTAGAGATACCTAATACATGAATGTATGGCATTTTCGTTAATTTTCTTTTCCTCTTAAACCTTTCTCTTTTATCTTCTTTTGTTTTGGGTTTTTTTCTATTACTTCTTTGCGCATTTACTTGCTCAGCCCAGATAGACAACCATGCTAGCTATTTATTATTTGTATATCTTCGCTTCAAAGAAAACATCTGAGCTTTGCACGTTTGCTCACTCAATCCAGTTATCTTGTTTTTTAGAGAACTGGTTTTTATCTATATATTCTTCGACACTCCTTTAGCTCTTGCCTTGTTTAGGGTGTAGGGATCTCTAGCATTCTGATTGACAACTAAACTGGGTTAAACTATCGTTGTAGTTGATACATCAATATTAATGACAGACTTCCTCGAGTGGCACTGAAACTCAGATAAAAACCCCTACAATCCCGGACACCTCCTTTGATGTTTGTAAAATTGTTACTACTGCCGTGGAAGTAAGACTAGCGAACAAGTAGGCACCCATATTTTGCAGCATGATGTCTTAAAATAATATCAAGAACCCTTAGATTTTCTTGAGAGTTCTCAGCTTCTTGCCTACACACAACATTTGACTTGCTTGCATGGGAATCTTTGTAGCAAAGCTTATTTCCACCTTGAATGTCTTTGAACGATATCGACGTCTTAATCTCTTCTTATGCCCCAGCATCTCATGCCCCTGGATCAGAACTTAACCATGGAATGCGTTATAGTCCCTATACTTTTTAAACCCTTTTCAAAGTAATGCACAAAAATCTTTTGCATGTTTTAATGATGTCAATCTTATTGGTTTATTTTTCAATACAAGATACACATGTGAGTGAAGAAAAGGTACAAGCGTGGAAGGAAAAGGTCTCTGAAATATTTTATTGACACTATGGCAAACAAAAAGGAAGGTTACAAAAAAGAAATACAAGTATTTAGATATCAACGGTCGAAACTTCTCAAGTTAAAATGCCGTGAGATGTCTTGAATGTTGCTTTTGTCGAGTATATTTTGAAAATAACGACAATGTATAAAGATATAAAATTACTTTTGAGGCGTCGAGTCTCCGAGAGAGTCATTTGCCGTATGACTAACCCGTGAACAATCCGAGTCACCCTTTGTGAGTTTTTAACCCGGATCCATCTTTGGTTTCAAGACGCCCTTTACAGATTTTCATCTTGAACCCTCTTTTTTAGGCACCATTTATGGGCTTTCACCTTTTTTAGGCACCCTTGACGGGTTTTTACCATTTTTAGGTATCTAAGGCGCCCTTTACGGGTTTTCACCTTTTGATTCCTCTTTTATTTTCTTCCGTTTTCTTTAGGCATGCTATTTTTTGATTGAATCTGAGTTTACCGAATTCTCAAGCTCATCTTTATCCATCTTAGCCAAGGTCAATGCTCCTCTTGAGAAAACCTTTGTTACAACGTAAGTCCTCTTCCAGTTAGGTGCTCATTTACCTCGAGAATCTCTATTGATTGATAGCATTTTGTTTAATACTAAATCTTCTTCTCAAAATTCTCTCGGGTGAAATTTCTTTTCATGAGCTCGCATCATGCTCCTTTGATACATCTGTCCATGACAAATGGCCTTTAACCTTTTTTTGTCGATTAGGTTCAACTGGTCATATCTCGCTTGAACCCATTCTGCTTCTTCTAGTTCTACTTCTATTAGGACACGTAAAGACGAGATTTTGACCTTAATTGGCGACACGACCTCTATTCCATATACTAATGAAAACAGTGTTACCCTTGTGGATATTCGTACAGTGGTCTTATAAGCATAAAATATAAACAGTAACTTTTCATGTCAGTCTTTATAAGTGTCAGCCATCTTTGCAACTATCTTTTTGATATTCTTGTTAGCAGCCTCTACTGCCGCATTCATCTTCAGGCGATAAGCCACTGAGTTATAATGCTTAATATTAAACTGCTCACAAACGCTGGTTATCATCTTGTTATTCAAATTAGAGGCATTGTCAGTGATAATCCTTTCAAGTAGACCATATCGATAGATGATCTCTTTTTTCAAGAATTTGCAAACCGTAGATCTAGTGACATTTGCATATAAGGCTGCTTCCACCCACTTAGTGAAGTAGTTGATGTCTACTAGAACAAACTAATGCCCATTTGACGCTTTAGGGTAAATCTAGCCAATGACATCCATGCCCCATATAGAAAAGGGCTAAGGGGCTGACATGACATGGAGAGGCTGTAGAGTGTATGGATCTTGTCGGCATAGATCTGACACTTGTGGCATTTTCAGGAGTAGTTAATGCAATCTCACTCCAAAGTTGACCAATAATACCCAAAGCGCGTGATTCTTCTGGCCATGGTGAAACCACTAGGGAGAGTATTATAAACCCATTCATGAACCTCTTCTAAGATCATTTGAGCTTCTTTAGCACCTACGCACCTCAACAGTACTTGGTTTCGACTTTTCTTGTATAGGATTTCCCCATCAAGAACATATCTCAATGCCATTTATCTGATTGCTTTCTTTTTCATTCTCAGTCGTCTAAGGCGGATACTGCCGATACTTTATATATTGTAGGATGTCATAATACCATGGAAGATCATTTGCTTCTTCTTCTATGTCATAACAGTAGGCTGGGGAATCCAACATTTGCAATTTGATTGGCATCATCTCAAAGCCTTCGCTTGCCTTAAACGTGACAACTAATGTGGCTAAGGCATCAGCCATTTGGTTATCTTCTCTAGGGAGATACCTAAAGGTGATCTCATCAAATTCTTTAATTAGTTGAAGGACCAACTTATGATATCCTATCAATTTCGCATCTTTCGTATCCTATTTTCCTCAAATCTGGTAGACAATCAGAGCAAAATCCCTATAAACTCTTAGGGTTTTGATTTTTCTCTTGATAGCTGCTCTTAGACCTAGGATACAAGCCTCGAATTTTGCCATGTTATTCATGCAAAAGAATTTTAGCTGGCTAGTGAAAGGATAATGATTTCCTTCTGGTGAAACCCAAAATGCCCCAATACCTCTCCCTAAGGCATTTACAGCACCATCGAAATTCATAACCCATGATTCTATTGGGACATCACCTTCTTCAGTTGTGATACACATCAAATATTTGTCAGGGAAATTAAAAATCAATGCCTCATATTCATCACAGGCTCGACTTGCCAAAAAGTCAGCTATGGCACTCCATTTTACTACTTTCTGGCTTACGTACTGGATATCAAATTTGGAGAGTAGCATCTTCCAGTGGACCAATCTTTCTGATAGGGCCGGTGCTTCTATCATAAATTTCAAATGATCTAGCTTTGAAATCAGCCATGTAGTGTGGTATAACATATATTGCCTAAGCCTTTTAGCTGCCCATACCAAAGCACAACATAGCTTTTCGACCGGGGAATATCTGGTTTCACAGTTAGTGAACTTCTTGCTCAAATAATATATTGCCTTTTCCTTCCTTCCAATTTTGTCATGTTGCCCTAATACAAAACCCATGGAGTTTTCATACACCATTAAGTAGAGGATCAGTGGTTTTCCTAGAACAGGCGGTACCAATACAGAAGGGTTGGTGAACTGTTTCTTAATTTTTTTCCAAGGCTGCTTGATACTCTTCATTCCATGTTCTTGGGTTATTCTTTCCAATGAGCTTGAATACTGGATCATATTTATCTATCAACTGGGAGATGAAACGGGAAATATAATTTAATAACCTTCCCAAAAAGCCCATAACCTCCTTTTGTGTATGAAGGGGTAGAAGTTCCTGTAATGCTTTGACCTTATCCGGGTCGATCTTAATTCCTCTTTTGCTCACAATAAAGCTTAGTAATTTTCTTGATGTAACCCTAAATGTGCACTTGGTAGGGTTAAGTTTTAATTAAAACTTTCTCAACCTTTGGAAGAGCTTCTCTAGGTTCACAATATGCTTTTCTTCTGATCAATATTTAGAGATCATATCGTCTACATACACCTCTATTTCCCTATACATCATGTCATGAAACATGGTCACCATGGTTATTTGGTAAGTTGCCCATGCGTTCTTCAAACCGAAGGGCATCATTTTATAGCAGAATGTTCCCTACAGTGTTACGAAAGTGGTCTTTTCCATATCTTCCGGGCACATATTGATCTGGTTATATTCAGAAAATCTATTCATGAAAGAGAAAAGAGAATGGACGGCTGAATTGTCTACTAAGGTGTTGATATGAGGTAGCGGGAAATTGTCTTTAGGGATTGCCCTATTGAGATCCCTATAGTCGACGCACATACGCACTTTTCCATCTTTTTTTGGGACTGGGACAATGTTGGCCACCCACTCTGGATACTTGGCCACTTCAAGAAATATTGCGTCGAACTGTTTTTTTTTACCTCATCTCTGATTTTCAAAAACGTCTCAATTTTCATCATTCTAAGTTTTTGCTTTACAGGCTCAAATATTGTCTTTATGGGAAGCCAATACACGACGATATTAATATCGAGGCCGGGTATATCTTGGTACGACTATGCAAATATGTCTGTATATTCTTTTAGAATCTCAATCAAACTTTGTTGAGTCTTGGCAGTGATGGTGGTACCAATTTTCACTTCATGTTTCTCTTCCTCGGTGCCGAGATTCAAAATTTCTAATTCTTCCTTATGAAGTAGAATCTATTTTTCTTCCCCCTCTACTAACCTGAGCAAATCATTGGGAAAATCATATTCCTCCCCATTGTCGTACTTTTCAACCTCTTCTAAGCACATGGACAGTTCAAAGTTAATTTTCGGGTCTAACTCAGAGTCATTTATACCGTTGATATCCAGAGACCTGAAAGGAAACGGACGGATAATATATACAAAGGCGATGGAAAAACAAATTAATAAATGATTTTTTGTGTTTTTATTATTTTTATTTTGTAGTTTTAGGGGTTTTAGGGCTTATCTAGATTTTTTATTTGTTTTCCACACAAGGATTATTGGGAAATGCATCTTTATTGAAACTAAAACCATAAAGGTTTGACATAGGCCCTTTACAAAATATCCCTTGTTGCCCTCGGGCCTAAGGCAAAAGGGTTGGTTTTGAGAATTACTCTGTAAATGATTTAAAGACTACAAGAATTTCTTTAGCAGTCCATTTATTAAGCTCAAATTAGAGGTGAATCATGGACAAGTACTTATTTTCTTCCTCCACATCCGTCAGAGCTTTGATGCTCAACTCCCCAATGGTCTCATTCAGTTTATTTTTTCCTTTTTCCTCTTTAACAACTAAGGCATCTCGATTCAAAAAGCCTCCAAATCTGAAAATATGACTCAAGGGTAGAAACTTCATTGGTTCCCATTGCAACACCTCGATTTTGGGCCTAGTGATTTTAAGGCTTGTTAGACGGTTTAGTGGACCAGGTGAAGGATTCGAGTCGAGTTCAGGAATAAATATTTTTGAGTAAGATAAAAATATGGAAAATGGTTAAAAATTATATTTAAATATATGGAAAATATTTGTGGAATCAATTTTGGAAAATGTGTTTGGAAAGGGTGACATTTTGGATAGTGACTAAAATGTAATTTTTTAAAATTGTTTTTAAAGGTGACTGAATTGTAAATGATCAAATTCGTAGAATCCTTAAGGAGATATTTTACCAATTTGTTGTTGATGGTTTCTCCCTTCAATTAAGCCATTTTAACATGTGTTTTTTTAAAAGTAATTAAAGGGGATTTGTGATATTAAAGTTAGTTATCACTTTTAAAGAAATTTGACGTAACTTTTCTCTCAACTTTTCTCTTCACCTCTTTTCTGCCAAAACTCTTGTTTTCATCAAAATCCAGAGGTGAGAGATCTTTCTACTTGGATTCTTGATTTGTAATTTCTTCTTTATCTTTTATTTACAAAACCTCATTGAAATCTTGTGTTTTCCTAGCTTTAATCAATCAATTGAGGGACAAATCACACAATGGAGGTAAGGTTCGTTCTTCTCCTATATTGATGGTTCTTTATTGATATTCTCAAGTATTTGATCCTTGATTTATGATTTATAATATGATTTTATGTTTTTATAATGGATAATTGATTTAATTGGGTTTAATTGGTAAAATTGTGGAAGATTCGTATTGGATCTATTTGCCAGTGTTGATGATTGATTTTAAAAATATTTTGGATTATTTATAATGTTTCTAAGTTGTTTTTAACTTTGGAATCCCGAAACTTCTTGAATCCTTGATTATTAGGTTGTTAGATTTGTGTTTTTGTGGAGTTGTGGTGGTTGTTTAGTTGCTGGAAGTTTATGGATGAATTAATCCTATTTTTGGATGTTATTAGATGTTGATTGAAGTGTTAGATTGATAGATTGTGGCCGGGTTGTGTTTGGAAAGAGTTAGATGATGATTTCGGTTGTTGTGGTTGGGTAATTGTGAAATGATTGTGAGGATATGCAGGGAATTGTTGTTGCAGTGTTTTGAATGCATTGAGATGCATTAATCCTCTATTGTGATGTGGCTAAAACAGGGAAGGTCAATCCAAAAGTGATCAGTGAAGCTGTTTAGAGGCTTCGAACGCTTGATTTTGCGTCGGTGAATTGAGGTTTTGCGTATCGACAAGTGAGAATACAGATTTTAGCTTTGAAATAATTTAAATGTGGTTTATGAGAGTTTAAACTGAGCTTGAAACGCTGGTTTAAAGTCGAAAGTAAATATGATGTGGTTTTCTCTTTCGGTTGTGCTATTATGAAATGGTTTTATGCACTTGTTTTGATTTACATTGTACCTATTGTTTAAGCATGTTTTAAAGTATGTGAGATATTGTTTTTGATCATGAAATATTGATGGATGCACGTGGTAAGTGATCTATGTAAGTATATGGTTTATACTTGAGTTTTAAGCATGTGATGCTGCTTGGAAAATGGTTTGGTTTAATGCTTGTAAAAACAGTAAGGTAAATGGTAAATGGTGAATTATATTGGCAAGTGATGTGGTTTTAAAAGTTGTTATCAGATATAGTTAGCTGGCCATAGGATTGATAGTGCACTATAATAAGTCGCCTTGGATGTTAAGGGGTTTTGATTTGGTGTACCGAAAACTCTATCCAAGTACCCCTAACGATCGAGGGGTTATATGGTACCATAAACTCTCGTTAGTAGGTTAAGCATCTAATCGAGGGATGGGGTTGGTGTCCCCGTGGGTTGTAAGTGTACCCGATTGTAATGTACCACGATTGTGATTGTATCGTTATTCCGGTTGAGATGGCTTGAAGTGTTGTGAGGACACTTGTTTGAATCCGTGAATCTGATGAACTATTTTTGGTAAAGGAACTTGGTTGTGATCACTTGTAAGCCAATATAATTGTTAATGTATTATTGAAAGGTTTATGTTGTATAATGTGATTTATACATGTTTACTCTTTAAGCTTTGGATGATGAAATACCTCATAGAGTTGTTACTATGCAAGCATAGTTCCAAGGTACTTGCTTGTTGTCTTTATATGGAAAGGGGACTGGTGCTCTTATTATTACTCGTGGGGCTGAACATTTTGGCGGTTCACCACTTTTTGCCTTGGCCTTGATCACCAAGGGCTTAATTCCTAAAAAGTCTCTTATGACTGGAGACTCATCTAACGCACAAACTTCTATCGCTTTATGCGTGCTTGTTATCTCGAAGAACTTGAGTTTTTTGCTATCCATTTTAGTTTGGACCAGTTGTCGAAACTCTAGACAAATCTGGATCTTATGTCCTTTCTCTTCATGAGACTCACAGTAAGGCTCATCCTTGTATCTCACATTCCTGATTCCTTCCTTCAATAATCCGGCCTTTATCATTTCGGCCCACACCCACTTCAAAGGTGCTTTGACTTCTGACACACATTCTTTAGTCATCCTTTCATCTTCTTCAATCATTGCATTTAACCCTACTTTCTGGTGATTCGATAGGGGATTCTCACTGGCCTCAGATGTGTCAAATGATAGCATGCTTGATTTTTACAAATCATCTACCACTCTCTCGAAAGCAGTACAATTTTTAATAGTATGCCCTCTAACCCCAACATGATATTCACATTGTGCTTTTTCATCGTACCATTGTGGGTACAGGGGTGAGAAATGAGGAACATGTCGTGGTAACACCATTTGTGATTTGAGCTGCTCTGAAAATAATTCTGCGTAGGTCATAGGAATGGGAGTGAAATAGGTCTTTGGTTTCCCCTGGTACTTTCGTTCTTCTTTTGGTGGATTCGATGCTGCTGAAGTTGCGGCTAAAGTACCAGACTTGTTAAGAACCACCCCTTTTCAGTAATTGGGGTTATAGGCGCTAGTCATACTAATCTTATTGTCTTTCTTTTTATAAGGATTTTTTCGCCTCTATCGAGTTTCCCATTCTTGACAGCCACCAAGATCAATTTCTCATTCATTAGCATGTCTGCAAAGCTCTTAGTCGTATGATGTATCATTCGATTATAGAAAGCACCTTTCAAGGTTTCCATGAATATTAGGGTGATCTCATTTTCCAGCAATGGTGGCTAAACTTGAGCGGCCACGTCCTGCAATCTTTGTGCATATTGGCAGAAACTATCATGATGTTTTTTCTCCATTCCTTGTAAGACCAGCCAGTTTGGGGCCATGTGGGTCATGTGCTTATACTACTCGTTAAATGCCCTTGATAAATCCCTCTAGGATCGTATATTAGCCCTACTCAACTATGTATACCAACGAGACGCGGATCCAGTCAAGCTGTCTTGGAGTAACTTTTCATTATCCAAATACATTGACATATTTCAGAAATACATGGTCAGATGTGCCGAAAGACAAGTGGTTCCATTAAACTTCTCGAAGTCAGGGGCTTTAAACTTCGGAGGCATTACCAAATCAGTCATCAGGCTTAAGTCTCTGGCATCTAGGCAGCTATGAATGTTCCCTTATTGGAAGGATTTGATGATTTCCTCTAACTTGTCATATCGGTCCTCCCATTTCTTGTCCACTTTGGCTCTATCTACGGCTTCGTTGAGGTCAAGCACCTCATAATCTTGGGCTTCCTAGTTATTGAACCCAGGCTCATTTTGGGCATTAGCAGAAGATCCTTCCAAATAGAGTTAGAATCTGGCCTTGGGTGGGGTAGCTCCCTCTTGTGTCTCTGAATGGGCATAGGTGATCCCCAAAAATTGTGGCAAAGCATCAATAGTTTCAGATGTCTTCCCCTATCGGGATCTTTAAACCCCAGCATGGCTGCAATTTGGCTGACCGTATTCTTCTGAGCCTGCGTAATCTCTTTCTTCAGATCTTTTTCAATCTTATCCAACATATCCTGAGTGCTTTTATGGTTGATTTCTAAGGTTGTTAATCTATCTTTCATGGTCATTGCTTTGGTTTGGGAGCGGGTACCGTATTTGTGTGAAACTTTGGCTATTTTGAAAGTTCTGCCATGTGATTTACTTTAATTAATCTCTTGAAATATGTGAATGTATGCAATGTCAGAAACTAAGCTAATGCAAAGTAAACAAACAATAAAGCAAAAATGTATGAATGCAGGCGAATGACATTAATTCTGTAAGTAATTGCTCTAGAAGTAATTCTTATTGGATGCCAAGGTCTTTATTACAAAAGATTTCAACTTTTTCTATGACTACATCTCAGCCCGAGCACCCAGTTCCATAATTTCTTCAATCAACCATAGAAGTCTTGGTCCTACTTCTCCCACTGGCCTGATGTACTGGCGAAGGGCAGTAGCTTCAGCATCTAACAACTTTACATGCTTAGTTACGTCTTGTATCTGGTTCATGATGCTCTTGTCAAATTCATCTCGTTCTTGGAACCTTGTGGCATTGACCCTAAGCCGAGTAAGCAAGTAGTCATTGCCCCTTCATTGATATCTTTAAGAATCAGAATCTTCGTTTTGTACTCCTGAACGATGTCTTCCATAGCTTCCACTCGCTTCTTCAATGTATCATTCTCACTCAAACTATCTTGGAGTTTGATATAAGTATGATGATTCTGGAACCTGTGTAGCGAATAATTCAGGTCTGCCACATTGGCTTGTAACTTAGCAACGAAGGTTTGGCTCTGTTTTAGCTTTTTACTCGTTTCATCGTATATTGTCTGTAACTCCAACAAACAAAACTTGTTGTCATGGGACTTACTCTTTCATGCAGCCACATTTTTTTTCTTTTTCGAGAACCCGCTTGTTATTTTCGTTATCGACCACTTGTTTTCTCTTATTCTTCTTATCTATCAGCATTCGTTTGTATTTTCAACTTCTCTCTTTCTACGCTCTCTTTCTTTTACCACGGCTTGCTCGATTTCTTGCTTCCACTACTCTGGAGTTTTTCTCAAATCAGCATTTTGGACTGTAGCCTAAAATTTGAGAAAATTCACCATCTAAATCTCAAATTTTGCTTTTAGGTCCTTATACAGCTTCACTATCTGGCCCGTCTCTCCCTTATACTTGTCCACATCTAGGCTAGCCTCAAGCAAGTCCTTCGTATGCTGGTTTTGCAGGTCTTTTATCTCAGCCTTGGCCTTTTTCAATTTAGCTCTTAGGATTTCAGCCTCTGACGGGACCATCTTCAAAAGTTTTTCTAGAGATTTAGCTTGCCCCGGAGTAGGTGGAATTTTTTTTTCATTTACCCTGACATGCCTACATACATCATAATCGGGGGTGAACATACACTTACTGTCATCTTCTATTTCCATGAGGTAACAGTTCTTCCATGAGTCATTTACAATTTGGATCTTCTCTTTGAATTCCCCTTGGAACTCAAACTCGGACAAGCTAAGACCATTAGTGAAAGAGACAAACTGCCGATAGCCATATTACCGTGACACCAATAAAGAAGCACAGCCAATTCTACCCCAAAAACCCAGTAGCATCAGATGATTATAATCTCCACACTTGTACAAAACCTTGGTGTGACCCATCCACGAAACTCTCCATGCGATGTCCTAATCTAGACGATTTCTGAAAATGTCAATCCATTTGCCATTTTTGGCTATTGGCCATTCTTTTGCCAAAAACTCCCAGAGCAGAGAAAAGTTTGGAGAAAACACATTGGACAGAGTCAAAGTCAGAACACTTCTAGAAATGACTAAGGGCCCAAACCTGAAGCAAAGGGACACATCCTCCGAATCGCACACCTTCAATCTTTCGGCATGCATTTAAAGAGATAAAGGTTTCTGCTAGTACTGCTGGTACTGGATTGACTTCCCTCTTTAACCGTTCAAAGAAATCTAATAGTGCTATATTAATATTACCAGGACCTTCAGAAAGATAACCATACAGTAGATCGCTATAGCTAAGAGATCCACCCTCTTCTCTCTATCCGGATGAGTAGGGATTATGTTTTGGATTCTCGTCTAAGGAAAGAAAAAGCTACCTCCTCTCTTTCGTATCAAGCCTTTAACCCATCCATCGCTCATACAGCCAAAAAGGCTTGAGCCTCAAGTGTGCATTCTTATTCTTAGGGGGTTTAGCATAAACCCAATTCTTCTTCACCTTGCGCAAGTTGAATAGTGCAAAGTATTCTTCAAACGTAGGCATCATGTCCTCTCCATTGAAGGTAAAACAACATTATCCTGGATTCTAGAACTGCACCAAGGCCTTGAGGAACGGTTCATCAACTTTCACATACAACAAATAGGTTATATCGCCATAGGTATCATAGAACAACTGTTTGGTCGCATAGTCAAAACGATCCCAGATTTCCTTCGGCTCATGCATATTATTTTGTTTAACACTGATGTGGGCATACTCCGACGTCTCTGTCACATGATCAATCGTCAGACTATCCCCATATGTTTGCTGGTTGACCTCAGACCAGTGACGTACATTCGCATTGTCTTCTTCTTTCTTTAGGTACCTTCTATCCATGGTCAATAACTATTTTTTAATTGAGCAAGTGTCTCAAGAACCAACCCCTTCTAAATATGAAATGATGTAGCATGAAACAAATATGCAAAACAAGAAAACAAGACAAAAAGAAAGGATTAGTAAACAGAATTAAAACATAAAAGGTCCAAAATAATTTCAATGTATGAATAATAACTGGGCAACACATTCCAACATTTCTAGACATGTCTCCATGGACTATTCTTATGAAATAATTTTTACCAAATTTTACTTCTATGGTTCTTCACAGCTTCTAGATTCACACACGGTTTGGTTCTAGAAAGGTCCTCGAGCTGTCGTAGTTGTCCGCTACTAAGGGTAGCAATGCCCTTAATTCTCACCAATTATAGGCTTCAAATGAACCAAGTTCAACTCAGGAAGACTCATTTCTCATGTCTTCACGAAGGATCAGTATCGTTATGAAGACAAGGGCATATGAGTCCCGAAGGTACTTGCTAGGCTAATACGGAGAATCAATATTCTTACATGAGCAAAGCATTTTCCCCTCACTTAAGCGATCGGGACGAAGCTCGAGTGTAGAGATTATAATCAAGCTTTAAATGCGTAAAATGAGATCATATTCATAAATGGACAATTAAATTAAATTTTACATGAACTTAGCAAATTTCGATATTAAAGCAAAGTGTAATCGGCTTGTTGCTTGACTCTTTTTTTTAAACAAAACATCCCTAATGGAGTCGTCAACCTGTCGCGACCTTTTTTAATGGGGTCCCAACGTTTTTTTAAATAAAAGCCAAAACAACGGAGTCACACCAATCTTTTTTTAAAAGGTGTGATTGGATCACCTAAAAATAGGTCATTTTAATAAAATCACTTTATTTTATTAAAATAACAATTTTGGTTTGCGAAAAATACAAAAACGGGTTCGGGAGTCGATTACCCGTGCAGAAGGATTAACACCCCCACAGCTCCCAAAATTGGTACCTAGCCGATTACAAAATGTTTTAATGTCAGAATTTGCAAGTTCATATAAAATTTAATTTACTGTCCATTTATGAATATGATCCCATTTTAAAGGCCCTACCATCCAGAGAATGAACTCAAATCACCGCCACCATTTCCGGCGCTAACCTATTACCTCTTTTTGGTAGGACACTGCATTACTTATGTTTCACTTTTATTAACAAACAATTAGAGACAATTAATGTGTTAAAGCTTTTATTTATCCTATGTTAGTGATTATTAACCTGAGGAAATGTATAAGTAAATTTTATCTATTGGGGTTCAAATGTAATTAAGTGTGTTTTATTAATTTAATGTGAAGAGAATTTTTATTAAACTTTAAGGCTCTAACTAGGGTTTTAAGAACCTAAACCTAAGGGTTTCTTGGCTAAACTAAAGCTTTAATTAAAGAGACTAACATTTTAAAACATTAAGGAAAAAAACAAAACATAAAAGGTTACATGAAATTAAATGGATACATAAAAGTAATTAGGCGAGCAACAAAAGAAGCAAAACAAGATCATTTTTAAAAAATATATTTCCCAAATCGATTTAACACTTGGTACACGAGCCAATTTTATAAAATTTATAAATAAAAAAATTAATTAATGGGAAAATATATTTAAAAAGTTTAATAAATAAATAAATTTTAATTGGAAAGAAGTAATAAAAATGTGACCAAATTGAAAAAGAAATAAAAAGGCTAAATTTTAAAGGAAACAATGACTAAATTGAAACGATTAAAAATTTGATATCTTGCGGAATAAAAAAATTGGGACGGAGGGATTTAATGAGTGTAATTTTCCCAAAAAAACATGGGTATAAAACCCAAACTTATAAACACTTTACCATAATCATCTTCTTTAAAAAATGGATCAAACACACACACGTTAGTTTCTCTCAACCGTTCATCATGTTCTTTAAGCATGAAGAACCCCGGCGGTCTACCACCGCATTGGCCACTGTCCGCCGCATACCTGCGGCGAAAAACTCAATTTTTCGGCGAAATTTCAAATCTCGATTTAAGGCTCAAAAACGAAGGTAAGATAGCATATATTCGAATCAAATATAAAAAAACTAAAATAAAAATGAAATAAAAAATACCTAAATTTGCTTGAACACTTGAATTCCCAAAAAAGAAGTCGAATCTTTTTATTTTTTCTCATATTTATTGTTGTGTGCTTCAAAGGTATGAGCGGGGGTTTATATAGGTATTTTCAACTAAGAATACATGGGAGTTTTGCCCCAAAATCCCAAAATTCGGGTGAACTTATTCCCCAAAAATCTTGATTTGCTTTCAATTACCATGTTCTTCAATTTGACCGAATTTGCTTCTCTTTTCTTCAGATATTGGTTCGAATATGAGGAATTAATGGGTTGCTCTTTCCCTTTTAAGATTCAAGCCATCCACAATTGCTCCCCAATCATTTCCTTCTTTGTTTTCTTTTTATTCAAATCTTGCAAGTGAAGAACTGGAGGAGAAAGAGCATTGCGCGAGAAGATGGGGGCATTCTGCAGGGGTGTGGGCCCGACACGTGGGGGACACGCGCACATGTGGAGCTGGCTCTCTTCTTGATCCCATCTGAACCGTTGGATCCTATTTGGATCCAACGGTTAATAATTGACTGCACATAGGGAAATAAAAAATTAATTAATGTTTTTTTTTTATTTGGGCCAAATGGGTTATTAAATGGACTGTTATGGACTGTTTTATTTCTTTTTGGGTTTTGTATCTAATAATAAGACTAGTTATTATATTATATATACATAATAATAGGAATAATATAATAATAAAACAAAAAGAGCAGGTGAAAATTTAGTGACAACACATATTAAAAAATCCATCCAGGATCTGATCGGGTCGGGACCCGTTGAGGATGGATATTATTGCCATTCGTACAGTATTATCGGCCCGTTTGTGCTCCTTATTTTAGCCACCGGTTCATACTTGACGTAAAAGGATCCTCGTAATGGTCTTTATCGTGCCTAAAATGTCGGCTCGTTGGACCTCCGGTCATAACTTGAACCAGTGGCAGATCCGAAATTTTTTTAAGGGTGGGCACATATAATAGTAACATAAATTTTTTTGGAGATGGAAATACTAATAATATTTTAATTATATTAAGAATTTTTACAACAAAGAAAAACTAAAAATAAATTTTACAATTGATCCCTTCTAGACCTCATTTTACGATATTATTGTATGATCTTTTCATTGTCTATGTTATCAAACATATATTTCTCAAAAAAAAAGTAACTAAGCAATCACTCAACCATTCATCTCTCATACAGTTATGTAGTTGACTATTTATAAAGTGCATCGTAGAAAATGTTCTTTCTATTATTGCGATTGCAACTAGTAGAACTAAAGCCAACTTCAAAAGTAAATACATAATAGGGTACGCAACATGCTTCATTGTTTGAATCATATTTTCAGATAAATCATAAAGTCTTTTTAGATCACAAAATATTTTATTTGAACAAACTTAAACAATATAATTCTCAAGTTGACAATCAAGCAACATAAAGTCTTACGTAAAAAATTTATAAGAATAAAACTAGGCAAGACAAATCAACTTTTTCTTATTAAAATAAAGATACAAATCTCTTGAACTTAAGCAAGTTGCACAAAGAAACAACTCCATACCTGATAAAATAATTAAACATGAAAATGATGCAAATTTGAAACTCCGTGGACTTTTCTCCTAAACCTCCCTAAAACAACAAATACATCTTCCATCTTTAGAACCTCAATGTTATTCTTTTCACAAAATAAAGAAATTTCTTCAAGTAAATATTGCCATCCAACATCTCTCATCATTTGTAACCGTTGCATAGATATATTAACTAACTGCACAACATTCACAATGTCTTGGTCACTCTATAATAATGCTTAAGATAATTTACTAGTAACCTCCAATATATTTCTTATCAAGTGCAAATTAAACACAAACTCAAAAGACTGTAAAGAATTCACAATGTCTTTGCTTTGAATATGTTCCATTTGAACAATAATTATCTACCCCTTTTGGTGTTTTTGTCTATCCTACAACACTAAAAACTAAACCTACATTCTAACCTTAAATTCTAAACATATATCCTAAATCCTAAAAACTAAACCATAAACCTTAAGCTCTAATCATAAACCCCGACCATAAACCCTATTTTTTAATATTGAACATAGATAGGGACAAAAAAAGGGCTGGGGATTTATATTTGTTTCATCTTCCTCAATAATTTCAAGCACGTCCAATATAGAAGAAAACATAGTAATCAAGCTAACAACATTTTATAATGTGAATCCCAATGAATATCTCAAGCTCTCTTTATAACAGCTTCTTAATTTAATCCATGATCACTGAAGATTTCACCACTTTACAATGCTTCTCTTACCTTAATCATTTGACTAGATTGAAGAATTTCTTTTCTTTTACATGCAGCACCAACCAAATTAACCACACTAACTTAATTTTAGGTGGGCATAAATAAATTTTAAGGTAGGCACAAATAAATTTTAGGGTGGGCACAAACAAATAAAATAAATATTTAACAATTTTTTTTCAGGGTAGGCCGCTGCCCACCCTGCACAATGTACATCCGCCACTGAGAATTTGGCTCAAAGCCTACTTTGCAAGAGACGACACTCGATATCATCAATTAAGATTTATGGTCATCGTTTGCGTTTAGAAATACGAATAATTAATCACTAAATCCATTCTAATAAATATTTTGAGAAAAAATATTTAAAAAAATCCAAACTCGAGCTTAGGATAGGTCACTAGGCCCAATTGACTTGCCCAAATTACTCAGTTAAAATTAATTTTTTTTTTGCATTTTTATAACTAAATTTAATTAAAAATATTTTTAATTTGTTTATATTATATTCAGATCCGACCAACAAATCAATTAATTATGATAAAATAATAAACTGCACAACCTAAAACTACCCATAAAAGGCTAGCCTCGTGGCACGTGATAGGATAAGGTGACTTCCGTGTTAAAATAAGTTCTGTGCACATGATTCACACAAACATCAAAGAGACATGCATGTTTTTGTTTTTCCCCGCTCATGTCGTCGTAACTAATGCTATTAACGTAGTATTGTCCCTTCGGGGACATCCGATGATATTAACATAGTATTTAAAATGTTATTAAATTTTTTAAATAAAAATATAAAAATATGGGTAAATTACATCAGTGACCACCGAACTATCGAGCTCATCAATCAGACCACCAAACTTATTAAATTGACATATTTTGACTACTGCCGTTAAAAAACTAACATAGGGATGGCGAAAGGGTGACATGACAGTTAACGAAAATTTATAAAATTACACATTTAGTCATTGTTATTTACTTATTAAATCAATTTAGTCCTAATTTTAATTTAATTAAATAAAATTAATCAACCAACCAAATGACGACACGTGTCTCATCTATTTTTAAGTTTTAATTTATTTAATTTAATAGAAAAGAAATTTGATTTGACAAAGTATTCTATTTTTTAAAATCGAATTTAAAATACTTTAAATATTCGAAAAGAAATTTGATTTAAAAAAGTATTTAATTTTTTAAATAGAATTTAAAATACTTTAAATATTTGAATATTTTAAATATTCGAATACTTTGTTAATCAAATTATTTTCTTTTAAATCAAATATTTTTTAAATTGAATATTTAATATTTTAATAAATATTTGATTTAATTTAAATATGAAAAAGAAAAAATATTTGAATATTTTAAATCAAATTTCTTTTCTTTTAAATTGAATATTTTTTAAAACTGAATATTTAATAATTTTTATATTTAAATTAAATTGAATGTTTTTGTGATTATACACAAGTGATCTAAATTCGGGCCCTTTCAACCATTTTTACTTCTTTTTTCCCCTAAGATATGTATATAAAAGTGTGCAATTTATATTCTTTAGAGTAGCTTGGCTCAGTGGTAAAGGTGTGAGATTTTACCCTCTTGGTCCCAGGTTCAAATCCCATTAATTCATCTATTTAGTTTTTACCAACAAAGTAATCATTTAATAATATATGTTAGTATCCCATATCACATCAGTAAACTTGGCTCAGCGGCTGGAGCAACACTCTTCCATCTTATTGGAGTGGGTTTAATCCCCCACAGGAGCAATTCCCTTCAAATTTTATTTCCTCATTCTTTACGGCCAATCAGATGGTGACACGTGTCACTATCTGGTTAGTTTGTTAAATCTATTAAATTAAATAAATTAAAACTTAAAAATAGATGGGCCACGTGTCTTCATTTGGTTGGTAATTTTATTTAATTAAATTAAAATTAGGATTAAATGTGTAATTTTACAATTTTTCGTTAACTGCCATGTCACCCTTTCGTCACCCCTCTGTTAGTTTTTTAACGGCGGTATGGTCTAATTGACGAGTTCGATAGTTCGGTGGTCAAAATAGGTACGCCCAAATAGTTCAGTGGTCACCGACGTTGTTTACCCTAAACATATATTCTCTCTGACTCATTCAATATGTTCAGTATTGATTTTTTTGTCAAAATTTTCAACTTTGACTCATTATTATTTTAAATTTATTATTGATAAAAATGTGAAAAATATGTTTTAGAAACATTCAATTAAGTAGTTTAAAAATATATATTTTATAAAATTTAATTAATTAAATTATTTAAAATAATTATGGTCAAAGTTGAAAAAAACGACTTTTAAAAGTTCAATACTAAACATATTTAGTAGGACAAAAAGAGTACATCTTATTTTTATTGAAGATAATATAGTATTAGATATATAAATTGTCAATTATATTTTGACTTAACGAGAGCCCGAGTAGTCCTACTCCTATCATTGAAAGTTATATTTTAGAAATAGATTTTAGACATCAAAAGGAGGTTTGTCTGCTTGAAGTTGAACTACGCATAGCTTTGAGTCTCTCTTTCATTCCTATATATAAAAAAGAGTCTCTTTCATTGCATTTGTCTGCTGATGTTGATAAAACCACTATTACACCAACGTTTTCAAAATAAATGCTACTAATTTTGTACAGCCTGCGGCGGGTCCTGTCATCTCCCAACTGCTGTTTTTCAAATTTCTGTGTCGAAAAACAAATCAATCTTCAGCTATATGTGGTATTTTGCATAACAGAAAATAATACTTTGTATTTTTTTAAGCTCTGACGCTTCTCTCAGAATTTCCCAAATCCTAGGGTCCTTATTTCTCCAATCCAGCATTGTTTAGAGTCTCTCTTAGTCCTACCATACATCGTGTCCTTGAAAAAGTTTAAACGACGTCGTTTTTTAAGGCGATAACCACGATGTGGATACCAACAATTATGATAAACATAACAACTCAAGTATTTGGACGAGTAGGTAACCATGATAAGCTCATCAAACATGGATTTTAATTTCAGAGGGAAGATAAGTTCCCTATAAGCAGTGAAAAAGGTTCTTAATATATGAGACAGAGAGAAAACAATATTACCATCTCAAGTATTATGAGCAGGGACGAAACTATGTTAAGAGTGGGAGCGGCAATTGCCCCCTTCACTTTGATGGTCTAATTATATTTTAGACTATTGATAGTTTTAAAACCATTTTAATTAAGTTCTTGCCTCTCTTAAAATTATCCGGTATAATTTATTTTTTTGGACTTTATCAGTTTTAAAATTAATTAAATTAAACATTGACTACAAATTTTTATGATTTAATTACTTTTAAAACCTTTTAATTTTAAAATTAGCAAATTTAAATCATATCTCCTTTAATTTTTTATGGTTTAATTACTTTTTAATATTTCGATCATTCTAAAATCAAACACTTTACTCTCTCATGATTCAATCCTCGCTCCATCCTGATTGCGAGCCGCACTAAAGATTGCATAGGCTTTACTTAGCGAAGTATTATCCAGATAAGATAACAAAGAATAATTGATAGAGAGCAAAATAAATTTTGAGTGTGTTTAGCAGAAGAAAAAAAACCGAGATAAAAAGAAAATGTAAGAGTAATATAAGTTAGTTTAAAGTTTAATTTTATTTTTATTATTTTTTATCTCTGCAATGAATGGAAAAAATTGTATAATGTTTCAATTTTTCCATCCTTACTATCAAACACACAAAGAGAAAGAAAATTTTATTTTCTATTATTTCATCTTTCTATTTTTTAGTTTTTCATTCTTTAAAATTTGTTTCCACTGTCGGTGCTTTACAGTAAATATTAAATTATATTATTTATTAATTAAAAAAATAAAATGACCAATACAATCTTATTATTTATCCTAAACAGATACTAAAATTAATAGAAAGTAAATATATTTGAACTCATACAATTTAAAAACAACATAAAAATCTTTGATCAATTAGTGGATCTCTCAATTCATTTTTTAATTACAGTTAAGTTTACTTAAATTCTAAAATTTATTAAAAGTACATAACAAAAATTTAGGTCGGGTCAGGTCGGGTCACACCGGTTCGTTTGCTTTTTGGGTCGATTAATATAAAGTCAGGTATTTTCGGTTCAGTTGATTTTGGATCAGGTCAATATCGGTTCAATTGGGGATCGCTATGTTAGGCCGGATCAGTTTTTTACACTCATATATGACTTTATAAAGCCAATATATTTAACTTTTTGGTGAGTTGTGCGACATTTCACATTAAATCTTTCTTTATTTCTTTTGATATATTTTCTTTATTTCGGGTTGTCTTCGGTTCGGATGACATTTGTTCGCTTGAAAAATCAGTTTGAGTCCATTTAGTTCGGTTGAAAATCGGATCGAGTCCACATCGGTTCAACTAAAAACTGGATAAATTCGACTTGTTTCGAATTTCGGCTCAAATTCAAGTTATCATATTCGGATAAATATCAAATCTCGGATCTGGTAAAATCGGTTCAATTTCTAGACCAAAAAAAAAAGTTGAGAAGGGAGTGACATATATGTAAATTAAAGTCGTAGGCGGGGATGAAAAAGGAAGGCGACCACCCGTCTTTAGAATAAGCAAAGCAGCGATCACTTGTGTTTTCGAGTTGAAGCTCCGGCTATCAACTGAGGTGCGGCGTGAACGACTCTCCAAGATCCACTGCCGAGCAAATAACAATGGTAAAATTTATTTAATTTTATGAGTATTATTTGTTCATTTTCTAAACTCTAAAGACGTCCATCTTCCTCCCTATCATTTCCTCCAATTCTTATAATTTCGCAGAAATTTTACGATCCAAAATTCTAGTCACGGTTCATTAAATTTTGGTAAAAAAGAGCGTTCTTTTGCACTTGTTCTTGTTCTAGGCCCCCTTTTCAATTAGCAACTTGTGAATCTTTGTGGGTTTTTAACAATCATGCTTTTTCTTCCCTATGTCTCGTTTGTTTTTTTTAATTTTATATAAAAAAAGTTAGCTTTTTTGGATTAAAGTCGGTTGTGCTTGCAATGCTGGTTCTAGAGTTTTACTTTCTCGGCTTATTGTGAATGCTAAATGACGTTTAGTAGAGTTTTACTTGTTTTAAGACCCAAGCCTTGTACTCAATAGCATACAATCTCTGTTTTGTTGAGATTTTTCATAATTCCTAGGCAATTTCAACCCAATTTTTTATTGATTTGTTTTAAGTTGATAGAGTGCTATATGCTGTGTGTTAAACAATCTGAATTAGGGGTTAGTTATTTTGCATCATGTCATTTGCCGATGCTGGTGTGGCATGTGCTTACTGGTATACCTTTTGCAGGACGGGCATAACTCCGAAGATTCAAAGCAAAACACTGCTGATATGACTGTTTTCGTGAGTTCATCGACCCTTTTCCGTAACAATGTGAAATGTTTGTTGTTCTGATAGTACCATTTGATTGGTTCCAAACTTTTTTATATCGCCAAGTCGGTTCATAGTTTCTATTGGATGCAATCCAGCAGTTATTTCTTGTGGTTTTTTGACATGGCTTTCTTTGAATATTTTTTCCAGGTGCAAAATCTTCTTCAACAAATGGTGAGTTTGTAATTGGACTTTGTTGTTGGAATATTTTTCCTGTTATTGACAAATATTTTGTTGCAGCAATCTAGGTTTCAAACAATGTCAGATTCCATTATCACAAAGGATATCCTTTTCACGCTAACTTAATTTTCATCGAAGTGTTTTCATCGCACCCCCCCCCCCTGAAATGTCGGTGAGTTGCTTCACTGATGGAGTATTAGTAAAAGATAGGTTCACACAAAAATTATCCCTTTTTATCTTCATTCTTGAACCTGAAGCAGTATGTGCTTTTAGTTTCTTTTGTCTACTTATTGTCCTATTGAGAACTATAGGCTAAAAAGCCGTGCGAGACCGTGAGGCGTGATGTGAACCTGTATCTAATAACCGTTGTACTAGCCAGATTTGAAAATGTTCGAAACAGGGTTAGGTTTTTTCTCTCTATTATAGCTATACTTTAAATAGAAATATATAGTTTCTTAGTATGTAAATAGTTCTTTTACCTCAGTATTATTGTGAAATGTGGGACATCTATCGTTTACTTGACTCCGAAGCACTTGATGAAATGGGAAACCGTATAAACGAGCTGGAGCAGAGCATCAATGACCTAAAAGCTGAGATGGGAGTGGAGGGATCTCCTTCACCATTACCCCCACCAAACCAAATTTCGGATGGAGCGAAGCAAGAGGAAGGCTCAGCATAAAAACTTGGCCAAAGAGTGTTTTTAACAGTTGGCTATGGTTATGATTGTAATTTGGTATTGTTTTGTTTGAGATTACTATTGGTGAGAGACCAGGGATATTACTAAGTGTGCCCTTTTTATTTGTATTAAGTATTTTTCCTCTGAAATGGGACTAAACAACTATCTGCTTTGTTTGTGAATTTATAGCGGGAATTAATGAAATGAGCTGGCTTGTTAACATTTCTGCTCTACAATTCCAGATCTTAATACTTGAGTTGCTTTATGAAGGCAACATTCTTAACTCGCATTTCATCCGGAAATACGTTATGCAGATTACTTCAGAACCAGACATAATCATATGTTGTCACAATGAATCGTGATTTTTTCGCATTTTGGCTAGCTTAAAATTCAAAGTTGGTTATGATCTGAATTCTAAACTTGTTAGAATACATGTTCCTCCTTTTTATTTAAACTTGAAGGTAAAATTCCAAACGGCAAATTGAAGGAACAAAGAATGACATGGGAACTTCTTCAACATCATAAATAGAGAAGCCAATGAAACTGCGAAATAAAGGAGGGCGAAAAACCTTAACCCCGGCAACGAGTAATGGCACTGCAGCCTCGATTGTAGGGGTTAGCTTGTGCTCCTGGTTGACAGTTATAGTAGGATGCACCCCTTTGCGAGCATGGCACGGTGTTCCTCTGCAGAGCTCCATAGCTTATGTACTGCGAGGTCTGCAATATGCGCCTATTAATCCCCGAGTCCATCTCAAACTCACCCTCAGCCATGCATTCAGCCATCGAGCCCTTGCAGCCAGACTTGGTAGGAATCCAGCTCAAATGGTGCTCACCCCTCGCGTCAACGGATGACAAGGCGATGATAAGAGCAACCAAGACTAACGGAACGGCTAGCAGAAAACCAGAGGGATTGGCCATGATGGTTGTTGATGTTTTTATTTTGTTTTGAAGTCGGGACAAGAAGAGAAGAGGGGGCGGCAACTTGTTTTAAAGCTACTTATAGAAGAGTTGGAAGATCGACATTGACTAATGACTAATTACATTGGCCGCATGATTAGGTTTCTTTTATATTTACAAACGAAGAGCAAACCACTAAACTACTAAATAAATAAATAAAAGAAAAAGACCAGAAGGCAACATCCAAAGAAAACTTCAAAATATGGTTACTTCATAACTCTGTAATACTGAATCTGGTAATATAACAAGCTGGAATCGAAGATTAAATGTTCGTTCTTTTCATTGTTATGGTTTAGAGAATTAATTAATTAAAATTAAAACATTTAGACAGATTTCATGGAGCCATTGTAGTTTTGCACATGTGAAGATATTGATAGTTTAACGTCTAAGCACATCCAACATTAATGTTAGAACTTTCGAGATAATATTGTTAGAATGAAGTCATAAACTTCAAATATGAACAGTAAAACGGACATAAAAGATAGAAAAATGTAAAGGCACGCGGAGGAGGCAGATGGTTGACCATCCATGGATACATGCAATCTGATCGGTTGAAACTTACAAATCCTAGTTCGTCCAACAACCTGCAAAAGTTTGGCTGTCCTAATCCATTGACTAATAAAAAGAACAAATAGAATAATAATAATAAAAAAAGGCACAACCTAACCCAACAATGGAAGAAAAAAAAAATGTTTTTTTTCAGTGATATGGGTAGCTGATATGTTCAAAGACTCTTGTGCAATGTCAAACTTGACTCCATAGCTATTTGGAAACTTCCTCGAAATCTTTGTTTTAGCCGTAAATGGATGACCTCTTCTTAACGTAATACAAGAAAAAGAACGAC
This sequence comes from Hibiscus mutabilis, assembly GCA_019671005.1. Lineage (NCBI taxonomy): Eukaryota > Viridiplantae > Streptophyta > Magnoliopsida > Malvales > Malvaceae > Hibiscus > Hibiscus mutabilis. The sequence goes on from CM033756.1 coordinate 24,511,451, forward strand.
AGAAATGGTAATGTGAAAACTCCAAAACAAGATTTTTAAAGGAAAAAAAAGCAAATAAACAGTTGAAAATCCTGGCTGAGTTATAAACAGCTTGGGGCCAGCCATTTTGAAATACCGATTTCTTCTGCAACGTTGTTATTATTATTATTATTTTATTTGCAAAAACTAAGTGATGTTTTTTTATTCATGGTGTTGGTTCTGCAAATTTCAAAGGCTATGGTGTTTCACACTTTTGATGATCGGTGGATGACTAAAGGATACTTAGAAACAACTACAAAGCATAACGCGTGTGCTGAGGGACGGAGCTACAATTGGAGTTGGACGACAAATATAAATATTTAAAAGGAGAAACTACTCAAATGACTACTCAACTATGTGGTTGATCTTAATTTGACCACTATATTTCTAATCGAAGCAATTAGATCACTCAACTATGGGGTTGGTCTCAATGTGACCACCTGCCGTTAATGGATTTTATTTTCTTCCTCCAAAGATGGTGGTACGTGTCACCACCTGATTGAATGTTTAATTTATTTTATTAAATTAAAATTAGGGCCAAATTGATAGTATGTATAAGTAATGAGGACTAAATGTATAATTATACATATTTTTACTAACTGCCACGTCGCTCCCTCCGTTAGGCTTTAACGGCAGGTGGTCACATTGAGACCAATCCCATAGTTGAGTGGTCTAATTGCTTCAATTAAAAGTATAGTGGTCAAATCGAGACCAACTCTATAGTTGAGTGGCCATTTGAGTAGTTTACCCTATTTAAAAAGTGAGGAGACAAATATATAAGGGTTATATTTTGATACACAAGTATAAATTTTTTTACACAACCCTTCAAATTTAAACTATAAAATCTAAAACTTAAATCCCTAGCCCTAACCCCCTAACACCTAAACCCTAAAACTCTAAAGTCTAACCATAGACCTTAAATTCTACACCCTACACACTAAATCCCTAAACTAAAACCCTAAACTATTACACAAGCTTATGTATCAAAATATTTTTCAATGTATAATTAATTTTTTTTTTAAATTCTATGTAACATAAGTAAAAAGAGAAAAATTTTGAGGTTGGGGCCATGCCCCCTTGCGGGCCTTAGTCCCTCTGTCCCTGCTTGTGTGTGCTTCTATTTCCCAATCTATTATTCACGGCTCAATGAAACTTTTCGATAGAATATTACTCGATATCGAGATTGAGTTGTAATTTTTTTAAAAGTTAAAGAGTAGTTTTGGACCTTTGAGGTTGGGGCCATGCCTCCTCCCAGGCCTTAGTCCATCCGTCCCTGCTTGTGTGTGCTTCTATTTCCCAATCTATTATCCATGGCTCAATAAAACTTTTCGATAGAATATTATTCGATATCGATAATGAGTTGTAATTTTTAAAAAATTAAAGAGTAGTTTTGGACCTTAGGTATTATGTAGTCGTTTCACTTTAGTTAAAGATTGGAATTTAAAATTTTGAGAATGTAACAGCATTAAATATTTGATGAGAGAATTTTGTCGTTTTTATAGTCTATTTGATTTAATGTTATTAAATTTTTACTTAAGATCGTTAAACGAATAAATTGGAGAAACACGTAGTTTATATAAAAAAACTATTTTTGTCATTTTTGTGGACTACAAAAACTTACAATTCTTGAGATAGAAAATTTCCAAACTAAGGGGGCAAAGAATATTTTTCAGTTTGGACATGTCTGATTGAGTATAATTGGTGTTTTTGGTAAATTCTATGGTGTGTTTGTGATACATGTCTGGATTTGGTAAGTTAAACGGTTTCAATATTTTTATGAGGCAATTTTACACGTTTGAAATATCATCCAATTTCAAAGACTTTTCTTAAATGGTATCTTGTCATATTTAGATAATTTTATATTTATATAATTGAAGTATTTCTTAACTCTCTAACGTAGGGGTGTTCAAACAGTCGGTTCGGTTAACCGATCGAACCGAACTTCTAAAATTTCATTAACCAAAATTTTTTCCTATTAACCGAACCAAAATTTTTTCGAAAATTTTTAACCGAACCGAAAAAAGTTCGGTTAATTCGGTTAACCAAATTTGTTATAAAATTTTGGGTAAACTATAAAATAATCTTTTTAGCCACTAAACTTTCAAAAGTTATAAAACAACCATTAGACTTATCGAATTATTACAAAATGATCATTGACTTATTGCACATTATAAATTATTGATAAACGTTGAAAATTAATGATTCTTTTTTTAATAATCTAATAAATTTAATGATCATTTTGTGCTAATTTAATAAAGTTTAATGACAATTTTATAATTTTTAAAAGTTTAGTGACCAAAAATAAATATATATAATATATAAAATTCGGGTAATTCAGTTAATTAACCGATTTTGAACAGAATTAATCGATAACCGAAGTTTGAAAAAATCATTAACAGTTAACCAAAATTTTAAACACCCCTACTCTAACGTAATTTAAAATACATTAATTAGACATTAAAATTAGATATTATAAATTTAATGAAACATATGCAAGTAGAAATTTATATATGAAAACGACAAATTCAAAAGTTTAAAATCAACTTTGAACAATAAATTAAGGCCCATGAAAACACACGTAAAAATTTGATCATATTTAAGAAAACATGAACCCGACTTGGTCTCTATAGACAAGAAGCTAAACACAAACTTATGAGGCCTTTTTGATTTGATCTTTAACTATTTATGGCCTAATTAAAGGAGGCTTAAGAAAGATAAAAAAACTACTTAAAATTCAGATTAAGTTATTGGGAAAAAAATGTTTGAAGGTTGATTAAATCATCTTTATCAATTCAAATACGGTACATAATAACATAACATCCAACAAATCTATTAAAATCTAGACCTGAAAGTCCGATGATAATGATGATGGAAAAATACCAATTCAAGTGGACTACATTCAATACCATGTTACGGTATCGATCAAAATTATAAATTCTCTCATTTTTTACTATCGAGGTCTGATTATGAGTTATTAAAGTGTAAAATGATAAACAAAAATTCACAATTTAGGGGCTGAGTTCCTAAAGGACACTAAAATAGATTGTCTAATGCA